>RSEF01000003.1:47583067-47612669 GCA_003993805.1 Himantopus leucocephalus | reverse complement strand
AGATGATCACTGTAGATCTTTTCCAACTGAAATAATCTATTCTATTGTATTCCAAAACTGTTATAAACGTTATGACTTGTTGACTTCAAAAACCCCCCTAGTTAAATAAAAGGTGTTTGCATGGAAAATCATGTTGGCTAGGTAGCTGTAATTTAAATTACGTATTGTAGCAGTAAACATACCAGAGTAACAGGAGGAGACGTGGGTAAGGCTGAGATGGAAGGCACACACACACACGCACAAAATCTGCTGGGCCTGTTGTTACCTCAAATGACATCATTTCATACCACCTCTCTGCACATGGGGAACAGCACAGGACAGACCAATTCATTCCCAAATTAGAAAAATAAGCCTGAACCGAACCATTTGCCCTGCCACAGACCAGATCGGTCATGCTGCTGGAGATGCCTGAGGTCTCATGATGTCATCTGTATCATGCCGGTGACTGAACACTTGTCCTGAGAAAGAGGGATTTCACTGTGCAACCCCATATGCAGCCACCTACCAGCTGAGGAAAGCCCTATAGTCAGGGAGACAGGTACCTTGTATGGACTTTAAAAGGGGAAATCTTAAAGATCTCAGTAAATTTCAAATTCTTGAGAAATTGTGTGACAAGAGCCTGGACATGCCAATGTGCCTATTTAAAATAAATGAAATACACCGATCGCAGTGTGACACACTTCTTTCAAGGGTCACTGCACTCATAAACTCGTATACAGGGGTTTTCCCACAGAACTGGTGTGGGGTCGATATCCACTGCAGAAAGTACAGGTGCTCGCCTTTCTCTTCAGGATTGACCATGAGAGCGGGGAGCAGATTCGTAGCCTCCTTGGCCACAGCTGAATGAGCCGGTCAGAGCCGTGACATGACTGCCGGGGATAGTGGCACCATGGTTGGCTCCCTTGTCTTCTGTCAAGCAGAACATCCCTTTCTGAGCTGTTTGCTCCCTCTTCGGCAGGGGCAAACCCTGCTAGCACAGCAGAGAGGCACAGCATCATTCAAGAAAAGCTAAGTGAGCTGTAAAGGGCAAATGCATACAAGGGATGCCATCTGGCAACAATGTAAGGAACTTTGACGCAGGGTGACTTAAAAGAAAAAAAGCATTAAGTGGCTTATGTAAACCAGTGCCATAAAACCTCTGCATAAAGGCAACTAAGGGCACCATCTCTCCCAGCCTGAGGTGTCGCTGGCTGAGCACTGTGAAAAAAACCAAAATTAAAGTTATGCAATGCCCTGCATTAGGCCCAAAATAAATAAAGTCAGGACTTGCATTTTGACAGCAACGTGAGCCAGACAAAGCCTGTGCTGCTGGGTAAAAGCCCTGAGCTCCTCGCCATTGTCATGGCCAGCTGGGATGGGTGGGAGATGAGCAGAGGCTGCCTCAGCTGCAGGAGCTCCAGGAGGCGCAAGCTGTGCCGGGACACACATGGACTTCCCACCCACTGTCCCCTCTAGCCAGGCCTCAAGAGGCAGGTCCTCCACGGTCCAGCTTACAGTGTAGGCTCATCGCAATAAGAAAAGCCCAGCACTGTTGGGGAATCAAGGCCTGAACTGAAGGCAGCTGAAGTCAATCAATGACTTCAATGCGTTTTCAATCAGAGCATTGCAGCACCCTCTGCAGGGGTTAAAATCTCTGTGTCTCTGATCACCATCGCCGCCTTCTTCTGGGTCCTCAGCTAGAGGTAAACCTGCACTGTCCCTGACTTCTAAGGACTACAGAAACCAAAGATGAGCACACATTCATTCATTTCACACACCCGGTGTTTCCCAAACAATCCTGAAGACTGAGGAGATGGCAAGTGGATGTTCTGCTGCTTACGCTCAGCACAAAATCCAGAGACCACAGTTATCCTGTTGGCTTTGCAACATACAGTCGCTCAGCCTTAGTAACAGTGCCACTTACCTGCCCGGAGGGTTGTGTGCTACGGGCCTCCGGCCACGGAGGAAAGAACAAAAGAAGCTCACAGGTGTGGACATGCTTTGAAAAAAAGGTTTATGCAAAAAGTAATTCACAGAATTCACCAACCCTTGAAACCCACTGAAACAAATTATTTCTAAACATACTTCTTTCACCTTTTTCTGCTTATTCTTGTTTAATTTTCCCCTTCAAGTAAGTCAGTTCGCCATGTGCAGCCTCTGTTACTGTTACAGCAGTCTGTGCTGGGGAGCTTGTGGTCCAGCCTAGTTTAGTGGCTACTGTTGCCTTGGTACCACAGCATCTTCCACATCAGCAACCAAATCTCCCCTCCTGTTACAGTTTGCCATGAAGAAGAGCTTTCAACTCCCAAAGCGCTGTCACTCCCCCTCTCCCTCCACCCAGGATACTTCTAGTTCTAGATAATTGAGCTGTCAATCAGCAGAGCTTGTTAGTGGGAATACTTCCATTTTCAGAAGCACCCACAATGGCTTTCCCAGGGAAAACTCCACCTTCCAAAACTAATGTCAGGACCAGCACCAAGCGTATCTATGGTACATTCCCCAGTGGAAGTCTTCAACTCTCAGTCACATTCAACGTGCGGTTCAGATCCCTCTAAAAAAAGGGGAAAGTTAGGCAACTGTGGTGTAGGAAGGAATCTGGCACAACACTGGTTTCTATGCAGTAGAGCTCCTGAAGTATTCATTGACCTTTTTATTTTTCCTGTAAGTAATAAAATGTGCAGAAAATAATATACAAGGTGATAGCAAGGCATAACACATACCTGAAGAATATTATTTTCTACATTTTGCTACAAGTATAGTTATACAAAGTTCACAATGCTGTAATATTTTGGTTTTATCTGTTGTAGTCAATCACTAGCAAGCTGATGCATCTTTATTCGTAGCAGAATTAAAGGTTTTGGTAACTTTTCAGTAAAGTAACATTTAAATAACATACAAATGCCAATTTCATATAAGCTTTCTCTATAGGGAATTGAATTTAAGACTGAAAAAAAAAAGCTAATTAAAAAACTTCTACTGACTTTTAAAATCTCCATGCAGCTACTTCAGATGATTGCTCATAAATTCAATAAAGCCCTAAAGATTACTCACGTCTAGCAGCGTTATCATCAAGGGCAAAGTAACTTTCTTTTTCCTCTTACAGAGAAAATGGACTTTTATTATGCTGCTAATCACACCTACACGTTGAGTATCCATCAGTGTTAGAAGCTGAAAGCGATGAGCAAGTTTTATTTCGCATTTTTAGAAGATGATAATCTTTTCAGATCGCTCCCTCAGATTTTAGAACCGGGGCTATGATTTTCCTAACAGTACCTATTAGTTCAATATCAAGTGCCCTTAGGATCTTGTAAAGTGTCTTTTTATTTGAAATTACACCCAATATCAAATATATATTGAATAAGAATTTCTAATTTCCACTGAAATTTCCAAAATGGAATCTGACTTATAAAGTCCACAGTGTTATATTTGGGGATGGTTCATACGGGTCACTATAATTTCTAACATGAAAGGAAATTTGCTGCTGAAAATATATTAAAGAAATTAGGAGATCTATTAGATTCCTCATAGCATAAGAACAAAAATGTTAACACTTGAATCTGTAATTTTCATCATGGATAAAATTAAGAGGAAGGGAACTCTCTTCTTTTTAGACCTGTAGGATGCGTCTTAATCATTTACATCCTTGGCCTCATTTTTCACCCACAAATGTTGGCATAAAACATTCCACAGCTGGCAGCTACCCTCCCCAGAGGAAATGCCTCAAATATCCCCAAAATTTGTTCTTAATATTTACTACCAACATTCCTTACATACTGTCAGAAATGCTGGGTGACTTTCAAAAGTTGCCAAGACTGTAAGAACATCACTTGCAAAGCAGAACAGTCCTCAAGCTCTCCTGCAACTGTGGCAGCCCTCAATAGCATCACACACAGCCTTAACATATTGAGCAATATTCAAGCAAGCCACTGAGGAGAACAGTGTTAGGATGCAGACGGTGCAAATGAAAACATTTGTTTCCCTATTCTTGACTATCTTTCCTTTCTTGAGAAAACTACCCAAACATGTCAGATGTCCCTTTTTACTGTGGTTTTCATCTTCTTATTCATTCTCTTAAGGTCAAATATGCAAGTTTTTCCCACATCCGATCTAATATTTTCATTTTTGTGTCGTGACCATTCTGTTCTGGAAAAGTGTCAAGATTTAGTTAGTAGGAACTGACACAGAGGATGAATTACTGACAGGATTAACATTTCACTAGTGAAAAATAAGGAGTATATCAAGCACCTACTTTATGGGAAAAAATTAAAAAAAAGGAAAACAAAACTGTCCATCATTAGGGTTACTGGCTGCTGAGCCCGCTGCTTTTTAGTTTGCTCAGTTTTATCTCATAGTTTCCTTGTACTCCCCTGTCTGCCATTGTGTCTGCCTGTCTTGTTTTATTTTCCACCATCTTGCATGTGCCTGGCAAAATCCTTGGGCGGAGTCATCTTCTGTCCCCTGTGGAGCACCAGAGTGGAGGACCATGGCTCCTGGTCAGGGATGCTGTTTGTTTTGGTGATACATATAATAAGCAATAACAATGCTGGAAAATTCCACTCGCATTTGATGTAACTAGTGACTATTAGTCTTCTATGTTTATATTTGTCTTCTGTCCTTAGGCAAAATCCTGGCCAAACTCCACAGTGCTACCCGTCAGAGTGCAGCTGAAGGGAGTGGGAAGGGAAAAGGTCCCTACGAGGCTGGAAAAGTTCTTATTCCCATCAAACGTCCTGGGCAACCCGTTGGTTTTTTGTCAGGCCCCCAATCACAGGAATTTGACCCCATCATCGTGCTGAATGATTTACCTTGCTTAGGAGTTCACTGGGAGCTGATAATCTGCCTATCATGACTGATCTAAAACTGGAAAATGGTCATGCACATTTTAAAAATAGTCTGTTTATCACACCATATATATTGATTATCTTTTGGAAACGCTCCGAGAGACATCATTGTGGAAATCAATATAAAAGAAATATGACCTGAATTTATCCAGAACAGGTTGGATGAAGCTTTGTTACTAGGCACCTAGGTTGTTGGGGTTTTTTCCCCTATACGAAATTGCACACATATAAACAATATATAACTGTCTATATATTAATATCACAGCCTCCTGGCAATTACGAATCATTAAACAGAATTTTAATGTGGCTTATTTCAAGTGTGCATTGATATTTGAAAAAGTTCAGTTCCCATTCTCCAAGTACTGAAACGCCTTTCAAAATACTAAAGTTGTATCGCTACAGTGGTCTTGTATATGCACTGAACTAACCCCAACCATCTACCTGTGACCTGCCAGAAAGACAAACAAATGCTGTCAGGCAGTAATAAACCACTGCAGAAAGTTGAAGTGTAAACAAAGTATGACTGAAAACACTGTGAAAGAGAAGATGCTGATCTGCAGCCCCGCTGCTAATAAAGATCTGTCGCTCAACCTCAGTGTCTGGCAGCAAACCCACTACAGCAAATTTTACCCAACTGAGGCTGGGACATGGATGAAGCAGTTGGCTTTGGAATCAAGTTTCAGATCATTCAGTGCTTGAGAAAGGCTGTCAACCTTTGATTTCCATATAAAGGCAACTGATTGCTAATTATTGTGTAAATTATTGGCTTCTCAGGGTTGTTTGCTGCCACTGTTTACTGCTACAACCCAAAGAAGTCAAGTTCTTCAGTTTAATTTTTGAACATATTTATAGCTTCCAGAAGCAGAGAGAACAGCAGTTCAGGTTCACATTTTCAGCAGTCTACCTCAATGCCTCTTCCTTGCTGGAATGAACTATGGATACTACAGTCAGATATTTCTTGTGCAAACAGAATTACATTACACACCTGCTTCATTAATGCTGCTCATGAATAAGGATGAAATGTCAGGCAGAGAAGGGTGGATGCTCCCTGAAAGGGGAAGGGAATATAACTCTGGAATAACTGGTTTCTGCAATAATTTATAACAAATTATTATAGGACATACATTTTATGGAACACAAAACTAGTAGCATAAAGTACTGTTACCTTACGGCAACTTAAGATCAAAAACCTGTTCTCAATTCCCTCTTTCCTGCCCGGAGCTCAGGCTCCATGGATAATCCAGCTCTTTGGACCTCCCTAAAGGGCATCTGAAGTGTGGGGCATCAAGCTGAGAAAGAGGCATGGCTCTTTCTCAGTTCTGCTCTGACTTCCCTCTTGCCCACAGAACTGACAAAGAGAAGAGTGTCATCTGTTTTATACACTAGACCCAGGTAGCAATACTACGCTGCTGGGAGAGTGGGAGGACGTCGCTGTGATGTTGGAAGCCCTAATGCAGCTGTGTTGGCAGGTGCAGCTCCATCATCTCTGCATGCCACCTTGCAGCTAAAAAGCATTCAACCCTTTTAAAATACATCGTAGGTAACAATGCACTCAGTTCTCCTTTGCCCAAGCTGTACTCCGACACAGCAAGCAGCAGACGCAGGAGCAGACAGGTTTGTTGGCGGCTTCCTGATCTGTAAGGACCATTTTTGGCAAAAATGAGAGCAGCATCAGTGGAGGAGCAATATCCTCCCCTTCCACCACATGTTCTGCCTCTCATCTCTTCTATTCCAGGAGAGGGAAAGAAGGAGATATTCTGTAGAAGAGACCACTACGTAGATGGAAATGACCCTAGCAAGGAAGAGTTTTTCATCAGGATTTCCATTTGCCTTCCACATTCACTGCATACCATGTTGTATCAAGCAAAGAATCTTGCTGGAGTGGAGTATCCAGCCCACTGTATTTAAAAATGTTGGTAAATTGAAAATGGATCATGCCACTTCTCTCTGCTCCTTCCTCCTCCTGTCCCCCCACACACCATGAATATATTTTGGAAGAAAAGAATACACCCACTACTTGAGCAGATTCTAAGTATTTCACAGATTATGCATGTAAGGAGGAAATAATAATATATCATTTCAGCAAATCTGCAGTGCTCCATGCCTATAGAAAAACTACAAGAATTTTAGCAATATGAACACTTGGACAGGAGGTAACCTTTCCCTGTGAAGCAGGGATCAAAATACACCAATGGATGAGACCTGCTGTGAATAATTAATGACATTTTTTCAGGCAATGACTTATGCCTGAATTCCTGATGGAAACAGTCTACTTAAACTGGTTTATTAAAGCGCTATCCCAAGAAAAATCCAAACTCTGTTTAATGAAGCAATCTGACCAATTTGTGACGCATTTTCCCTCTCCAGTTCTTCATGTGCTATTCAAACCCATACAGCACATAATTACACCAAGGATGGCTAAAATACCTCACTTGCTAAATTACTATACATTTGCCTAATTAGCAATTACAACCCACTGCTGCCACAGACATTTGCTGAGTAATACCTCTGTTCCACTGTAGGCTTGAGCACAGCTACAGAAAGTAGTAACACACAGAACCCGCTATAGTCAGATGCTTAACAAACACTACAGATAAATCAAAAAGAGGGTCATAACTTCAAAGGAACCAGAGCTTTCATTTACAGTGCAGAGATCAGCAATATAATTAATGAGAATTATAACAAAGCAAGGGAGAGAAATCACTGAAATCATCTAACCATGCAGCTTTGGGGAAAGCAAACAAACAAACCCCAAACCAAAGCCAAGTGTTGTCTAAAAACACTCTACCGGTGCACTGTGCTTCTGATCTGTGATCCACCCCCTTCCCTCCCTGCCAGCCTCCTGTTAAAAAGAAAGAGAAATTTCACACCAATTCCACACTTCGGAACGAGATTTCAGGGAGCTTTTCTTTTCCTACGATGTAGGGAACAAGCAATGATAGGATCAGATAAAAGCACATAATGAGATTAAGGCTCATTAAAAAAACTCCTCTTGTGCTTCAAAGGCACTAACTCTATTAGAGGTAAGTACATGGACCGACAAACACAACACAGTCACGCGTGCAGAAGAGACCCTACGCTGCAAAAACTGCATTTCTTGCCGCAAAGCAAACAGTCACATAAAATGGCTAAAACGCTTTTCTGAAATGCACGGATTTTATGTGATGAGACAAGACAATATTAGACAGGCTACTTGATGTGCCTTACGTTGAAAAGGTTCCTA
Organism: Himantopus leucocephalus; assembly: GCA_003993805.1. Classification (NCBI taxonomy): domain Eukaryota; kingdom Metazoa; phylum Chordata; class Aves; order Charadriiformes; family Recurvirostridae; genus Himantopus; species Himantopus leucocephalus. Next base: position 47,604,626 of record RSEF01000003.1, on the reverse strand, counting down.
AACAGCTAAGCGTGAAACATCCCCACGTTCAAAGGATGCACCTGTAACGCTCAGTGTAAGTAGTTGCGTTTTTGCAAGGAGCACCTGGTACGGCAGCAGCTCAGGGCACTCGCTTGCCACAAACTGCTTCTCTAATAACCTGTCTCCTGGCATAGCCACGTGTTACAGACACTGGATTTCAATCTCAGAGGCGTAGCAGGGAAGGCTGCAGCCCCATCGCTGCCCTTGAGCACACGCACCATGCTCACCATGCACGTCCTATGTCCCACCCCTCTCCTGAGGCTGATGCACCTGGCTCTGTGGCGGACAAGTCTCAAGTGTTTCATAGCGACTGGAATTTCTGGCTTTTAAACGCAGAAACTAAAGGAATGAAATGCCTGACCTTTAAGAGAAGAGGGAGAAAACCGCCTGCAAAACTTTTGCACGAAACACAAATTCAGTTCTATCAAATCTGACTTCTGAAAAGAAAGAGGAATAAAGGTATTCAAACATAGATTCAGATTATTACAGGAATTACTGGGAGTTCAAAGATTAAATAATTACATTGAAAGAAGTCAGGTAACTAATATTGAAAATTAGATGCAAGCCTGAATAAAATTATATTAATATACAATTAACAGTAGCATTGACAAGTTAAGAAATTCAACAAATTCAGTGACGTACAGAATGCCCAAATAAATTATATGCACCTCTTTTCAACAAAAAAGTTCTTATTCATTTGCTAAATCTATTACATTAGTCATACCTATATAAATATCTTTATAGATAGGTATGCAAAACTACAAAAATAATCATACTTCATTTCAACTTGTCAATAATTAATCTATTTTTTCTTTTTTCTTTGTGAAGGATATAATTAGTTTTTATCATCAAAATTCTTAAATTTCCATAGAAATACATGATGCATAAAACATACTTTAATTTACGTTTCACATTTTTTATTACAAAATTCTTTAGCTAAAGAAATTAATCCTCTTATGGACAGTGTTAACCCTGATACTGTGAAGATGATTGATAAAATTATTTATTAGCAATGAATCCTTTAGTGTTCAGCGCCATCCAGGTCAAATTTAGCTGGAGACTGACCCTAATCCTAAATCAGATTTTCTAGCTAGCCTCTATTCTGCCAGCACAGAAAAGCTACAGATGGCAGAACAGAGGAACGCAACAATACCAAATAGGAACAGTCATTTTTAAAGACAACTTAAAAATAAATTTCTCATACAGATTTATGACTAAATTTGCTGTTAGGCAGAAGAAATATAAGACAAAACGAAAAGCTGCCTGCCGTGAATTATTGCTGAAAATACTGTGTTTCCACAGAAGCCAGCTCTGAGGCCAGACAGGGTGGCAGACTGGAACGAGCATGATGTTGAGGGCAGTGCTGTAGGCAAGGGGACTTTTTTCATAAATTCTGCTCTCCGTTTCCCAGTGCCAGCTTCTCAACTCCTCTACTACATTCAATGCCATTTTTGATGGCACTTTGGGTTTTTTTTGGGGCATCTGAGTATAAATGAAAATCAATGTTTACAAGGATGTTTCTATTTCGCAGTTAATACTGTTCCACTGTTTCCTTCATGTCACTCTGGAAATGTAAAAAGGCCTCATAGCAGGAATATATTACATACATTCTCAGTATGGGTCCCTTCAAACTGGAACAGCAACAAACGCACGAGTCAAGACCCACCGTCTAACCTACACCAATTTCAATACAACAACCTCTTACCTATTGGTAAGAGCATTTTGTTCTTACCATCTACCTTCACAATTTCATATATTATGCACAGGCTATAGGAGCACAGCATAAAAAACATTACCTCTCATCCTAAAATTAACAAAATGCTCCCACGGATTATGCAACAGTACTTAAATCCAGGCAGATTTTTTTCAGAGCTGTGTTTGCAAGCAGTGATCCGTGGATTTATCAATGCCATTATTTTAACAGAAGTTTAACTCACAGTCAATACTTATTTCATGATTAATTTTTATACAGCTAAACTTTATAGTTTTACTTCACCTACGTGAAAACATCTGCCACCAAAACTTTCTGCAATGACAGAGAAATAGTCCAGATGGAAATGTTGCAATCACAAAGTGTCACAAGAAGATGCAGCCATGCCGTACAGGCAGAGTCCACAAACATCCCCAGAACCTTTTTCCACGAAACCCTGGGGCACCAGTTACTCTCCAACACAGCAATAAAGCTAAACTCTTCTGGCAACAGACCAAAGGACAAAGCCAGTCTGAGTGCTGCCTTTCCCCAAAATATCCACCCTATCACCCACCTATCCCACAAACAACATGTTGAAGAAACCATCCCAACCTTTGCTGAAGCTCTGCCCCCTTTTGAGGGCATGATCCCAGCCGTGCAGCGCACAAAAGTCTGACCAAAGAGCTGTTATTAGTGAATCCCACCACACTAAAGTACCACTGTCTGGATGTAAAAGCCTCAGTTACAGAAATATTTTCAGCATATTTGTGGAGATTGGTAGCAAGGTTTTTACAGCATGACTTGGCCATCAGGATTTATAACCAGGAAATGTTTGATCCAACTTCATACAATGGCCATTTATTTTAATAGCATAGCATGTGGAAAATATATGACAAACCAGTACTAATGTACTTGCAAATATGCTAACTTAGCTGCTTCTCAGATTAGGATAGTAATTCACACGACAACAGAATTAAAATCTGTTCAGCTATAAAAATAAGGCAATAACACATCTCTCATTAGGAACTCTCTCTATCCACTTAGGAAAGCCTCTTTCCCTGAAAAGACTTCCATGAATGGTTTTCCAGCTTCTCTGCCTCAAGGGTTGGAAAGTCAGTCAGATCACCAAAAATACCCTCAGAACTATATATATAAATATGCACAGACAGACTATTATGATTTTTGTGAGCCTAGCAGCTGGACACCGAAGAAGGCAATGCAATCCATTCCTAAGCACTGGGAGATGCAGATTTATTCGGCCACTGTTGGAGAACAGGAACTGCTTGCAATGGAGCAGTATTTTTTGCCACATCTGGGGGCATTTTCTCCTAAAACCAGCTGAGCCGTAAAGCCCAGGAAACTATGACATTTATATTCATACTGAGAAAAGAAAAGGCAAACCCTTCTGTGTCTGTGCTTCAGTGCTGAACAACTGCTGTTTTCACTGTTGGTGTGAAGAACTGCTAGGCAAAGTTGGCTCCAAGAGTCCTTTTCTCAAGGGAAAGAAAAAGCCCTTCAGTTAGGAAAACTCCCTTCCCTTTAAGACAAGAAGACTGTGTGGCTCTTACCCTGTCCCAGGGGTGGCTTTGCCCAGTAAACAGGCAGACTAAGGCTGAAGTAGAGAAGCTTGCTCTACAAAGAACACCCACAAAGTGGAGAACCCTACACGAGACAATGCTGAGCAACCACCATAACTAATGGACGAAGATGAGACGTTGTGTCACGAGGACCGGCAGCTTCAGTGCAGGGTCCCAGTATCTAGCAGCAAAATAGAGACAAACTAAACCTGGGATGTCTGTAGAGCCTCAAGAATTGAACCACCTGCTCCAGGGTGACAACTGGCCCACCAGACGATCTTCTCTGAGGTGGACAACGAGCAGGGAGCAGAGCAAATGGAAAGAGAAGCAACTTCTGAATCTTCTGCCTTCTGTCTTGTATGATTTTGGTGGCTGCAGTTGGTACTTGGACTTTTTACAGCCTCACAGCAGGAGATGAGTTTTCCTCTGAAAGGGGAGTCCAGAATGGAGGTGGCCTCGAGGGAGTTCGCAGTGGGGTCAGGTCTGACATACAGGGCAGCAGCGGTGGCCACCAAAAAGACAGTAGCAGCAGCAAAGAAGCAGAGGGTGTAGATGAGAGGGTCTAGCAGAGGAGGGTGTAGGACCCTAGGGACCTAGAGGTGAGGTCAGAGAGGAATGCCAAGAGGCAGCTTTGCACTGGGAAGATGGTGCAGGTGGGCAGGGATTTGGGACTGGGAGAGAAAATAGGGAGTAGAAATACCTGGGAGGGATGTACAACGGACGAGGTTGGTGGTGTGTGTGGCTCAAGTGGAAGGGTATTTGGGGCAAAGACCATGAATAGGTTTGTGCTAGGATCAATGGTGTACTCTAGAATGCGTGGAAGTGTTGGGAGGCTCTGGGGCTGGTGTAGGGATCTCTGAACTATGTATGAGGGCTGGGTGGGGGAAGTGACAGAAAGGAGTCCAGGAGAAGACGTTTGGGAATCTCATCTGAGCTTAACTGTAGCCAGTACCTCCCTTCTGCTACTCCATCTTGCAGGCAAGGATTCACCCAGGACGACTTTACTTCTCTGCAGAACCGTCCTCTGTATGTTTTGGTTTTGTGGAGGCCTGATGCAATGGGCTCTGGGTCTGTGACTGAGGCTGCCTGGCAGAAGTGAGGAATTTTTTTATTGCAGAAGTCCAGACAGGTGATTCAGACACCACTGTCATGCCCACATCAACACACCCTTCAGCGTTTCCCTGTAATAAATATAATGCAGCTAAGCTGGGGATTGTACAAAGTTAAGTTGCAGGACTTAAGAAGATTTTATTGCAGAGTCTACAGTCTCTCACCTTCCTACCCCTACTCTATGGCAGCACAAGTAATGAATAATACAAGGTGCCCACACCTGGGCTTGACTTTCTGAGATGCTGAATGCTTACAGATCAGTTCAGTCTGAGTTGTGACTGATTACCTGTTCTGAAAATTGACACCCCTCTTCAAGAGCACCCCTAATCAGGGACTTTTGAAAACATGAGCTCCACATCAACCTTCCAAAACTGACACGAGGGACTGTGGGTAAAGGATATCCATCAACCTGAGCTAAATTGCGATTAGGACTATTGTACGATACAGTAAGATTTAGAGGGAGAAAGCACATTCCTCAGGCAGTTAAAAAAACCCACTTAAATAATGTGCTTTTCGCTGTATGCAACAAAACATTATTCATCCCTCAACCCTAGCAGCTTGTGTTTAACTGAAGCAGCCACAGCTGACCTTCCTCAGTCACTCTGACAAGTCTATATTAGTTGTCCTCATTACATAAAAACAATCAATCAGAAATTGGAGAACAATGGCCTTATGAGGGTTCATAAAAATTGAACGCAAATCCTCTATACCACTCAGTCAGGGACAAGTTATTCTCAGAGCTACAGACACACATCTGTGCCAAAGTCCACATAAATTCTTTTTTTCTGAGTAGGGTCTGGGTCCAAGAAGGGAGCTTGCTGATTGCCTCAGGAGGGACAATCACCTGCAAGCTACTCACATTTCCCTATTTGGTGTGCCTCCTTCATCTTCTCTCATTAGTGTGGCACAGAACAGGAAAGGTATTTATACAAGTAGCAGCTGTAATTTTTTTTTTCCGTATTCTGATATTACTCTGATGTACATGCTCTATGCCAAAAATTTTAGCTAATTTATACACAAATTCAATTTCAGCAAGTTCCTTGTTACTAATTGGGATTTATCAGGGAGTGACTTGGAGCGAGGACACCTCCACTTTCCATCCTCCAGAACCTCCTCCTGTATGACAGGCCAGGCTGGCTCCACATCACTGATTTCTAATGCAAAGCATAGAGAGTACCACTGTCACAGATGATTGAAACAAGCTAATACCTTCAATTTTCAAGGAAGATATGGAGCAGAAAAACAATTATCAAGAAAGAAATGAGATCCTGGGTGCTTAAGTCATACAGGTCTGCTAGAGGTCACCAGAATTGCAGTTTCTCATATATCTTCAGAAGAAGAAATATGAGGTCTTGTTCAAAATAGTAATGGGCTGCTGCATATCACGTTTGGAACTCCAGATGCCTGTTAGAAAAGTCGATAGCTGATAGTCAGGGATCCTGTTTGGTATACATGAAAAGCAGCTGTTCCTAATATACTTAGTTAACCCAACACCATCAAGCTTATTTTTGGTCATTGCTGGGTCAACTACCATTTCTTCCTCCTCCCACAACCGTACACATCCTCTTCCCCAAATAAAAAACTCATGGTCCAAAGCCCTAAAGGCCTTCATCAATCTTTACATTACTTAAATATCATTTTATTGTTGTTTTTTGTTTTCTCCCAATCCCACATACAGACTTAAATCAAGATCCAAGCGTTGCTTTTGGTCCTGACTTAATGGGACAAAAGCTCAATATCTGAATAGAAAAAACAGTGTCACCCATCATCCCCTTTAATGGGATTTTCTCCTCTAGCTATATTTTAAAGGTCAAAGTAGTTTTCAGAGGCTAAAACACTTCAAACTAAAATTTTCCAGCAATTAACAAAACTTAGAATAGTCCTTAATCTTATACTGTTCTTTTGTTGAGCTGATCTTGACCTGAAAGACATTATAAAAGGTAGACCATATTTGGCAATTTTGCCTGCTTTGGCCATACAGCTTAACGAAGGTCCTTCACTAGGTACACTCCTGGAATCCATCTAAGCAATTCAAATACCACACACAAAACAGTCTCAAACTTTTGACATCGCACGCTGCATCTGTTACCTTCTAGATCCTCCTCCACAACTGCAGATAAATATACTTACACAACAGTGCTTCACATTTCTCCAAGGTAATCCAGGAGCAAGTACAATCAGCTGATGAAACATTAGTTTTATTTTGACTCCCAAATGATGATGAAGAAGTTAATACATAAACCATTTTGCATATATAAAAAGGCACCAATGTTGTATTTGGATCTGAAAGCCAAAGAAGCCCTATAACATTTAAGAACTAGCACCCAAGTAAAGCACTATATTTCATAGTAAGCAAAACAACTCCTCAGAACCTTGAAGACAATGGAAGTCTCCAATGTGTGCTCCTTTTGGCTTCCACAGAAGACACGTGCAGCTGATCTGTTAAATTCCGCCCGAGTCCTCTGTTATAAAGCAACCCCAAAGTGTAGAAACAAAACCTCATCTATATCGGCGGGTCATACAGAGCTCGTGAATTTGGGAGCTCAAAGAGTTAAGACTGACTTGGTTCCAGGCCTCTAGCTGGGACTGGGAAATTATGCCTCATACAATGCTGTCAGGCAACTTGTGTTTACACGCTGTAACTGCAAATATAATATTAATGTAGAGTGAGTAAACCATGTAGGCGTATAGTATCCACAGACACATTTCTACAGAGTCAAAGAAAAGACAGTAACATTATCCAGACCTAACAGTTCCTCGGCAAGGATATGTATATACTGCCTGCCCCATGCACTTGGAAGCAAAGGTGCGCAGGGTCACGTCAGAAAGCTAGTTTGAATTACTAACGAGAAGTACACATACTCACAAACGCATTTGGCAAGTCAATCCACAAACCGACCCAGTATTTTGATGATAAAGATCTTAAATACTTCATTTGGTGAAGTAGCAGCTTCATCCTCTAAGCAAAACCTTTTGACAGAAATGTCGTATGTGTTCACAGTCTCATAGATAACTTAGCTCACCACTTTTCATGAGTGTGGGGACATGGCAAAAGAGGAAGCAATATGTTGTGCGATGCAGTACTTGGAGCTAAGTAAACATAAAATATATTTGACAACTAACTACATGGAGATACTGCTGCTACTGTCAAATCTATCTTTAGAGATGCGCCTAAATAAGGGATTTAGAGTGTGTTTCAAATGCTCACTCAAGTCCATGGGACTCTTATTACTTTTTATTATTTTACTATTAGGAGCACTCAAGCTCATACACAAGAAATAGAAGCAGGTACTCTACACTGAATTACAACACACCTCCTTAAACTGGTCCTTAACACAGACCCGCTCACTGCACCAGCATTGTTCTCAGGAGGGATGCAAATCACGGTAGAGATGATCTACAAACACATTCTCATAGTCTTTTCAAATAGGTCCAACAGACAGTGTAGACTAGGGCACAGTTTAAAGCTTTAAATTTTATTACTTCCATAGTTCAACTGTTTTTAAATAACACGGGCTTTNTAGTTCAACTGTTTTTAAATAACATGGGCTTTCTGTTATGTTGAAATTACTCATTGTACCTCAAAACGTGGCCAGGTGGAGATCTGCAGCTGGAAAGGTAGAAAAAAAAGGGGGGGTGGGGGGAGAGGTTTTGGAATTGTGGCTTCAGAGGTGATGTTGAAATGGACTGATTAATACCTAGATTTCTGCTGTACTTCAGATTTTCAGAAGGCTGTACATACTTTAATCCAGCAGAAATAATGCCGCTTAAAAAAAACCATAGGAAACTATAGCACATACTTTAAATATAGCCGTGCATTTGAGTTCAAAGCACAGATTTTTTGACAGATTCTACGTCTTAGAGAAAGGGGGAAAAGAATGGCAATTATGGGATTTGATATATTTTAAGACTTTTGGTCTTAAAGACTGTAGCCATTTTAATTCAACATTGGAAAGATAGCCTTTGAAAGTAGTTTCCAAGCAGGAATAGAACTATTTTAAGTAACAGTAGGTAACTTCAATTACTTCAAATACTTGAGCTTTAAAACTTGAAAACAAACAAAAAGGCCAACCCCAAAACTCCAAGTTTGCATACTAGGTAGTTTTCCCTAAGCTTTATGCAACAGCTGGCCATCTATCTGCTTAACTCCCCTCATTTAGCTGACACTAATTTCTAATCTGGATTTTCCTTCTCTATAAAGATTTCATTAAAAAAAAAATCCTGAAAGTACTTCCAAGTAAAGTCAGAACATGAAAATAAAACGTAAAAATTATACACACTGATAGACATATGTGTTAGATTGAATGCTTTAAAACTGCAAAGATTTGATTAGAGTTACAGTCTATAGTGATTTTTACCCATGCCTCCCCGGTCCCAGCCCCAGCTGAAGGATGATAGTTTTCCTCCATTCCGATTTGAACAACTGAGCATTAACTGCATCAGCCAAAGGGATGTGAGAGTGCATGGCATGTAATTTGATGGATTTTGGAGAGACAGTACTTTGGTTGCAAGGATAATTCTGCGCGCTCTGATCATATCCTCTCTGTAAACCAGGCTTTGTGCCTCCAGAGGGACAAATCTGATTCTTCACCTCCTCAGCTGCCTCCTGGACTGCGTGCTCTTCTGCACCCATGGGCTGCAGGAGCAGGTCCACCTGGGTCATCAGCTCTTTCCTTTAAAAGATTGATCAGTATGGAAAGGACTGGAGAGACAGCCTTCCTGAAACTGAGCTGTTGTTTCATTTTAACAGCAGAAATACAAACCAACAGGCAGCTTATACATATACCTCTCTCATCCTGAAGTGGAAAAATATATGAACCGGGTAAATATATGATATATGACAATATATGAACAGGTGATTGGTCACCTGAAAAACTTGAAGGCCTTTGAGAAGAGCCATACGTAGGTTAGAATCAAAACTGCCTTTCTTTGTGAAAAGGTTGTGTTCCCAAGAGCTTTTTAAGAAAAGGAAAAGATTAGAAAATGACGTGGGAAGTTAGACAATTTTTTTTTTTTTTTAAACATGGAAGAGACATGGGTCTGCATGCAATTTTTGTTGCTTTTGCATTCTGCATGTTCTTTCACGGGTCTTTCTGACTGCACAATACACTACATGTTCAGTGTCCCTCACGGCTGAGCTCCCCTCTATCAGCAATGATACCCATAAAGCAGTCTTTGCAGGTGTAACCCTCCTCAGGAAGGCTGGACCATTTTAGCCGCTTTACTACAAGGCTAATTTTACTGGCCTACATTCTGCTACAGTCCTTACCAACAGTCTACCAAAAAAGAAAAAAAAAATCCTGCATGATCTACTCTGAAAATTATTGAAAATATTTATTCCTATCTAAGAGGAGCAAAGGCTGAATGGTAAATAGTAGTTTTAAGATGATATCTGAAGAATATTTAAGTTGCTAGCACGTAACAGGACCATACAAAAGAAAAAAAATATTTTTTATCCTTTTGTTTTCCCCTGTCTCCTGTCCCCCGTATGAGTAGAACTCATTCACTTGATATCTGATTCTGGAAATAGTTTTCCCATTGATACTGGAATGATACTGGAAATAGTTTTCATTCCTGTAACTTACTTCTCTGCCCTTGTTGGCTTCCTCTTTCTCTCTCCTACTGCTTCTGCTGTCTTCCAAAGTTCATTAGAGTACAGCGGAATTTGGGCATGTTCTTCAGCAGTATTTTGCTACAGGCAAATCAGAAACCAGCCCAAGACTTCTTTCATTTTTCTGGCCTCACATTTTTCCTTTACATGGACCGATACCAGAATTAAATATAGATTCATTTGCCTGCCACTCTCCTACTGGTTAAATACTTCAATTTTATTTGTTTCTATACTGAAACAGACATATTTTTCTATGTATGTTTTATCCAGGAGACAGAACTTTTACTGTTCCCTGCAGCCAGCCTCAGCTCTGCTCTCTTCTGTAGACAGATCTGTTTATTTACATCTTTCCCCCAACTCAACGCCACATTGTCATTATCACCCTGAAGTTCTGTAGGAAAGAGTGTATGTGATGTATTGTCTTTACTGAATTACCAGAGGAACTATTTTAAGAAAGATGAGTCACAGAAGACACACTGGGGAAAAAAATCAGATATAGAGTACAATAGCTTATATAAATACAATGCCCAGGATTTTCAATAGAGTTGGCTGATTCCTGTGGGTCCTCTGTAAATTCCAGGCAGCATATCTACTTATTGTAACTCATACTTTTACTGCTTCAAATCTGCTGGTTTCCATTATCTTTCATATCTTTGAAAAATGCTTTGTAGGAAAATAAACCATGCTATCAACTTCCTCTATTGAAAACCTAATAAACTAACCCCAAATATATTTTACAAATATTTGCCTGCCCATCAACCCACAAGTGAAATTTAGAGAGCATTTTACACATATGTATTTGATTCAAACCACCAGAGTAAGTGAAGCCCCATAATCACTTCCGATGTAAAGGCTTAAACTGCATTAATTTCCTAAATTTAATGCAGTATGATGAAAAACTGGTAGGTTTATTTAATAATATACCTGTTGACCTCTTTCATCCAAGGAATGAATGGCTAATATATACGACCACTTTTACTAGAAGAAGGGATTTAATGGAATTAGCTACTTACTTTATGCAATCCTATCTACAAAGCAGGGCAAGCCATAAAAGAGGAGAAACTGTGCCTTTGAGCCCAGGCACAAGACCCTGGCCAGCAAGTACTGTCTACCAAGATGTTCTCCCAAGGCCATGCAGAAAGTGCAACTCAGCTTCTGAGGTGTCTCCTCCGTCGGCCTCCTTTTTGTTCGCCTCTTCTCGCACACAGTTTCATTAAGCTTTATTCATTCCCCTGAGTTTAGGCAAACCATCTCGGACTGCTTTGCTTTGCATGTAGCCTGTGGTTATGTTAGTGGTCCTTACTGTTTTACGTAGTTCATGCCGTGCACTCTCACATCCCTTTGGCTGATGCAGTTAATGCTCAGTTGTTCAAATCGGAATGGAGGAAAACTATCATCCTTCACGAGTTCTGTGAAGGACCTTCTTTGGTTACCTTTACCCTAAATGACTGACAAGTGTTAAACCAGCCTCAGCAAAATCTTACCCAAGCCTTCACTGAGCACACACTTGAAATCTTCATGGTATGGCTCCACTGCATAGACGTGAGCACCACTACATTTCCAGTTTGCATTTTTAGATATTACGAAAAGTTAAGGCCAACTGAAAGCTGACACAAGCCCTCAGCCAAACCCCCAAATATCCAGCCAAATTTTGCTCACTTACTAAAAATAACTGAAATTTTTGCATTCCTGAGATCATATCATGCTTTGATGAAAATTTGCTTTTCGAGCTAAGGTGGTGTTTGCTTCAGTTAATTAGAGGGATTAACCCTATGCATTCTGAAGGAACAGCTGTAATTTACTTGCCTGGGGAAGGGGCAATAAAGTCAGTCTGTCTTGCATTACAGTTGATGAAGCATTTGCACAGTGGAGATCGGGTCTTTGGGAGACTGAGTCCTCATATGTCCCCGGGTTGAGCAGTTTGGTAAGAAACTGTTAATACCTACCTGCGCTGTGCTTTACCTCCTATGTGAGCAGAGCAGGAATTTCACGTATTTGAAATGTTCCAAATTGAACATTTTGAAGCAGTTGGCAATAACTTGAAGTTCAAGGAGACAACTCATCTGCATAAAGTTTCTTGTGTGTCTGAAGTATTTGCAAGTATTGCGGGCTTTCATTTTAAAAGTCAGAAAGTATACGCTCCATACTGTTCTTACTTGAAATGCATCTGAATTCTGACTTTAATTTGACCAAAATTATTTTACTGGATAATTCTGGTATCTGCACTACCTGCACTACTTATTTAGAACTATACAATGTTCATTGCTCTATTTAGTTCCCTGGCTACTGTGACAAACCTGAAGAGACTTTTTGCACTACAAGCAGATTTTTCAAGAAGCTGTAAAGAAAAAGTATTAAAATTTTGTTATATGTGAAGTGAATTGGCAAAATGCAACAATTTAAAAGTTCCTCCTCCCTTTAAAAATAGAAACCGAAGCACTATTCATGCAAACATTTATGCACATGATTAAATATAAGCATGCCTACTCATCTGCTACATCTGCATAAGTGTCTGCAGGATATGGGCCTAATTCCCAGTTTACTTTCAATTCACTCGTATTTCCAATCCGTACTTTGGAACAAAAATAAAGAACTCCAGTCACTCACAGCACACCACACTTTCAAATCGCTCTATGAACAACTATATGACAATTAGGGACATAAGTACCTCAACACAACATGGAGCTAAACAGAGACTCCAGCTTGGGACCTGAAAAGCATGAACCACATTATTGCAAACGCTTTGCCAGAGTCATTAATCCTTTCTCTACACAGGATTGTGCAGCCCTGTGCTGATGATTTATAGTGTTCTTGAGACTCCAGCTAGTACAGGAACATGGCAACACACTGTGCTTTCTTCTATACATGCCTGAAAATATTTATCACAGTCTTGCAATAAGATGCCTAACTCTGAACTCCTCATCCACAGCCTTAACAAGAGAGCAAAAAATTGTAAAATTTGCATCCTTGTTGCATCAAAACAAAGCCCTTGGATTTACTAAAGGACGTGTTCAGAGGGACCCTGTGTTATTTCACCAAAAGCCTTTTTTCCCTTCCACTGAAGCAAAGATGTACTACCTTTTAAATGTTATTTTCATGTGCATCCAAGTTCATTTTCCAGCCTCACTGAAGAAAGCAATCAATTGCAAATTAAACGGTGGAAAAGAGTACGATAGTATATTGTCCCATAAAAGGAAATGGTAGGTACAGTCTTGAAGCAAGATTTTAAAATACAAATTTGATAAATGGAAAGAAAATGTACTGCAGAAACAGCTCCATTATTCTGCCTAATTTCGTAAATTTGAGAACCAGAAATACTCAGCACACCAAAATCTCATGAGGACTGAGTGGGCGAGGCACAGCTCAGCAATTCTGACAAAGAATATTCCTAGTCCCTCTAAGTAAACTGCTAAAAATCACTGCTAAACCCAACATTTTAAAAAATTAAGTAAATACAATGAGTCAAATTCTGTCATCGGTTCCAAGGGGGCACCTCCCATTAATCATTCTCATCTATGGAACAGACCAGCAAAGAGCCGAGATGAGATACTTTTTTTCCATGACCTTTTACTATTTTTCAATGCCATGAAGCAGATAAAGAATTCCAGTGACGCAAGAGGAAACCAAAGGCACTTCTCTCTCCAGTTTTATGAATATGCTTGTCCAGTAGTTCACAGATGGCTTTTGTTGTTTCGTCTTACTGCTCTTGCCCACATGAAAGATCTATATTTCCACTTTTTTTTTTTTTTAATAATTTGCCTCCTGATGCTGAAGATAACAATCTTATTCATCGTCTGCAAGCTCTCCTGACCATTTCATTAAAGAGTCCCTAACAAAGGATGAAAAGCAAGTCCAAGTTTTGCACTCTGGCTACTGTTGCTCTGTGACTGTGAGCAATAGCTGCCACCTCAGATGCACTGCTAGCAATGCAGTATAAACCTTCAAAGGCCTTATTTCATTTGCAAGCCCAGACAGCAGTCACAAAAACCAGAAGCGTTATGACAGAGGTCACCATCAGCGTACGACATACCTTCAGAAGAGGACTGTTAATGAGATGCTATCTATCCTGAACCCCCTGAAATAAAATTGCAGTCCTTTCAAGTTCTCAGGAAGGTTAAAAAAAAAAAGAAGAAGAAAAAGAAAAAAGAAGCCCCCCAGATGTTTAGGGGCAGCTGCCTCAAGGTGTGAAGTGTTCTGTTTGTAGTTTCCACACAGCTTACCACAGGCAGCTGGTTTTTCACCAGACCATGGTGAGGGGGACAGTAACAACATGCGAGAAGGGAAACAGAAGAAAATGAGAAATTGAGAAAACAACTCTGAAACAGTTTTAATGCTTGCAAGAGATTTTTTTTTTTTCTGCAGACTATTTGTGAGGATCAAAATAAAATCCACCTTTCTGAATACAGAAATGGTGGCATTTAGGGGGACAAGCAACACTGCAACCTGAAGAGGTCAAGGCTACAAAATTGACTGGTGAGATATTAATTTTATCATTCACTAAAATGCTGCCAGGTTGCAGTTATCAGAAGTAAACTAAGTTGTGGAAATGACTTTTATGCTGTGCAATGAATTCATCGTAACTGTGTGTGCTAAACACTACAACCACATGTCATATGATCGGCAGGAATACAACTGGGTACAAAAACTGAATTACTATCTTGTCTTGTTTCTATCAGATCTGAAGCACATTGGTAAAGTAGCAAAGGGGTGCTTGATTCTGCTGTTCATAAACAGAAACACTTGTTGGTTTCCAAAGCTGTGAACCCATCAGTTTTCCTCCCCACACTAAATTCCTACAAGAATTGAAGGAAACGGTCGCTGATGATAAGGCTTGGGTAAACCTCTGGGAACAGCTGATGTGAGCTAAGGCAACTTGCAGCAGTTGAACATCCTCCTCCTCCGCTGGACACTCAGGTCAATTCAAAATGTCACATTCACCCATCACTTCCAGAAATTTGGGATAGCCCTAGTGGCAGCTCCGCCTCGCTGCTGTAGCTGGCACNACTGCTGTAGCTGACACAGTCCTTCAGTGCCCTTTGCTTGCCTGACATTTTGCAAGGCAAAGAAAAAGCCCCCAACAGAAAAAGCTTGTTTTCTAACTGCACTGTGTATCAGAACAGCTCCTGCACAAGTAATCCATTGACTTGTGTGAGCTTTAACAGGTGAGACACAGGCTGCCTCCTCTCAATTTTTCACTTGGCCATGCTGGTTTTTCGGTTAGCACACAAGATTCAGCTTGCTAACCTGGGCACATGCAAGTCAGTTTGCCCATTTGTACAAGGTCTCCTGTGTCCTGGATTCACCGAAGATGCTGCTTTTGTGCGTCCAATATCTGCACACACAGCAACGGTTTGACTGAGGTCACTGGTTTTTTGGTTTTGTTTTTTTTTTAAAAAACAGACAGATGGCAACTCCAGCTGTAAAAGCCATAACAAAGATGGGAGTGAGAGAATACACCAAGAAAGGGATGAAGAATGGAAAGAAAATTGCAAGAGTAGGAATCTCCTGCACTTTCCAACATTCCCACCTCACTCCTTCAAAGAACAACAGGCATGGTTGCCTAAAGGTTATTCGTTCTTTGAAAACCAAAGTTCTTTGATTGTCTGCTCCACAGACTGCTTCCCTTTTCACATTTCCCAAGTGATGTATTCAAATATGTCATTCTGTCATGACAGTTTTGGACTATGCTACTACTCATATGTCTGTTGGAACCAACATGCTGAGAGGCAGTCAGATGTGACATGTCACTCAGAATATTCAATTAAAAAATGTTTCTTCTTGCTTGCAGTTCTTCAAAAAAGGAGAAGAGGAAAAAAGAAAAAAACATGCAGCAGAAAACAATGGGCCTTAGTATTGATGAAAAGATTATAAATGCATTTTAAAGGCATTGAGTATTCAATGACTCAAGACAATTATTACTGAGGAAAGATCTGTTTCTACTAAGACAAGGAAGAAAGTAGAGGCTTGCAAGTAGTAACTGACCATTTCAGAACTCAGATGTTCCCAAACATATTTTTAAAGTTAGTTCATCTTATTTTTAATACTCGCAGTCACACATACATCTTTAAGGTAAGCAGAAAATCATTTTATCTACCAAAGGTACCTGTCAATAAGAATTAGTCATTGTTTTCGTTGCAATTTTTGCCACTCCAGGCACATTTCATCATGAAGGCATAATTCACCAGCCAAGTGCTTAGAGGCACACTTTTGACATGCTGCAGGAAACCCCTTGAACAACTAGAGAAGGAAGAGAGAAAGAACACTGGGATCTGACATCAAGACGTAAATCCCTTCTGTCAATCTCCCTTTTTTTAGCTGCTTCCAAAATTCAATCTCATTTACATTCAGATTACTGGTTTATTGCCAAAATAAACTGTTCAGCTCTAGTTTTCTACTACCTTGCTCAAAAAGAAATCTCAGGAGGTTTAAGGCCGACCTGTGCACCTAGTGAAACCTGGGATGCATTGATCAAGGAGAGTTCTGGATATTTCCCATCATCTGTTGTCCCTCAGTTGCGTGACATGGTATCAATCAGCGCATAGTCACGGCTAGGGACAGGCTTTAGGGCAGCGAGAGAGACGGGTAGTGCAATGTATCTCTCCAGCCTCATTGCATGAATGAATTTGGGAACAGAATTGAGGAGGGGAGGCTGCTGCCCTGCATCTGCTTGCATCCCTACAACAACTTCTCAAATATCTTTCATCCTCCATTGCCCCACCTCACCGGTGGTCATGGTATGGATGATAAGAAGATCGCATGTCACATAGGCAGCTTCCCTGGCTTAACACTGTGTGCCTCCATGCAAGAGGGACCTAAAAGAAAGAGAGATATCAACAGTGGTGAATGCACAGAGGAACCATGCAGAAAGTAGCAGGGAAAGGAGTCGAGGCAGAGAAGACAGCCTGAGGTCAACAATGGAAAACCGGGATGAAGTAGTGGGTAGTGGTGAGAAGTAAGAGCTACAGGATGTGGAGACCAACAATCTTTTTCCTTCCGAGAGCCAGCAAGCATTATTTAAGAGGAAGCTCATTCACTTTCCTGAGATAGTAAAATTTTTAGAGAGCCAGTCACAACTAAAAACACACAGTGCTGTATTATTCATAAGCATTTTAGCAGTCTTTGCCTGGACTTGCCTTGTGATTGTGATTTGTATGACAAATGCAGTGGTGTAACATCTGTATTCCTTTCCTAGTATGCAATAGGCTATATCATTAATAATAAGCATGTAAATAGCGCCACAAGGTCACACATTGCTTTTCACAGTAAAACATTTCCTATCTCCCACCCACTCACCAAAGAGCATAAATACAGTTCAGATGATACATCCCAACATAGGTTATATCAAATTTGGTAAGATGATGGAGAAAGAAGCTGGTTTGCCTTTCTCATAAACTGCTCAATATGAGTTGCATCTGGCCCATTGCCACGGTTCCATACCTTTGCTGCTCTGCATGGACTCCTCGAATCCTTCCAGCAGGAACACGGGGAACTGAGCTTCAGCTCCCATGTGCCCCCCAGAGTAAACAGTTTCCCTTGTACGCTCCTTAAGAACGGCCTGTCACAACACAGCCACGGACCTGCTGTGGTAGGTAGGCTACCAGTTGTAGCCTTTTGTTGGAGACACTGGCATAGAGGTTGAGAGCCTCAACCACACTGAGTGCAAGGAATAAAAGTACAAGTGGAATTAGTGTAAATTGCTTCAACAGAGACCGGTGCAGGAAATGTATTTAAGAAGGCAGAATCTCACTCTCTGCCTTGAGCTGAATACGGATATTCATCTCTACCTCGCTCCAACTCACCTATTTCTAAGATAAACTTATTCATACCCATTAAGTCTTACAGCCTTTTAATCAGGCACCGTAACTGGAAATAGCCATATTTGTCCCAAGCATAACATAAAGTACCATTAATTTCTGAATGGTAGAGCTCAGTTATCCTTCAGGTTAGCTAGATAAATTTCTGAGCTGTGTACAGATTACCATGGAAATTTAAAACAAACTGCTCCGCTCCTGAAGAGGAAAGTATATTTCTACCCTATCTTAGCTATTCTCTGAAAACAAAATGAGGAAGAAATTATATTCTAACCTCAGGAGAGATTTTTACTAAGCTAAATCTACTGAAACTAGTTTTTCCTCCTGCTTCTACTTAGTGTTATTAAATAGTTCGGGGGAAACACCCTCCCCCACCCCCCGTCCCAAAGTTGTATCGGTAGTTTCATTGTTTCGGTATCTATAGGCTGGAGGTTATTTTTACTACATCCTGTCAACAGTAAGGGGACAAACCTACCAGGAAGAGGATGCATTAGGGTTTTACATTAACTGGTGGTAAAACTAGCACCCAAGATAGCCTAAGAGCTGGACATTTACTTGCTGACGCAAGTGTGCTGTGTATCACCAATTTGGTTTTCCACATTAATGCTTAGTTCACATGACACTATAGATCCCACAATCTTACAGACTTAGAGCTCAAAGGAAGAGAATCACAGTTTGCTAAAAGTACTGGGGAAGGTTTAGAAAAACCCAGCCCATGCTGCTTACGGCAGCGAGCGCACACGCCAGCAGCCTTGAATTGCTTCCCTGGACAGCCCAGTGAACAACNCGCTTGCCTGGACAGCCCAGTGAACAACTGCACCGTAACACAGAATCCCAACAGAAAATGGATCGTCTGCATACACCTTGTTCTCATAGAAAATAACTCATTCTTCTGACTTGTAGCTGGAAACGTTACTCAGCACCACGATCCAATTTACTATCAGATGCTTATTGACTTGCATCCAACTGGAAATGCGCACTCATTACAAGCGCAGGATTGGAAGCCTGCGTTTGTAGGTTGCTATTACTGTTTTACACAGTTTGCAGTACTACACAGACACATGAGCAAGAAAAAAGTTCCCTTCAGATGAAAATGATCTAAGAGGCCATCACATCAGTCCAAGCCTCAGTCAAGGCCTCAGAGTGAATTTATAATAGCTAAGCCGTAAGCTTTAGCTTTCATTGTACTCTAAAGTATTAGTTTTATATTCCATGTTAAATGGAGCCTTGTCTCAGCAAGTAAAGTTGGCTTAGGTCCTGAAAATGTATAATTTTAAATTCAAGACCTAGATTTTACGTTGAAGGCCTTGCTTAAACATATCATCAAATGAAGTGATAATAAAATATATTTTTCAAGTCAATACAACCAGTTTGGAAAGGAATAGTGTTACTTTTCAGAGATATGGCGGCAATTTTAGTAAATGAAATAATTACTGAAGAGGTAAATATGGGACCTTTTTTTGGTACACATCTTTAACACTTTGTAGTGCTGGAGCCACACAAATGTTTTTCTCTGTAGTCCCATATACTCTACAGAAATTAGAACAGCATTTCTTTAAAAACTGGCATGGGCCATATATTCTCAATAGCTAGTGACTTTGACAAATGAACATTTAAGTTTCTGGGCCCATTTTTTCCAATAAAATTAACATAGTGGTCTCTGACTGTAAAGAAAAAAAGCCCAAATCTGTTGTCTTAGATTCATTGTCCAAGCTTAGGAGAATGCTAAGTACGTGAACCATGCAAAAAGTAAAGCACAAGTGAGATTTTAATTAGTGGTTTTGTATTACAGAATAATAAAAACATGATCTAGAAAAAACATATGAATAATAACCTAGTAAAATCATGCTAGTGATACCTTCTGGATTATGACTGTAGCCCCATGCACATGCAGTGGATATTGTAAAAGGCAGGTTCTGCTTTTCATAAAGCACTTAAAACCTTAAATGGCACGTTGCCAGCGATGCTCTACTGAATGCGCTACAAAACAGCAAAATCTAACTTAGAAAAGATGTTATCCAAAATGGGAAATGAAGTTTGCTAGGCTTATGTCAATAGTGTTTTAGGTTTGATCTACAACATCAAGCTTTTGCTGGCCTAACTCTGTCATTTGTGAACGTGAATAAGAAATGTTGCCTGCTACACAGATGTAACTTTGACCAGCCACAGTCCTTCTGTTGGGTTTGCTTCCATCTTTCAGGGAGATGTTTTATTGCATTACCATGTAATACTGTGGGTACAAGCGGCATGTTCTTTGCTGGACTTTGTTATGCTAGAAAAAGCAAGAGCCTGTGGATTATCTATCACTCACAGGATTTCCAGACAAAAACTGGAAACACGAGAGGATATTAGCTTTCCTCAGCTCAAACGCTGCATCTACAGCAGGAGTTACCAGTTGTGATTCACCACAGTGCACCTCAGGGGAGGGCAGGGGGGGCAAGATTTGCAGAGTGGAAAACCAGCTGGCAGGAACAGCTGCTGAAACAGTCAAAACACGGTTTTTTTTCCAGACATCCAGCACTATGTATGCTTCTGACAAGAGTTTCTCAGCCTTGTATTGACTGCTTGCTCGCTCCAACCCTCTCCATACCCTTGTTTCTCTGCCTTTTACGTCACTGTGCCTCCTTTCCTCCTCTCTGCCGTGTTCCTCTCCCTTCTCACATTTTAGATTTAGTTCTAAGTGAGCCTTCCTCCCTTCCAGAAGTACTGCACCTTCATCAGTATGAGTTTTGCTGAAATTCCTCTCTCTATTATAGCCCCTCACTTCCAGCCCCTCCATCACATCCACTACTGACAAAGTCCTCAGGGCGTTTGCTATGTTCACAACCAAAGCACCTACCACAGCCATGTCCTGTTCTTACTTACCTGGTGGATACCAACACAGAATAGCCATAGTCATAGTAACGGCTCCTCAACTGAATTGAAAGCTCACCGCTCCTCTTTCGTCTCCGGCATGGCAAAAACCTCTTAAAAAGTAAAGTATTTGTAATCCCTCATTCCTCCCTCACATCCCAGCTTCTTCTCAGGCATGCCCAAGGCTCAGGGCATGATTCAAAGGAGTCAGGCTGTAGTGGCTGCTGGTCCCCAGGTGGGGAGAGACTTGAAAGTCTGTGAAATGAGCTGTTCGGAGCACGGACAAGGTAGGAGAGGCAGACACGTGTATGTGCAAATTTGTGTGCACGTGCTTGTGTGCAGCCAAGGACTGCAGCAAGACTGATGCTGATGGCATCAGGAGCCAGAACTGGGGAAAGCAGGCAGGGGCCATGGAAAATCTGCAGTGCTGTATGTTGCGGTAAAGAAACTGAAGGCTTCAACTCATTACCTGATTGTACATTTGAATTAAAATCTCACATAAATACATAACATTTAAAGTTGCATAAGATACTATATGCTTTCAGAGTAAGAGCTGATATGTAGAGCTCCAAAAATGCAGAGCTCCATTAGCAATACACAAAAATGAGCTTTATTTGTTGTATAGAAACCAGATTCTTGACCATTTACCTTCTTGTTAATTCATAGTTACTTGTTTAACACAGATTAGACATACGCAATAAGCACTGCCATTAAAGACTTTNTCTTGACCATTTACCTTCTTGTTAATTCATAGTTACTTGTTTAACACAGATTAGACATACGCAATAAGCACTGCCATTAAAGACTTTACACATCAGAAATAATGCCAATTAATACCACATTAGAAAATAATCCAAATTCTATCTTAGATAACCTCCTTGGTTAA
>RSEF01000003.1:47558595-47582967 GCA_003993805.1 Himantopus leucocephalus | reverse complement strand
AAAAAAAACAACCAACAACCAAACAAAACAAAAACAACAAAAAACCAACAAAACAAAACCAACCCAAAACTTGTGGAACAATTTGGAGTCTCCAGCAGGCCCCCAGCTCTAAAGAAACAGCCACGTATTCCTGATTAACACAGGATGGGTACAGCACTCTGCAGCCTTCCCTGCACTGGTCCTTCTGCCAGGGACACCTTGGTGTTGCTGGGGACGGAAGCGGTAAGATTTCTGGTCCTTTATTACTGTGCCTTAATCAGTCTAATCTTTTTAAACGGTAAAGTATCCGCTCTGACACTCTGAAATCAGGAAATAAACCCCAAACCTTGCAGGTACGCCCATAGGTTTTACCACTGAGGAGAATACGGAGTGGAGCCAGCCTGCAGTATTTTGAAAGCTATTGACCAAATGGTGCACATTGCCTTTACTCTCCATAATTTTATACTGTAATATAAATTCAATTCCTGGTGCTTCCTCAACATTACGCAGTATTTCTGGACAGTCAGATCAAAAAAAGTAAATTCAATCCAAAATACCTGAGTATGCATATCTTTGATTTTAAAGCTTGAGTAACTACAAGCACCAGAGAATATTTTAGACTTCAGGATATATTAACAATGATCTTTAAAAATGTTTCCGCCATCAGATAACTTAATTTTACCAACTTCTACATCCTTCTGTATGGATTGTGGCAATGTTAAAAAACCCTAAGACTGAAAACTCACAAAATGTAAAAATTAGTTCCTTATGATCACTTCCTGAAAAAACTGAAGCTTGAGGTATTTGGATGAAACAGTTAAAAAGTACAAAGACCCTTGCTTCAATCTTACAAAGATTTGTGCATATAAGATACAGTCTCATCAAAGAAGACATGCCTTTCCACAATCAGATGAATAGCAGACTTAGCACTCTTTTACTTTAAATCCAACAATTCTCATACTGATATGCTCGGTTTGTAAAAAATAAATTAACTGTAAAATAATATTCTTCTAAACAAGTTAGTGATTTTTTTTTAAATAATAATAGCAACTGAATTATTCCTCATTTTAGAACATTATAAAATACTATTACCTGTGCTGCTTGCCTAATTTCCGGAAAACTAGGCCTCTTAAAGCTTTTCTATAATGATCTTATTTTTCCTCATGCTTGCTCAAACAAGAAAAATTTCCCTCAAATGAACATATGTCTCACTTCAACAATAAAAGATAGGATGAAGAATGTTTCTAAACATTAAATGGGACATAGGATGGCTATTTTCTGTCACTATATTTTTTTTCTAAATGTGTTTCTAAACAAGAAGCATGAGTAATTGCAGACTTAAACATAGAAGAGAAAGCAAAACAGTATAAAATTGCTTAGCAATATAAAAAGCCCCATGTAATCATCACAGTTCCAAAAAGAGGTCATCAGCAACTAAGAGTTTAGCCTGCGCAGACCTGTTGGAAGGATGCTGGGGAACAGAAAGACAGACAGCATACACTTGTAGAGAAGCCACTTGGGCACAGAAAGAAGCAGAAGGTTTTGAATCCAGCTCTAATTTACACAGATCCCTGGGTGTCCTTCTGCGAATAACCTGAGGCTCTAAGAATGAGGGTTTGGCAGATTTAGCAATGGAAATCAAAGATAGTTTTGCTTCCCACCATTTGCTCCATCTCCCTTGGAGATTACTGCCCCTATGTTGGAGGCAGCAGAGAGCATCTGCCCATCGCTGCCCTAGTTCGCAGCCTGGCGCGTTAGTGCCAGCCATGCTCCATCCATGATTTTGACCAAGCAGTCATCTGCAGGCTGCCGAAGCACGGCCACCCGTTCCCTCCTGCTGCCATAGCTGCAAGGCAGATAAACCACAGCAGGAGCGCTTCATCTTCCCAATTTACAAAGGCACTTGTAGCAACGCCCACCCGCTGAGAGTTGTAGCGAGTGGTAATTAGGAGTACAGCTGGGTGCTGGCGCGTGCGTGTAAGCACCCAGCAATGTGCCACAGTCACATCCTACCTGGCTTGGGCCCCCCTTGAGGGGAAGGGGAGGTGCGAGGCCCCTCTTTCTGCTCTACGCCAGTCTGTTGACTGGAGTCTGTTAGACTGCTCTGGGTCAGAAACTTGTGTTAATACAGAAGAGAGTAAAACTAAAACCAGTAACAGACCAAGGCAGGAAGACGTCTGAAATAGCACCTCACTAAATTTCTCATGGTTTTCCATTCCATAAAATAATGTTTACGTTCTATTTAATACAAAGACTAACCTCCCCTGCCCTCTCCTCTGCCAAAGCAGACTGCCCAGCAGGAGGTGGCAGTGGTACCCGGGACTGTTCTGCTGACCAGCTTGTGATCAAGGCAGCAGATACTTGCAAAGTAAACAAGATTTCAAGTCTGGTTTGGCCCCTGTTCCCTGGTCATGCTAACCCAGTTCATTACAGGCTGTTCCAGGGAACAGAGGGATGTTCCGTCTGCCTCCTTTCTCCCATAGACCTGTTATGCCGAGGGTAAATCTTTTTTTCTTTTTCCCCTCCATCTCTCTTGTTCATTCTCAAGCCTCTTTCTCTCACCCTCCAGATTTCCTCTAGGCCCTACACCATCTGTCCAAGCACTCCTTCTCTCTATGCACACTGTTGCATTCTATTCCTTCTCTGTCTGTGATCTATATTTAGTTGTTTTCCTGTTTATACACCC
The DNA here is from genome assembly GCA_003993805.1 of Himantopus leucocephalus. Lineage (NCBI taxonomy): Eukaryota > Metazoa > Chordata > Aves > Charadriiformes > Recurvirostridae > Himantopus > Himantopus leucocephalus. The sequence goes on along the minus strand of RSEF01000003.1, from coordinate 47,580,302 downwards.
CTCCAGAGAGGGGTATTGTTGAATGTGACTAGTCAGGAAGAGAAACAATGCGGTTAGAGCACAAACCCTTTCAGAAGAGTAATTGGGATGAGAAGCCGTGCAGGATTGGGTAGGATATAAAACTTTTTCCTAAGATTAATCAGAAACAGAGATCTGAATATAAATCCATAAAACCCCTTAGAGCAGCTTGATCAAAGCCAAAGAACACCTAAGTAGGGGAAGAAACAAAGGCAAGGAAACACATGCAAAATTTTTTCTTTTTTTGACACTGCATCTTTATTTCCTTTTCCATAATTAAAATAAAACAATTTTTGTTTGGAAACCTTATAATATCTGTGTCTCTTTGCACAAACTACCAGGAGCCCCTGAATGTGAATTCAGAGCACGTACATGATGAAATCTCTGGGAAAAGTGTACTTAAAGACTACTGGGGAGTTTACTGTCTTTAGAATAGGAGTAGTAAGTGTAAAGCTGGTTCTCAAGAAGTTGGCTGCAGCGCAACTGAAATCAGGACAGATGAGAACGCATGGGCCCACCACGGTGGGACAGTAAAGAACAGCAATCCAGTGTCCACACCATGAGGAGTGTCTGTCTGGTCTGAGGGACACTTGCACAGCAAATAAACAGAGCGTTTCCCATCTTCAAGTCTCTTACAGTAATAAGTAGCTTGTGAACAAGGGTGTGGAGGTAGGGATTGGTTGGGAAACACAACACACATGCACTAATATACGGGAAGCTTGATAGCGTGGGTATTCTCCGTAAGTAAGACTTATTTATCATCATGAAATGAAGCCCTTCAGTGGAGAACACAGAAATCTATGATTTAGATCAAAAGGAATGTCTGGAATTCTGCTCTGGAGTTTTACCGTTGTAATAGCGCAAACAGTTTTGACTGTCATACAGAATCAGTAACTCTGGTAGTCTTTAACATTCTGCTAGCAAATGCATTGGCAACTAAGCGGGAACGTTGGGTGCAAGTCATTCATTTCCCTGGTATCACTAACTATGAAAGCAAAAGCTGGAGGACTTTGTAAAACATCACAGATACTTGAAAAACTCCAAAAGGTATGCAGCTAGTGATTTCACACTTCATGTTGCTGGGTGAAAACCTCTGTGTTTCACTAGTGGATGGTGCACAGTGTGGATTAGAAAAATGCCTGTGCAATGGTAAGACCATCTNCAGTGTGGATTAGAAAAAAGCCTGTGCAATGGTAAGACCATCTTCTCAGTATCTAGGACTTCAATATGAACGTGGATGTGCCCTCAATGACCAGCAGACATTCCCTGGCCAAAGGGGGTCCACAGCCTTTGCCACGACACCAGAAGGGAGGACACAAAGGGAAAGGCTACAAAGTGGAAACGAAGGCAACAAAAGGAGCACAACCATTTCAAGGAAAGGACACTTGCAGCATGACATACTCTGTTGAGCTCATTTGCTTCAGTTAGTGGCAAGAATGGCTGTTTATAAGATATTTAAACAAGGGGAGGGAAGTGGCTTAGTCTGCAGGATGGGCTTCAGCAGCGGAACAGAAGATGCATCTGAAGCAACTGGGAAAAAGATTGTTTCATTAGCAGCACCTTTCAAGGGCAGGAAGAGCCTCTTAAAGACCAAAAGGGAAAAGCCTACACCTGTGGGGACAGGAGATGATCTGATCTAGAAAAATGGCTCAATCATAAGGACAAAAGGGAAGGAACAAGGTCAGAAACTGTTCAGTCATGCCCTGAATTAAGAGGAGTGAAGATCCTGAAAGGGAGAACCAATTTTTAAAATAAGTTACACAATACCAGTTTTGGGGAGATATTTCCACAAACAAAAAAACTAGTGAACTTTGTAGTAATTTTCAGTCCAAAAGGAATGTCAGCAGCAAAAACCTGAGCTGCTATTCTGATTGGTGTCCAGCAGAACTAAACAAACCTCCACTCTGAGTCAATGAGAGGTTGAGTATGGTATTATGAGATCAAACTCTAATCCTCTTAGTAGCATTTTCCGTGGAAAAACTGCCATGCTGTATGTATTTACACTGTTACGTGCGTTAGTTGTATAAATGCTATATACATACACATGTACAAAATATGGTGGTAATTACAACGTATTCCTTACACGTCGTATAATCTGAATTCTGTTCAGAAACTGTCCTAAAAAGGAGCAGAATACCACTAGGCATTATTTGCTTATGTTCCCTTTATTGAAAACAACAGAACAGCCTGTCTGACAAAAAGACATGTATAATCTGGTTAGTGTAAAACATTTGTTATATGTGCCCACATAAGTCCCTTTCTCTTCTGTATGCATTAACGTCTCATTTGTAATTCAGAGGCAAAGTATAAGGAGGCTGTACAAAACAGGTCAGTTTTAATTCCTGGTGGCGGGGCACAGGTATATAGCCAGGGCTTGGCTAAGAAATTTAGCAGCTCCACAGTATCAACCATGCAGAAATCTTGCTTTGCTATTTACACATCCTGCAATCATCAGAAAATGTAAAAAAAATTGTATATTGACCCACTTGACCATTCAGCATGAAAATATGAGACATGAAACTATCTAAGTAATTTGATAGTGTACAAATACAGTCCTATCCAACAGAATTTCATAGCAATTATTATAATGCATTAATTCAAGGAGAGCACAAGTAAAAAACAGTATTCTTTCCAGACTTGCTTGCTCCAAAGATTCCTGCCTGAGGACTCCTCATTGCACACTCCAAAGGCCCTCTTACTAGACAGTCTAAATACCCACTTTTATCCAGGAAAATTAATTATTCATGTCAGCAAAGCCAGTATCAGCTAGCAAGACAGGATGTTTCAAGCAAACACTGATGCTCTATTATAATTCTGTAACAGGCATTCTAAAACCTTTCAGTTATTGCCCTATGATATTTTTTCTGATGAATTCTTACTTTGGCAGCCTACACTTTCTATTAACATCTATAGGATTGTTAAAATAATTCTACTGATAAATCAGTCATTTGATGTTAAGTTTGGTGAGTTTTTTCTCAATAAATTACAGTACAATGCCTTTTTCCTTCCTCAGTACAGCACATTATAAGTAGCTCCAAACAAACATCTTTAATCCATTTCAACACAAAGATGACCACTGGATTCCAAAGAGAACAGCCAGCACCATGCTATGTTGCCTCCCTCTTATATCAAAAGCATCTCAGTAACCTTGACAAAGTACTGCTACTAGTTCCTTCTCCTGCCTCACCCATTAGATTAGAAATAGGAATTGCTAAAACAAAAGAGCTACCTTATTTCACAGTATGGGAAAAAAAAAATAGTAAAAGACCACACTACTATGACAAAGAATCTCATTACTGGGGACTACAGTATTTCAAAGCCCGAATATTTCATACAGGTAAGTAGACTGATCCGTTTGTTTCCGCAGCAAATCCAAATCCACGCCTCACAATAAAATCCTAGCTTGCTTCCTGGTGTTGAAGTATAGAAACTGTTCTGTAAACAGCGCAGTGATGAATCCCCGTTTCTTGTCAAGTTCTCCCTCTCTCTCCTGCCATCTCCCTCTGCTTGGCTTCTTTAGTGGCTAAGGACTATGCTTCCACTCTTGCTTCCCCTGTTTGTTCATTTTGTGGTATTAGTGGGGTGCCTTTCTCTATTTTCATGAATATTACATGAAAAGCAAATGCCCAGAAAGGGGGTATGTGTAAAGCCTCATTTCTTTAGGAAACTAGGCTAAAAATGAACCCAAATCAACAATTCAATTTTTCAGTAATTTCCTGCGTTCACACACAGGCAATCCCCTTCAGATGACTGCGCTGTAGACACACAACATGCTGACAGATCACCATTTCAGAAAAGTAAATGAGAACCAACATAAGACCCTGACATTTTGGTTTGCATAGAAGGGTACCAGCCTCTGCTGGCGTAACAGAACACCCTCAGCTGTCCCCGCTGCTGGTTGTGAACATCAGCAGCTCAAAATTCACTCAGTTGGGTTTTATTTAATGAAAATAGATAGACAGAGAGAGAAGAATTTGCCATGAATACAACACTCTTGGTGCACATGCATATATCAAAGTGCCTGCCACCTACAACTTGACTGTTTCTTTCTCCTATGCCTTGAAGATTTTTCAATTTAGGAGGCAAGAACAAGACACTATCTAAGATCCAGTTAGGCAACGGTTAGAATTACAGTGAGAAAAAGGCAGATTCCAGATTTAACAGTCTCACTATAATTTGAGAGGCCAAATGTATAGAATATTGTGATTTCAGATGCAGATGTGTTGCCATCCTACACTCTAACCTCCAGCTCAAGCAAATTTAGCCTGCCAGGTTCACGGGCTTGGCCAGGGGATAGCTCTCCTTTACACATCCAGTTATGAGGACACCAGTTTTGTGTTAGCCCAGAAGCTGCTAATAATTTAAGATGTGCTTAAATAGAAGGCAGCATTTGTTTGGTGTAGTCCTTGTTGGCAACTTGAGGCCACCAACCAGGAGACAGACAGAAGCCAAGGAGGTTTACCTACAGTAGGTTGTTAATGCATTCTGTTACATCTCGCGTTTTGGCAGGGAGGAAGGAACACTGCTATATCAACAACAACAATGCCAGTCTGGTAATGTGTTAAGTGTCACAACAAAAGCAATACAAGTTTTCTTCTGATTCAGATCTGATTACAATTCCAAGGGGAAAAAAAGAGCAATTTGATTTGCTTTTCCTTTTGCTTTGAATTGCATAGGCTTGCACTGGTTTAGGCTTTATAGCATTGCAAATTTAAAAGAAATACCCCTTAACTACCAGGGTGAGGTGCTTTGGATAGAAGAGCTTTTTATCATAAATGCTTAAATTAATGCAGGCTAGTTTGAAATTTGTCTTGAAAATCCCAAGATGAACAACTACACAAGTTTACTCCTTTCAGCAAGTTGAAACGGATGATGACCACGTAGAAACCAGGCAAAGCCATGAGCCTTTGCGTGACTTCACGGATCTGAAATGACAATGGACCAAAGTTGGCAGCTGATTTTCACTTGAGGTTTTTTTGTTCAAAGTTCAAAAGAAAACCCAGAGGGTGAAAACACACAGGCAAAACAGGAACAAAAGTTGTGACACAAAGCAAAATGGTAACACGGGTAGCTTTATTTCACTATTTTCCAAGATACTGTAGATGCCATAGTAACCATGCTTTAAAAACAGAGTATGGTGCTGTGAAAATGGTACTATATAGAGCTAAAATCCCAGACAGACGTCCATGCTCAGTTGGAAGCAGAGTTGAGTCATAGGTATAAAACCCTTAACAATACATTTGGGAGCCTGCGATGCAAGGGGACTCTCTAGGAGTTTTTGCTGCTGCTCTCCCTGAAAAATGATCACAAGACAGTTGACTGTGGAAAAGCCAGAGCGCAGAGCCATTTGAAGAGAAAGCGGTAAGGTATACGAGGGGGACATTTCTGAGAGATGAAGTAAGGTCTGTATTTGGGATTTGCTTTGGAGCTATCTGGCCATTGCCCAGCCTCGGAGCTGAGTGTCTCCTCTGAATCAGCACTTCCTCAAACAAAGTTTTGTTTTTACTGATGACTCTTGAGTTACCTCAGTAAACTGAGGGTGGAAAGTACCAAAACAGAGGCAGCACAAGAAAAGCACAAACATGTGATTCCCATTGTCTGAGTCTAAAGCATAAATTAAAAAAGCTGAATCAGATGAATGACGGGGCGAGGGAGAAGGAAAAAGCAGAACTGTTACCTTACAAGGGAAACAGCTGAGAAGGCAAAGTAAGAGTTTCAGTAGACGCCAGGACCCAAGAGCCTGGTCTCCAGGGCACAGTTTCGATGTGTGCGGACCTCAGCATTTCCGTGGTCCAGCTGTGGGAGTCTACACGCCAGCACACAGCATATTCAAATCCTCGACCTTTATTTATGAGAGGGAAGAAAAGCCTGAAGACAAGAGTAAAGAATCATATCCCAGGAGGGCAGAACAACTTAATTTCTCCTCCTCAGTAACTGGAAAATGGGGAGTTGATGTGCCTCCCTGAAGAGATGATACAAAATCCCAGACAGTGACAGCTCTCTGATCACTAGAAAGATAAATGAGTGCTTGTGGACCACAGTGGTACTCCATGGAGTGAGCTCTATTCTTATTTGTGTCTCAGTCCCATGAATGTCACACCAGCAAAAGGATTAAAAAAGTAAGGGGGAAAGGGCAAACTTTCTCTTGGCTGTGGTGCATGCAGTATGTTAAACGTTTTGTAAGTCCCCATGTCCCTGGAGATGGGTTATAATTGCCATGGTTGTGCAAGTGGAAAATGAGGACGAACAGACAAGCACAAAAGAAGAGGCAGAGGAAAGAGACCTAAACCAATCAATAAAAGAACAAGCGGTCAAGAAGCAAAGAACTGATCTATTTTTCAAAAATAAGGCTCTTCAAAAAGATCTGGTTTGGAAATGACCCAGATTGTCTGCATTAGAAAATATTACATTTTTAATCCACTCACTTGACATGCATTATAAGAAAGATGGAAATATTTAATCAAAAACTTAAGACTTTCCTTACAACTCCAAGGAAAATCTTCCATACAGAAAAAGATGCCCAAGAACAACTCCTCCCATAACATCACAAATGTCTGCCTGTTATAGCATTTCTTTCAATACAAACATTACTCTAATTTTATGGCTTCTTTTATAAGCCTGTTACAGAAGGAGAAAACACTTTTAAACCAAGCAGGGGAAGAACAGGTAGTTGGCATCATTCACATAATTATATTTTCCTAAGCAAACAATGTCATTATAGTAACTTACACACTTCTATAGAAGAATACCAATTTTCAAAAGTGTATTGACATGCAAACTTTATCCTGATGTTTGGAGAGAATATTTTCAAAAAGACAATTGGGATAAAATTAATATCTTTTGGCAGATAATCACTATAGGCAGTGGATGCTTTGGAAGTCACAGTGCTCAGAACCATTAATGGTACTGCTTCTAACGTCCCACATGGTTTTCCCGTCTGGGAAAAATGAGAAATTTGTTTGCTAGATAACAAAATACCTGTTGTTGAGAAGGCTTTTAGAAATTCATTTCATACCATCAGGCAAAATATGCCGTTAGACTTTTTTTTTGTTCAGCACATGGCCTTTCAGGGAGAAGTAAATATAGATTGAATTTCTCCATGGTGCAAGAAGGGGTGCTATAGCATCAATGGCATTAACAGCCGTAGGAAGGGAAAGGAGAACATCTGGATGCTGCCATATTTGCAGTGGTGGAACAGAGGGAAGTAGGTGAGTAAATATTACGTACACTTACTCTGCAGGTGTAGTAAGTTCTGCTGCCCACCATCCTTACCAGCATTGTCACTCAGTATGTTATGATGTGACACTAACTTTTTCACAAAAACGTGGGAAAAAAATGCAGTTGCTTTTGAAGTACGCTTTTAGTAAAGCTTCTTCAATTCTGCAAATGCAAAAAAAAGTTGACATCACAGGGAAAAAAAGTATCTCAGTTACAGATCATGGAAACTGTGGTTTCTCTCCAGCTCTTGCAACACTGCTGATTTTCTTTTTCTCGTATCATTTTGCAGTTAACATGGTATGTGCAACTGTCTTTTTTTCAGACCTGAGCTAATGCCCCAAAAGCGCTCATCCTTATGACATAAAGGCTTGAGTTAGCCACCAAACTAAGGATAATGTAATTGAAAGTTCTTAAGGAAGAAAGCAAAGTCTCTCCTCACTCCTCCTCAGCTTAGTTTGACCCAACTTCTGCTTTAGTAGCTTCACATATTCTCAGCTTTACAATTGCTAAACCTTCTCCATGGAAAAGAAGGCTTCAATAATGAAAATGAAGCAGTTTTATTGCCTCAGACTGGCAGGCATCATAAACCCAGACAACTTTGCAATGCTGGAGAGACTGAGAGGGATTAGCTGGTGCCTACTTCAGCGGGGGCTTTCCTGCCTTTACACCTCACAGCGCTTTTTCTGTGTGGATTCACATAACGTGCTTCCACCCACTTCTCGAGTGAGCCTAACCACGTGGTCCTCCTTTGGAAGGAGAAGTTGAACAGAAGTTGACAGAATGCAGAAGAGTGAGCTAAGATTAACTACCACATTTTCCTTTCTTCCTTTTGTGCCTATTTCACTGGTTGCCACATACAAAGGGGAAGGTAACTCCCAAGGGTACGAGAATCTGGAAAACAAGGACAGATATATCATCTTCTCCAGAGAGGCATATATTCTTTCAAAGTAAGGTGCTACAATGTGTTTGAAATCAGCCATAAAATGCCAACACTTTAAAATTCCTTTGTATTGCCATTACATGAAAACCATTCACATTTTGCAAATGTCTTAGTGAAATGTTAAGGAGTTCATTTTGGAAGAAAAAATAGTCATTTTACTTGCCAGGAAAAAGCTTCAAGTATTTTCAACATAATGAAAAATTATTACAAAACTTTTGAAGTATGTACTGTTTAACATCTGCACACATTTAGTAATCAAAAATTCAAATTCAGTGATATGAAATGGTCTTGAACTGTGTCATGGAAACAATTTAATATAAACCTTTCTTTCAGATTATAGTTTAGTAATAATTGCAATGCATAATCATACAGGAATAAAGTAGATACTGTGCAGACTTATCAGCAGATCCAGCGGGGTTTAAGCTATTTAGATAGATTACTTTAAAATGAATGCAATTACAACATTTAATTGCTGTCCCAGGCATTTTCTAGTGAGAAACAGAGATTGTCTCGTACAGGAAAGACTGGCGTGGAGATGTGCTGATGCAGAAGTTAAGGGCAAAGATATCTGCCAGAGTCGCAGGACCTATCCACTAGTTGCCCTCAACATGGAAGTAGAGAAGACAAAGTTGAGCTGCTGCAGGATTTTCTTTGTTACTCACTAGCAAAACAACAGATTTCCACTAAAAGAAAAAAATCTCTCCCCCTGACCAAAAAACAAAATATCCACCCAAGCCTTTTACTTATTTGTCAGGAAAACTGCTCATATAAGCATGTATTATGGAGCTTTTCTTTCGTACCATTTATCAGTGCTTGCCATTTTGCATATAAATTACAAAGCACAGCTAGTCCTCCGTTAGAACACGGGACCAAAGTATAGACTTGTGGGACAGTCAGGCTTGACAAATGCTAAGAACACACCCTATTTCTCCAGACTGTTACCAGCCCAAAAAGGGTTCAACCCCAAAGCACGTTCTACAATACACAGATCTCACAAACCAACAGGTTTGAACTTTTTCAAACATTTTTGAACATTTTACAACTGTTCTCACCATCACCTAGTTCATTCAGCCTTTATGGCACACAGCAGCCTGTGCCATATTGCTAACTGAAGTAATTACTGGATTCCTTCTCATCTAGGGACATGGCAAAGCTTTGAGTCTAGAATACATCTTTGTGTTAATTTGTATATGAAGATGTCTAAAGATCGGTCTTGTTCATAATGTTAGAAAAGACTCATAAATTCAGCATGAAGTTAAGTTTCCATTGTAGTTTTCAAGGCCAACCTCTAATACTCCTCTGGAATAAAAATGTCATTATTTATTTTGCTTTACATATTATTTCATTATTTGTAGTAAAACCAGCAGCCTCTACTAAATTCTGTAGTTTCTAAACTAAATTTCCATATGAACTTTAAAAAAATGTCTAATCATACCCATTTTCTCCTTGCTGAGTTCTGTAGAACTTAAAAAAAAATGCACAACATAAAATCCCAGACCCTGAATGTATACGCATGTGCATAAAACATATTCCACATGTTTACACAAAAGGAGAAAAAAAATATCTTTTCCTGCTTACCATCAGTCTCAGCTCACCACTACTTTTTGCTCGTAATATATAGCAGGAACTGACATCACCCAGCACTCAAATATCCCTGAAGAAGCCCCATGTTGCAGCAATGAGCTGACATTGTCCTGTTGGACATCACAGGAGGGTACCACAAATTTGTCTGGAGGATGGTACTTCTGAGAACAAGCAGGACTGGGTAGCCTCTGTTGTTTAACAACAGGTAAAGTTGAATTTTATAGATAAAACCACACACTCATTTCCCCACCTTGTAAAGCCTTTGGTTTATTCATAACAACTTTTGAAGAGAACCGTTTACTGCCTTCTGCCAGTCATGCATAGGTCCAAATTTAGTCCTGCAGGAAAGAGGCATGACATCCTTTAATTACACCTGTAATGCTCATTTATTATGAGCGTTATGAGCTCATTTATTTAGGTTTCATAAGATATCTGGCATTTAGCCGATTACTATCATTACTTATCATCTGAAAGCACACTAGCAGTCTGTATCTCCCCTTCTCGCCTGCGCACTGCTACACAATGCCTAATAATATCAGCGCAATCTGAGAAAAAGGGTTTTCTCATTGGAAACATCACAGTTTTGACTTTTGCTCTCTCAATGGTTTGCACTTCCAGTATTCTTGAATTCCTGGTGCTTTGGTAGAAGAGAGCTCTAGGCTCTCTCGCATCCCACAGTAAAAGCAGCTCTGCTGATACCAGCAGTACATTTCAAAGTGGTGAGAGAGATTTCACAGCTAAAGGGTGCCTGCTCCCTTCAAAGTCTTCCAAAACCATGCTGTGGCCGCCCTGTCACCATGCACACACCCGCTCAGGGAACCGGCATCCCGAACTGTTTGCCTGGAAGGCACTTCCCTGCGTGCGAATGGTAGCTGTCCTGCGAGGACCCTGAATAGATGTATTGCTTGCTTCCTTACACATGCTCAGTCAGGAAGCTATTTTCAAGGCAGATTCAGTGGTCCACTCATTCTTTTCCATTTCCTGAGACTTTGTTCTCCAGGAAGCAAAACTGCACCCTGTAAGAGCTGATGGGATCACACACACACACACAGTGTGTCCCAAGTACAGAAGTAACTGCTGCTTCCTCCCCTGCAGTACTTTCTTAACAGCAAATACTTTTACAGAATCATTGCAGAACTAGGACTGTAAGTCTTGTTAAAAGCGAACAAAAGGAACTGGCCGGCAAATATTTAGACGAAAACTATTTCTACTTGAGTAACTGGTAAATAAACAGAAGGAGTTTTTTTGTTCTGATTTCTGTCTTACTTTAGAAATATTTCCAGTTACCTGTGAGGACAGAAATGCAAAAAGCACACACAAAAGGTGCCCTCTCCTGAGACTAGTGGATGAACTGAATGCTGATGATAACAAAAATAGGTGCAGGAGAGCTCAGCCCTCTGAGAACAGACTTCTTCTGCCACAGGGTCAGACAGGCCACAACGTCATGAGCTAAAACCTAGAATAAAATCATGAATTTTCCACTTGCATAAAACCAAGTTACTCCAAATTACTACTAGGTGGGGGCTCAGCTGCCCACAGGTCCCACCCAGGCCACGAGGTTCAGCTCTTGTCCTCCTGAACACCCGCACACAGACGTTCCAGGCTCAGGGAAACACGGCAGTACCCAGCCCACAGATGCAGTGGAGAGGCATTGGCCTCTCCATTTCATTCCGTTCATCATTGTTCGTGATCATGACCAAACACGTGTTCACCATACCACTGCGTCATCACCAGTCACATAAGGTATGCCTCCGGGTGGCCCATCAGCTGATCAGACAGGACCTATCCTACAACTAAATGAAGACCTCTTCTTTTAATATGAGGATATCAGGCTCTATGCCCAAATGTGCATGTACCCTGGCTATGTGACAAGAGGCTGTGCTTAATTTTGTGATGTGTGTCAGAATTGATCTGACATCAGAGCCCATGGATAGGGTCCATCAGCTCCAGACCAGATGCCAAATACCATCAGATCAAGGCATCATGCAGGCATTTAGATGGTGGAACTGGAGCATAAAATGGAAATTTGGATTGGTCTTTGACAGGGTAGGGTCCTTTGAAATAAAAGTGATTTTTGCAACAGACGATTAACATCCNGACAGGGTAGGGTCCTTTGAAATAAAAGTGATTTTTGCAACAGACCATTAACATCCAAAAGAAAGGAACAGCTTCTCCATAACAATGTTGCTGTGACCCCCACAGGGTCACGCTCCTGAGTGCCCAACTTTCAGGAAGAACGAAAACCATTTTTCCCACCCTACAGCAAAGACTGAGAAAGGGGACCCTACGTAGCAAAGAAAAGGAAACAATCTTTTTTTTTTCACAGTTACAATGCACAGGACAAGAAGACACAGACTTAAATTACTGTAAGAGAAACTTGTGTTAGACGTTAGAAAAGCTCTCAGACACTAAGGCTAATGTTGTAAAATACACCCAGGGTGGTTACAGGCATTTACCATTGGAGGTCCTTAAGAAGAGGTTAGAAAAAACAACGTTCTTTGGTGGAATAGTTTAGATATAGCTGATGCTGCCTAAGGAGGAGGAGAGGGAGTCCAGATGAAGGCTTTTTAGACCCCTCCCAGCCCTATTTTTCTATGATTTTTCTGTGGACAAGTTATCCCTACACCTACCTGCTTCATTTTCCCTTTCTGTAGCTCAGCAGTTAATTTGAGGCTTGCGGGAAAGAGCACATAGCAGGTCTGAGGTGCAAGAGCCTGTTTATTTGGGATAAAGTCAGAAGTATTTGGGGAGCTGGGGAGCAATTTCTTTATTATGAATGCATACACATGTGAGTAAGCTTTCTTACCACCAAAACCAATGTAAATAGGTAGAATTGTATCAAAGGACTTGAAAAATCATCATCATTTTAATTTTACAAATGGGGAATGCAGGGCAGAGAGGTGTGTACCACCTGTAATGACACAGCAAGTTATAAAAATGAGCTTGAAAATTGGATTTCCTGGCTCCTCAAGTGACCTAATCTGATGGACTACACACTCCTCCTGCTCTGCCTCCCTTCCCCCCAGCAAACCATGCAAGACTAAAGGAATTGCAGCATTTCCTCAGAAAGTCTTGCCTGCAGCTGGGGGAAGTCAGACTACAATAGTGTCGGTAAATTCTGCTGTAACAAGAACACACATCACAAAGATGTTCATTACCGAGGGGAAAAAAAAACCCAACCCAAACTAAATCTGCCTTAAGGACTTGCACCTTGCAGAGCTGATCTTGGGCTGATAATCCCCATCTCCATTCTTTAACGTGCCTCTTTCTGTCTAACCTTTGACAGACAGAATGCGTTCCTCTAAAAAATTATTATCTATAAATAAAAAGAGATGATAAAGGACACACTACTGATAAAGAACAGAATTGTTCTTTATACAAGTGCAGGAGAGCTCACAGCTGTTCGCAAGCGAAGCGTTGCCCCAGTCCGCTGTGCAAAAGGAGCAGTCTAGCTCAGCATTTGCTGGCCACTTTCCTCAGGCTGCTGTAACTTAAGCCTGTAGGAAATCAGAATCAGAGCTGAAGATTAGAACCGAAAATCTCTCATAATAAAATATTATGAAGCCAGTGCCAGTCCTTCCGCACTATTCCTTACCAGACTGTATAGGCTTGCTTCCATTTCCTAAATGCCAGTGCTGGAACCCAAAGAGGACCCATGCTTGAATCACCCACAGGAGGTCCTGCCTCTCACAGCTGACTATGCTGAGATGCACCAGGCTCCAAATTAATTTTGAATTAATTTGCGAGAACTCTGGTAGACTCTAAGCCCCATACATAGACCAAACAGAATTTGGATTCACCACTACCAGCAAGACAAAACAAGACTTAAAAGAACTAAAGAATAAGAATGACAAAATAAGAATACATCAGGAATGCAAAAGTCAGAAACATATCTCAAAAGAATTAATGGCAATGTTTTAATTGGTCATTTTCTCAAAAAAAAAAAACCAAACCAAACCCAAGGAAGGCTTCTGCGCCACTAGAATAAATCTAATCAAATTCTTTGCATGCTTAGGTCTTCCCTAGCTTATTTGAATGGCATATTTAACTTTTGATTTATAAATCAAGGGATATTGCTCACTGCCATAAGATGCATTCCACTGGGGCTCAAAGTCTTTAGCAGATCCACACTGTGAGTACTTTCTCCTGATGGTTTCACATTCATGTTCATCAACACTCGGCAAGAATCATAAACAAAGCCCTTCTCTCGGGTGCACACATGCAGTTCCCATTGACTTCGCTGGATTTTCAGCTGACTTCAATAAGAACTCAGTGTGCATGCAGAAGGGCAAAACTTGGCTCTGCACATTTAATAAAATTACATCACTAGATACCTTATATATGAAGGGCAATGCAGGCCATACTGAAAAATAATATAAACTGAAAACCCGAAAGTGCAGCCAAATAAGTTCAAATTTCAGCCAGTTTTTCCCAGAATAATAAAAAGGGCACACATTTTAGGCAAGATGAAACAAACCCCCTGTAATATCTCATTTACAGAGTGTGCTCTACCTCCTTTAGCAGGACAAAGTGTGAAACGTAGCTATCTACATAAGGCAATGATCTTGTCTCAGCTATAGCAATGATATTGGCATATGAAACGATTAAGTAAAGGTCAAGTTACAAGCTGTGATTTGCTAAGTCATTTTCTGCGCCTATATCCCTGCTCTGTAATTTATGAAGCTCATTGCAAGGGAATTTAAAGCACAGCAGAATACCACAGTAGAAAAAGTAATCAATCATACGAGATTAATAACTAATACTATATTATTTTGAATCTATTCTAACAGTGGTATTTTAAAGATATCAAAGGCTTGAATCCAGGAGTATCTATCTTAAATCCTTCAACCCTCTTTCCAGCCTGGCCAAAAGAACACCACAACAAAAATCCCACACAAACTAGGAACAATACTCCCCTTCCAAATTTCAGATGACATCTAGCAACACATGACTTCTGCCAGGTACATTAGCTAACGCACGCTAAGCAAAGCAATGCCACATGTGTTTTCTCCAGATTTCTTCCCTTTATTTTACTTTTACTCATTCCATGATGTAATAAACTGTGCCTTTTTACTGCCTCTTTAAAAATATCTACCTATTAGGATGAAGAATATTCTGACTTCTAAAAATCCCACTACCAACAGGCTTCCTTGCATTTTCTGTTTGGCTGACAAGCGCTCATTAGTCTCTAATTACAAATTTATACACAGAAGTACTGAGGGATGGAAATCACAGAGGGGGCTTGATGTTCATGTTTGTTTTTTTCCCCTCTAAGCAGGAACATCTCTGATGATTTTCACACTTAAATAGCAGAACAGATTTTATGAATCATTTTTTCTTCCTGGTTGGAACAACCCCTATTCCCTGTTGCATTATAATACTGAGTCACTTTGCATAAAGTTGGTCATTACTGCCAAGTCAAGTAAGAGGGGAAGGAAGTGGACGAAAAGCTCCGAACTTACATGTGCGATAGGATACTTATCAGGCTGCTTCTTGAAGCAAATTATTTAAAATCAGAAAAAAAAATAATCATTACAGGACAACTCACATAATGGAAAACTATTTAATAGATATTGAAAAAGTCCAGCAAATCTAATGTAATACTGATGATCAAAGGGATTAAGAAGACTTTTTTTTTTTTTTAAATGAAGCGAGGGTCTGGCCTGTTACAAATGCTGAGTCGTACTGGTCATTCACGCTACATTATGCAGTAGGTTAAATAATGAGTGTGGCGGAATCTGTTTCTCCCCAACTATAGCACTGTCAAATGAATAGTTACGAGGTCTGGTGGGGCTCTGCTGTCTCTACATGTCCTCCCCTCCTAACATTGTGCCCTGACTCTGGCAGCCTGCGAAGACACTCGTCTGTCTCAGAACTCCTTCATGTAACTCAGTGACTCCACGTCTACTTTCTGTTGGCTCTGGTGGAGCGTGAGCCTAGTGAATTTACAGTGTGTTACAAGGAACATCTATTTCAGATCAGCCTCTGCAATTCTGATTTCACAATGGGGAAAGGAAGGGTTCCCCTCCTCTCCCCTCAGTGCTACAGGGACAAGGCTGGTGCAAGGAGGGAGCTTCAACAACTTTCATTTATTAGTTTGTTTTAAATGCACAGCATGACTATTTGGTGAGTGAATTAAAATTAGTTCACTTACATGATCATTTTTCAAGAAAGCTGATTTTTAAGAGTTAAGAAAGAAAAAAACCAACAAAAAACACCAGCCAAAAACTCTGCTTTTCTGCATGTCCTGTTTAAGCAATGACACATGAAGAACTTTATGTTCAAACAATTACCTGGTACTTTAAATAGGACACTAAGAGAATAACATTTTAAAATGTATTCACACAGCATAAGACTAATCCTCCTCCTGGGAATACCAGGGCAAATCAGAGTAACTCCTCGGAGGTCAATTGAAGTACACCAGTATAAAACAAATGTGAGGCAGAGGAGAATCAGGCCCCATCTACCTCTATATTAATGCAGAGGTTGCAGATCATCTGCAATCATAAAGTGAACAACATAAATATAACTGACATGTATTCAATTGATCTCACATCCTGCCGACTATTTGCAGCTCCAAATATAGGGCTGAAGAACAATGGTTCGAGGAAGGGAGGCAGAAATCCCGGTTCTACCCCATTCACGCATTGCTATCTGCTAATACCTCCGACTCAAACTGCCCTCATCTCCCCACACTGCTAAATTGTTGTAGGTTTGACATTATCCCCCCGCTCCTGAAGAACTTCTCCTTACAACAAAATAAAACAAAAAAACCCAGGATGCACAGGAGAGAAGATAAATGCAAAAACCTGTGCAAGCATGAGACCCTAGGGACAATCAAGCAAGAAAATCCCTCTCTAATATATCATATATATAAAAGGCACTAGCAAATTGATTAATTATTTGGAAATCTGGCACTGGGGAAGAATGGTATGTGCACAGCGGAGGAAGACTAAAATATGAGGCGATCGCAAAGTATGGTGCCATTTGTGCTAATTTAAGTGGATCCATAATTATTTCCTACAACTTCATGATGTCCTGAACCAGCTTCCTCCTCCCCTGGCAGGCTGATAAAAGGATCCTTAGCAACACACTAAATATATTATGCAATGTATTGAATACTACCAAGTAAAAGCACTGAATTACACTGAAACAAAGAACATCAGGTGCAAACATCACCACCTCCAGGGAAAGATCACCTTTAACTATTTATCACATTCGTAAGCGCAGGCATTCTCTTTTATCTCTGTTACCAGCTCCTAACGGTATTTGCTACATTTAACAAAGTTAAGGCGAATTTTACCTCAAATCTACTAAGGCTCGAGCTCTTTGACCGAGACTTCTTGCGGAGATAGACCGAGAAGAACCGACGCACTGTGAACTTCTTCATGTTCATGTCCATCGCCCCGTCCCAGCTGCGGCACGGAGCACGAAGGAGCTGCGGCGCCGCCGGAGAAAGCTAGCGCATCCCGATTGCCCCCTATTTATATCCACAAGCAGGAGATCCTCCGAAGTCTCTGCTTCTGTTCATCGAGCCGGGCACAGCTAGATGTGCAAGGGGTCCGCTGCCGGAGCCATGGGAGCCTGCTGCTGGCAGTCCGGAGCATAAAGGCGTTATACTCCCTCTCGCTTTCCCGTGTTTACATTTCGGTGTGGAGAGCCGAACTCTCTCTCGGCTCCCTCTCCCCCTCGCCTTAGGTCCTACTACATCCAATCAGGCTCTGCTCTGGCTGCATGCATAATCAGCGCCGGCAGATGACAGCTCCTGCGTCCCAGGCGTAGCAGGTCTGAGATAAATATTAGATGTGTCTATTGCTTTGCACTCCCTCTCCTCTCAGTCAGGCTCTTTCAATTTCCTGGTTTCCGAATCACATGGGGAATAGGCACATGCTGCACTTCTGTTTTTAGCTCGGAATTTCAACGCTGCTATAATTACTGAGGGCTACGGTGGTCAGATCCGAGAAGAAATCAGCTCCCGCACGAGAGTCTCTCCTGGGAGAAAGCTGAAAGACGCCATGAACCCACTGCCAGAGCAGAAGGGTCTGAACCTCCTTTTATTCTGAGGACTATGCAAAATAACATTGCCCCCCCCCCCCCAAAANCCCCCCCCCCCCCCAAAAAAAAAATCAAAAAGCTTGAAATCCTGATCATAGATTATCTGCCTGCTTTACATTAAAATACCTAACGCTGGCACAGTTCTCAAAATAGAAAGCACAATCTAAATGGTAAGTATTACTATTCTTACTGTACTACAGCAGGGAGCTACAACCCTTCTAAGAGGTTAAATATGTACATCTATTTACAGGCTATAATTTTGAGCTGCTTGCTATACTGGAAGCCTGCAGACTTACAGCTGCACCCCCACGCCCCCAACATAATCACATTTTTCAGCTTTTCTTCAAAAACTAATGAATCTCAGTGTGATCCAGAGACTGAAGAGCTTTCTCTGCCTGCCGCACGCAGCTCAGGCTCCTTGTCCTTGGCAGCCTTTCTGTTCCGACTACCAAGGAGCACCCAGACATGCCTTTCTCCCATAACCCCATATGGAAAGTGAATGACTCTGATGACTTATTAATGACTCAGATAAATAAGCCCAGGGAGAGCTGACACCGCCACAGCCTGAGAAGACTCCTGGAGGTTAAACGACAATACCACTCCAGTCAATCTGCTTTAAGAGAGGCATGCCTTTTGCTTTAATTGCATGTCTGGACTCTGCCACAAACTATGTTGGCTGGTCATGCCTGCTTTGTTCACAGGTTCTCTGTCCTTCTGTCTAAAGCTCACCACGATCTCTATGTACCTGGAAAAGCATAAAAAAAAAAAAAAAAAGAAGATGTAGAAAAGAAAAAGAACATTTTGGCATCTATGTTTTCATTAAAAAGGAGGTCAGATTAGAAAGGCTACCCCATTAGTGCTGGGCTCCATAATCTCCTACAGCCTCTGACTCTTCTGTGCCTGCACCACTGCTGTCTCCCCTGTCCTAAGATAACTGCAGCGCAGTGGCACTCTGCTTTATCCCTTTCTCTTCTCAGCACCTCCTTCTGATGGCTTCCCTGATTCTCTTGTTTTGCAACAAAAGTGTATCTTCTGGGGTTGCTTTCAAAGCGCTGCCCTGGTGTAAGCCACGTCAAGCCTGGGAGCCCTTTGCCACTACAGTTGTGTTGGTTCCTGGCTAAAGATCCTGGAACAGAGGCAATTGATCCAGGAAAGATATCTATATAAGGTACACCAAAAACCCTTTCCACAAGCAAAACAATAAACAGGTTAAATTTGGTTGGTGCTGTCAACACCAAAATTATTTGCTGATGCAGCCTATCTAGTCAAGTCAACCTTGCAGCAGTAAAATCCAAAGCGGCACAAAGGCCCCAGGCGCTCACCTGCCTACCTGGCCCACCTCCCTCCCCTCGCCTGCCCTCCCACACCGCAGGGCTGCTGCTGCCGCTGCCGCCTCCTCTGCCTGGCAGAGAGGAGCCCCGACACCAGCCAGGCCAGCCGCCTTCCTGCTGACAAAGGCTGTTGGCAGCCACACGCATTCCTACCTGTGTAAGCCACCTGAACTTTAAACAGCAGTCAGACAAGTTCAGGGTAGCTCCCTGAACCCTTCCCATCGCAGATACAACAAAATCCCACCTGGACGCTGATGTCTTTATTAATGCAGAGGAAGTGGTAATTTCCCAGCTTAGAATACACAGCGGGCATGTATCCCGCTCCGTGTAATAATAAGCAGTATACGAGGGCCTGTTACTACTGGTACTAGTAGATTTATCACAGCCTCCCTATCCCATTATGCATGCAGTGCTTTCACGTATAAGGACATGCAGTCATCATTAAATGCACCTGCTCTGTAATAAACTTCCAAAAAGATGACACAGAATTAATACCTAACTATCAGGTACACTTATTACATTCAGAATTTTATTTTTTACCCTGCACCCCCCCCAAAAAAAAAATCACTTAGAACGTAATGGCAATTTATGGTGAACATGAGAGCAAAAGGTAGCCCTGGATGCTAAAGGTTAGACTGTAACATGAACAGCATTCCCAGACTAGGGGGTAAGTCTCTTGCATCCCTGCCAAGACACAGCCATAGAAACAGGCGTGATCTCTTTGCTTTCTCACTCCTCTTTCAACCCAGTGATTAGGGATTAAATACAGAAGGACAACCATCCATCAGTGCCAGGACACCGCTCTTTACCTCTTGGGCAGCAGAGCAACAGAGATTGCTGAGTGTACCTTCCAACTGTAAAAAGCAAAAGCAACCAAGTTGCAAAAATGTACATAAAAAAAGAGTACAAATACAGACATGAAACAAAATACATAAGCATGTAAAACTAAAGGATAGGGATAGATATCTGAAGAGCAAGTTCTACTACAGTGCCATTGACGTGGTACGCTTCAAGATATGGGACTTAACTTTGCTTCAGAAAAACAAATAAGAAGAGGCTTCAAAAGCATTAACACAAACTTTCAGTTAGTCAGACAATATCCACTTTTACCAATAACTCTAATAAAAAAGTGCAAGCCAAAAAATAAATTAGATTAAATTGGAACATTCATCATTATATTTATAAACATACAACTGTCAGTTCAACCTACAATGTGAAAAAATCATTGTACTTAGAAATTCATGGCTGTAAATTATTTATCAGCTCCCCTCTGAGCGATTTTAACTGCTGAGGAAACTCAATGGAAAAAGAAACCCACCAATGTCTCTGTTTAAGACAAGAATAAACAACAAAACGGGTGGAAGGGGCATATAACGCATTGGCATCGAGCATTAATACTCTGTATTCTAAATCTGTATTCTGAAATAGACTTTTTAAAACTAGACTCATATTTGCTGTAACACAAAATAAATAAATACAAGACCATAGCTGTTCCTCCCCCTCCCAGTGAACTTAATAGCAAAATAAAGTTTACTTCAACTGGAAAATGGCTTTACAAAACCCCAAAGAAAGCCCCAAGCCAGGATTCAATACAAACTCTCCAACAGAAACCACTTGAAATTAGATATTACACAGCCCAGGTTCCAATTTTTAAAAGACAGATGGAGAATTCCCAATTAATATGCATTGAAAGCCAAAGGTCCTTTCCTCACGTGTACAGATGGACCATACCAACAGTAGCAACAGACTGAAGGACCCAGACTTAAGAAATTCACATGGGGCAGTGAAGGAGCCTGCACAGAACACAAGCAAGAAGGATGCCTGTGGCCGATGCCGGATGAATCATCAATTTCTAAAGAAACAAAATAACTTGAGCTAATTGTTTGCATGAAAGAACGCGCAAGTCCAAGACATCTACCCCAAACCACAGGCTGGATGATAAAATTACTGAAAGAAATTTTGTATTACTATATTACATCCGGCCCTATTTCTAGAGTGGACCTTCTAATTTTTTTTTAGATGGATCTACAATTTATGAGCAAACCCAGAATTACTTTGCTACTTGAGCAAATTTAGTGATCACTGTAAAAGTAGAAACATATCAGTTGATAGTATCTTCCTTGCAAATGCAATCGGTATTACCTATTCTTCCTCAGTAAGTTCATCAGAAAACCAGAAAAAAAATCCAGAAGTAAGAAAACATCAGAGGCACAAACACCATAAACAGAACGAATAAGATTAGCAGAACATAGCATGCAGACAAAGGGAAAATGAGACTCCCACAACAGAGGCCCAAAGGACAATGCTACAGAAAAGGTGAATTACAGAGTACCATTTATGGTCTCATTAAAGAAAATCAGCAGCAAGAGCAGATGTTTCCAAGAGACATCAATGAGCAGAATAAGGAATGACACTTTCCCCCAGGTGATTAGATGGTACATGACTCCCCCAGTAATTGCTGTTTCCTGATCTTGAATGCTGGACAAATTTCCATATAGTTTTTATTTCCTTAATGAACAAGTGAGGTGATTATTTTTGTTATTGACATTTCTTTAAAAAAA
>RSEF01000003.1:47543302-47558495 GCA_003993805.1 Himantopus leucocephalus | reverse complement strand
GAGATGCCATAATTCAAGTCCCAGCTCAGGCTAAGTCATACTGGGGATATGAGAGGATCTCCTACAACCTAGGTAAGTGCACTAATTACCAGGTTTTCTGCTATTCTCAGGTGAGCTGCTCTCAATTATTCTACTGGAGTAACCTCATCTTGTATAACTAATTACACATTCAAAGGGCTAACAAGGCTGTTTTTCTAAGCCCACTGGTTATGGGACTCATCTCAAGTTGTGAAAGATCCAGATTCAATTAGTATTTTAATTACTTACATAAAGCAGAACTGTTTTCACAAGAGAGACTGAAATTGTAACACCCCAAATTGCCTCAAGGTTAAGACATTCATATAGGACACGGGTGATAATTTCAAGCTCCCAACCTGAACTACATTCATAGGACTTAAATACCTGACATTATGCGTGTGCTCTGCCAGGGCAGTGCTCCCCTCTGGATGCCAGAAACTTCCTCTCTTGAGAAGTTATAAATTTTGATGTTGAGAGACTGTCCTAGGTGTAGCTATAGCTATAAAAATATACACACATATATATGCACACATGTATATATGTATGAACAGTAGTATTCCCTAAATTCTTTTTTAGCATGGAATAAAGAGTAGGGAAAATATTCTTTTAAACAGAAACAACAGAATCAACAAATATTCCAACAGAGAGCCTGATAACTATTTCAGGCACAAAGGCCTCATCTACAGTGGATATTTTGCAACTTGGATTATGGAGGCCACAAAGACTATTCTTTCTATAAGATATCGGAAGAGGAGTCTGGCACTCCTATTCCTTCAGAACCTGGGTTTCTCAATAAATACTTGGTGTGCGTGGAGATGTAAATTAATTTACCTAATACACATGCACATATGCATATAAAGTATGTGCATGGGTATTAAATTAATATATGCACACTATATATGGTGTTCTGAACCCGTTAAAGTCTGTTACACTATGCAGTTATTCACAGCTTATACGGCTCACTCCATGTATAGTACTTACAGATAATTCAAGGTACCCTAGTCTTTCAATCTATGAGCAGCTTATACCTTATAGATGAAATAACTGGAACCGAGCAACATTTTAGCCTGGACATTTTCAGAATGTGAATCTGATTCCATTTGCTCTTAATATTTTGGAAATTTCTCTTAGGAAAATAAGAATCAAATATTTTGTTTCAATAAGTTTTTACTTCAAATTATGGATATTCTTCTAAAGCATAATATTTCATTTTTAGCGTCTTTTATGAAAATTTCTGATGGCTTAAATGTTCTGGGGACAAAAGCAGTTATCAAAGCTTTGCAACTTCCCTGGAGAACAGGAGTTGCATTTGGCAACCATTTCAGTAATTTCGCCAGGGGGAATTACTCTGGACACTGTGTTGATCGCTTCTGCGGAGCTCAACATTTTCAGCCCAAACCTTCTTAAAAAAATTTGCCACTCAACGGCATGTATAGCTGCCTCTGTTCCTAAGGAACCTATAAATGGAAGTGGCATTGAGACTCATGACTCATATACGTTGGCAGCACTGTGTGGGCAATTCAGCACAGCATGTTCCCACCCCAAGACTGATCTACCTGGCTGGAACCCGTTTTCACTTTCACTTATCTCCTTCTCAATAAAATTAATATTTGGGTCCTATCTCCTAACAAAATAAAGACACGAAAGTAACAGGATTCAAATACAACATGAATTTGATATTTACAGATTATCAACATCTTTACTGAAGCTCTGTAAACATAGTAATAAAGAATGTTTCCCTGACTCAGAGTCCGTGAAGTTTTATGAGTTATCTGGTGTGGTCATGACTGTGCTGGATCTCGTACTCACAATATTCATTCAGAAACTACTTGTCTGATCCTTTCAACAGCTCAAAGCTTTGCCCATTCCTCTAATGTTTTTTCAAATACTACTTTAATAAATAAAAATTATATATTGGAGATTTTGATGCCCTTTTTAGTTTAGTGTCTGGTTTTCCACTTCACCCTCCCTTTTTTAATGACACATCAAGCAAGCAACTTCATCAAGTTTTCCTATCCTGCAGTACCTGTCCCTTATTCAGTGACAAGTAATCCTGGACAAGTAAGACTCACATTATAGAATTCGTCAGAAGGGAAGATACCCTCTTCTGAATTGCTTTTATCTGGTGTGTATTTTCTATTATTTGGCCGAGTAGTCCCTCATTCTGCAGCTGGACCTATAGGTGTCCATATTAATCCCAGAGCAAGAAAAGGAAATAGCCAACATTATTTGGGTTCCTGCAATATTGAAACAGTGGTAAGCAGTTCTCAGACTTTTATCAGGTCCCTCCTTCCTCCCAAGTCCTCTCAAGCAGTCACAGGGTAATTCCCATCCCTGCGTCTGCTCCTCTGTTGTCACAGATTTGCTGTCATTTGCAATCAAACTAGTTCTGCTCAGCGCTCGCTCCTACACCCCTGTGAAGGACCACAATGCAAATGGCTTTACTTGAGCATCAGCAGAACCTTTGCAAAAGACTCTTCAGGGGAGGGAGTTGAAGACCTCTGCAAGCAAAAAACTCAAATACAGTCTGGTAATTAAAATGTCTACTCCCTGGCAAACAGACATAGACAAGTGGGTAAGTACAGAGGAGGGCTCCAAGACTGACTTTTGAACAAAATGAGCAGACACTACCCACCCTGAAGAGCTTGGATTGGGGTGGGTGATGAACAGGGACACACTATGTCCTTTTTTTTTTTAGCTAAAGAATTGCGACATGCTCAAAAAACCTGACCTAATCTAGTCAAAATTTGCTAGATTAAAGATCAATTGATAAGACAAGACCGAAATATGAGCAGTATTTTCTATAGAATAGGAAAAGCCTAACACGAACAGTGAAAAGAACACAAACCCACACTGTGCTATTGAAGATTGCTGAGATGCAATACCAAAACAGGAGACAAAAATATCTTCCTTGCAGAAAGGATTTTGGCTGAGCATGGTTCCTGGCCTGAAGCCTCTTTTGCTGACAATTTTGTACTCTCCCTTTTCTGAGCAGAGGAAATCCAGGAGATCACAAAGGTAACTTTGGTGCTAACTAAGAAAACAGGTGTGGGAATCTTCC
Source organism: Himantopus leucocephalus (assembly GCA_003993805.1). Lineage (NCBI taxonomy): Eukaryota > Metazoa > Chordata > Aves > Charadriiformes > Recurvirostridae > Himantopus > Himantopus leucocephalus. The sequence goes on along the minus strand of RSEF01000003.1, from coordinate 47,555,416 downwards.
CCACGTTCCATGCTCTTGCATTCTGGGCTTATTCCTCTCTTCTTTCCTCTCCATTGCAATCTCAGCCATTGAATGAACTAGAACACAGGTAATTTGCAATGATTTAAAACCAACCATCCTTCCAGCCCTCGAAAATCCTTATCCAGATACCTGCAAACAAATTGTTAAGACAAATACCACTAGGAATACAGATAATGACAAAGAAAAGAAGAAAGAAAAAACCCTAAAGAAATGGTAACAAGTACAAGAAAAATCACCTTTCAGCAGTCACAGGAAATTGAAAAAGAGAGGGGCTGTGGTTTAATTGAGAAGATAGAGCTCTCAGGCATATGGGTCTCTGGAGAAATAAGAAATCCTATTGAATGAAGATCGAACTGTTCTAGGAAAGCGAGCTGATATTCATTTCCAACTGTGAAGACCCAGGTCCATCTTCAACCTCAGGGGAGCAAAGCTGGTGAAAATGAAGTTCACTGTGAGCAAAAGACAGCACCAAATCTTGTAGGCTGCTTGCTCTGTCCACTTCTACAAGGAGGCTTTGGTTATCAGGGTAAGCAGTTGAGACACATAAGCTGGCTAGAGACAGGATAAATGGTATATTCGGAATACATCGGGTGCGAAGGACTGCCAAAGTCAGTTGATCCTGCTGCTTAGTACTTCCCCAGTCTTTCCAGCTATCCTGCATCCTCTTGTACAGACAGCTGCTAAACGATGCTCTCCCGTATTCTTTTCTACTTTCTCATCAAATCCACACAAAGGCTACATGAGGAAAAAATTAATAGATATTTTTGCCAAAAAGGAAGAATGACCGTTAACTAATACCTTGTTTAAATAAAGGAAAAATAGGTTATGGGTAGGAACCAGATTTTCAAAGGGTTTGAAACGCCTTGCCCTTTCATCAACGATTTGCAAACTAGGTCTGCTACATGCTGACCGACAGCAAAAACCTGCCTTTGCTCTCATACACACTCTGGCTTCCAAGGACAACTTATCTCACGTCTTGTTATACTGAAACCTTTTACTAAGAGGCTGAATAGGAGCAGACGGGGTGAGGGGAAAAGGAAAGGACAGCAAGAAATATCTTTTGGCCCCAGACTAAACTGTGATAAAGATTTCCATCAAGTACAACAATATTTGCCTCAAGAAAACAGTTTATTCAGCTGCTCAGGAAAGAGGCTCAAATACTTTCTGATAATGCATTTTCCTAATGATGCCAGTGAGTCAGAAGCAGCATGTGCCACAGAGTCACGGAATGCTTGAAGAAATTCTGTTAGAGGGGTGTGCTCTAATTTTTAGTATTTCTCTACTACTGGCAATCAAAAATAAATACCTAGAAAGAAGTCTCCTCCAGCTCTAGAGATTAGTCTGAGGAAAAACAGGGTCTTTCTATGGACAGGACTCTAGCCTATTTCTCAGAAAGCCCAAGTTCAACTCACTGTTCCGCCACAGATTCCCTTGTAAGCCATCAGGAAGTCACTTGGGCATGGCTGTGTGGGCTAATTCCAACAGCTTACATCTTCTCCCCACAGACCCTAACAGAAGAAACCACTGCAAGTCTTTGTAAATCAGGAGAAAGTGATCTGCAGTGCTAATGATTCACCCAACAAGGGCTTGGCTGCAGCACAACTGTAAACAGCCCCTATTCTTGTGGGGAGAACTGAAGCATTTATTCTCGAGCTCTGCTGGGCGAATGCCTTTGACAACAGCACCTCCAGCAATATCTAAAAGTATTCTGGGACATGGGACAACACTAAGATACCTTATTCAGCACTACCCCTCTCACATTTCTTGGGAGGGATTTATGAGAGTTTAAGTGATGAGATCACAGACCAAGTGGTATCTGCTTAGACCTTTCACCATGTTCATCTCACCAGCATAAAAGACTAGGAAAGTTAAAGATTTTGATGTAGTTGCTAGCACTAGTTTAGCTTTTCTGCATATTACACGTTTAATTCGAACAGCAGAATCAATAGATTTTTGGTCTATTAGATCCCGACTCTTCAAAGCTGAAAAAGCATCGTGGCAACAGGCCTGATGTGATTTGAGGCAAAACACAACAGATGTTACAGACAGCATAGCATGACCATGCAATCAACTTTTGTCCCATGTTCATGTTAAAAGCTTAGTACAGCATAGCATACAACATTGATCACTCACCAAAATCATATTTTAAAGATACACTATCGAAGAGGGCTTGAGAGTGTCTCCTCTTCGCTGTGTATTACATAAGTCGACACATGAGATTCATGAGTCATCTCTGCCATACCCCCGCATTGTCAAAAATATTTGTTTTTCTTAAATACAATTCCTATGTTAGTCTAACTTCTTTCTCAGACAAAACATACAGATAAAATTGTTAGGGAAGAAAATGCTGAATGAAATATGGTCTATGTTAAAAGTATCAACAAGCAGGTCTGCTGCTGTCGTAAGGTAGGGCTACAGCTCTGTTAATATTAAGAATGATGCTTCCTTTATGTGACCTTATTTTCAGTCACTTTTAACTTTAGGAAACCCTGCCATGGGAAGTTTCCCTCCAAATAGTCACTTTCCTGCCACAGGACTTCTGCAGGGAAGTTTCAATTAAAACAGTTCAGAATACTTTCTTTTCACATCTATGCCATAGTCTCCCCATCTTCACGCTTCAAAACAGCCCCATTTACCTCATAACAGTGTCTTTGGTAAAGCACCCCAGATTCTAACAACACACAGTACACAAAAGCACCCGAAGGAAATTAACAACGTGATCTTCAGAGCAGGTAACAGTAACACGTAGTAAGTTCAACCCTTCAACCACATGTTGAAAAAGGATGAAAGAAAAGTCAACATACACTAATTAACTGTGCACTCAATTCTGTCCCATGAATGAGGCACTTAAAAAAAGCATTTATGTGACTGTGTAATTAAATGCAGCATCAGACCACATCGTCACAAACATTCAAAAATCACAAGTTTGTCTTTTTAACCCCAACCTTTTGCACTTTTTGGCGTAGAACAATAAATTACTTCCTTCTGGTGTCTTTTTGTAATTCAAATGGAATTTGACAACATTTTAAGTTGTGTGTTACTATTGCTGAGTTCATTTGAAGTTAATCTCACTATGTAGTTTGAAAGCAGGGGCAGAATATCTTCAGTCTTCTGAGCACAATTTGCTGGGACTATTTCATTTTGGGGGCGATTTTCCCTACTACTATTTTTGTAAAGTAAATTATTCCAGAATAATTTAAGGCTATGACTCTTACCTGGACTGTGGGAGGAGCCAGGTTCTTGCTTGATGCTTGCTCTGCATCAAGGGCTTCTCCATCCAAGTGCTTTTGATGAACATTTCTGTATGTCTCTGTCTTTCCGGTGTAGGTCAAAACAAAACATTAAAACCTGCCTATATGCATGAGCAGAATACTTGTTTTCTACTGAGACCGCTGCAAAACTCTGTCTCTGCCAGGTACTACCAGATGCCCTGACATAGACGTGGCTACGGCATGCATGAGCTCTCTTTACGCACTGCAAATTACATCTGCTCAGAGCAAACCTACTCAAGGCTTCAGTATAGTAAAGTTGCTTTATCCCTTTATCACTTAATTAAATCACCAATAATTGAATTTTGCAGACGAAGCTGAGCAAAAATTACTATTAAAGGCCAAAATTAAAAGATACCAACGACATTTCACAAACTGGGAGTCTGGCAATTAAAGTCTACCGACTCTTCCTTACTACAGCAGAGCTCTGTGAAGAAATATGCTACAAATGGCTTTTGGCTGCCTGCCGAAGCCTCAGTCATTCTGACATGTGTACAGCAAGACGACTGCTGACTCAGTGTCAGTATAACATATCCATGATCTTCCAAGTCACTCTTAAACGGCAAGGTTATTGGCCAGACAGTTGGCTTACCTACTAAAAGTAAAAGGAAAAAGAAAAAATATATAGGGTAAGTTCAGGTCAACAGAAGCCTTTAAGGAGAAAGGTTCAGTGGGGAAGCTACTCAGTGGGATGAAAACTCGTACCTGCCTTTTTTCCTGGACTCTTCTCAACAGNACATTATCCAGATGTACTGACTGTAACTAAGGTGGTGTATACAAATTCTGCCTGTCTCTACAGCTGGGCACTTGAAACAACACTGAGACATTATATGAGCTTCCTTCAACACAGCTGCTGTTGTACACTTTACAGGAATTAACCTCAAGATGCTGGAAACACAACTAACTGTTGAATCTCACCAATTTACATGCCTTAAAGGAACAAAATACACTAAGATGATGCAAAAATAATCCACAGAAAGTATCTTTGCTGCACTTCCTTAACTGAGGATCCTCTTAATTCATATCCGGGAAAGCAGCTGCAACTTTGAGATAATGATTAAATTTCCCAGATCTTAAAATCCAGAAAAAAAAATAAATCCATGTTTGTTTTGACCAGATATACTGATCCCTCAAAAGTTTTTGATGACACTTGCCTGATTCATAAGGATGCTGCATAGCTTAATTATGGCTTTTGAAGCTCTTTGTGCCTTCAGAGAAATGACATAAAGCATAATTATCATTAGGACAAATACCACTATACAAAGGAATGGAACAAAAAGCAGGAGACAAGACAAAACTAATACACTTAAAATCCGGATTATATTACAAGTCAGGTTCATTTTAAAAGAAAATATAAATACATGTGACATATCAGATCTGTAGGAATTTGTTTTACAATGTGCTAGAAAGCTTAAAACAAATTAAAATTTAGGAACCAACTTATTCCTGAGTGTAAGTCTACCAACTTCAATGGAGCTGCACTGAGGACAGATTTGACCCAGAACGTTAATTGAAGCACTCAAAGGTTAATATTGCTCAGAAATTTAAAATAAGTTTGAATGTAATTCAAATTGAATAAATTTGAAAGTCTTACTGTGTAAGACTTTCTGGGAAGTGGGGAAAACATCATGGCTTTCATTCTCTCTCTGAAATTATTTTATTCTACGCTAAGTTTCACTCATGTAAAAACCACTATTTCTTGTTTCTCCTCATGGAAGCAAGATAAGAATCAGGCTCCAAGTTTCTTGCCATCTGGTTTGAGACCACCCCAATCAGTCAGCTGTTGCTCCCTGAAAAAAAACTGAAATTAATGCGGTAAAAGGCTACTGGCATGCTAATTTGTGAACTGAAACAGACTGCAGTGGCAATCCTGAACCAAAACAAACGATCACTAATGAGACATTGTTATCTGCATCTTATGTGGCTTTGCTTCATCAAGTACTTGCATACTCAGGACGGACATTTATTCAGGACTCAAAAACTTTGCTTCCTTTAGCTAACCAGGTTGAGAAACGGCCAAGTGTGTTTTCTCAATATAAGATGCACTGAGCTACACTTCAGCTACATGATCACATCAATTATATCATAGTCAGAATGTTGTTAAAGTCCTCACTTAAACCCACAAAATATACTTATTTCCATGCTTTTCAATTATTGGCTTACAGTACAGTATATTGGTAAATGGCCATAATCAGAAAAACAGTATAAAATTAAAAATCCCAATATTTTCCCCGTAGAGATCTTTTCAATATGACAACTACATATGTTAAGATAATATGTGACTGAATTCCTCCAAGATACAAGGAGAAATGGAAGATTAATAAATCTTTAAAGACAGCCACATTCCTTCTCCTCTTTATAGGGAAAAACATTGTATTTCAAGCATTTTTTCCTGAAAAGCACTTCAGTCAGCTGCCTAACTCTTACTCGTGGCAGTGACAATGGACTTGTACACCCCTCAGCACTGATTTTTCAGCTGACTGTAGCTACCTCATTTTCTCTCCTGCATACCAGAAAGGTGATGTAAATATATTTGCTCAGTCTTGCCAGGTAAGAACTCCTTTTATCAGCCCTTAGAAGAGCACACAGATGGAAAAGGGACTGAACTCTCAGAAATGAAAATATTTCACAAGTGCTCTCTCTTTTACTTGAAAATGGAGTCCCCCTGTTTGTCCTGCTAAATAGAAGTTGTTTCGGATGTCTTCCTCCAGGCAAACAGGTCCATTCAGTGATCTCTAGTTTAAGCTACAGTTTTACCAGACTTACTGTGGAAAGTGAGAGACACAACACCAACCCCTCTGTTCCAACAGAATTACAGGTAAGGATTTATCAGGCAGGGTGACCTCCTTCCCCACCAGCACTCCATGGCATGTTCACACCAGGCTAAAGAGCAACACAGCCGCTATTCATCCCGACTGCTTCTCCTTGCCACCATCCACATCCAGCTGGTTGCAGCATCCAGCCCTGGCACTCTGTGATTATTACATCATATATCTTGTAAAAGCACCTCAAAGGCAAGAGGAACAGAAGTGTCAATGATATAAATAGAAGTATACCAAAGGAAACAAGTTATTCCCCTGAAGGAAATAAAAACCTTTATGGTTTGGAAAAGAGTAATAGTTTTTCTAAATCCCGTCTTCTCTTTCTGCCATCAAAGTCACACTGTACCATGCATCACACCAGGTGTGCTGTCAGGCAGGACTTAAAAAACAAAACAAAAAACGATGAATGGAAGAAACCACATAGTTAAACTGCAGTTTGTTTCCTAGAGTGAAGATCTGTCTTCCCTGTTGCTTGTTTTAAAAAGAAACAAATAGCATGACCTACAGCACTCTTCTTGGGAGATAATTGCCCATGTTTATAGGCACCATTGTTACAGAACTGTCAATGTTTATTTTCAAATTTTCTTAGCTTAATTTCATCTGCATTTTCCTTCCTTGGAAAACTTAGGCTGCACCTCCTTCCTTTCCCACATGCTAGGAAGGAGCCTGACAGGTGCCTCACATTTTAAGGCACACAAACATTACCTCTATAATTAGTTAATGGTTTTATTTTAAGAGGTTTTAATGAAGAACTAATTAAAGCTTGGGGGAAAAAAAAAATCAGACTGTTCTAGAAATAGGAGGGAAACCACTGCCCAGAATAATGCCTATAAACACATAGGGTTAATGCATCAATACTTGCATTACTTATAAAGCACTGAATAAAATAATTTTTAGCATTCAAAGGTTACTATATAATTAATAAATTTACAAGTAACCTGAGACATCAGGTCATAGCCAATGTTGGGAGCAGGCAGGAAAACTGAAATGGTGTTCAGAGTGGATTATTTTTTTACTAATTTCAGTTTCTCTCAGACTACAGTATATTTAATGGGCATAATCAATGAAAGAAAAAGCTTATTACTTTCTTAGTAACGAGGCTTCATTAGGTAAAATAGAAAATAGCAAAGACAAGGATTTTGTGTGTAGGTGTTTTATTTCCCTCCAGTCCTTGTGAAACTACAGTAAGTCTGAAGAGAGGACACGCATCTGTTCCTGAGATGTGTGTGTGATCATGAACTCAGAACTGATCATCCTGGAAGTTCTCCAGCACAAGTAGTTTGCTGGTGATTCTTCAAAATGTTTTGAACATTTAAGACAAAGTTTTAGTAGGAATTAGCACAATATGCTATTGTAACAGATGCTTCAGAAGCACCTCAGTCATGCTGATAAGCTAACTAAATCCATCTAAATAGAAACATCCCATAGTTCCTGCAAAGAGATTGTTAGATTTGTTCCTGTCTGTGTTGCACAGTTGGCTATACACCTAAATGTCATCCACTGGTAAAAATGTTCCACTTCAGAGGCACTGTTTAACCACAATATCGTGAGATATTTTGATAAATCTTTGACGAGCACATTTAAAACCCTACAACATCAAAAAAACTTTGTACCTGAGAAGCAGGTGAAAGGGGGAGAGATTCTCTACATCTTCCTCCTGAATTATTTCTAACCAGTTACAGACAGGTATCTTCATCCTGCAAAGCACTTTTTCTCAGCAAGCACGGTTCTCTGCTAAAGGAGGACCCAATTTAGTTCTTGAGGACTGGATCAGCAAAAGTATAGCTAGCTATGAAATGCTGACCACCTTCCTTGGCACCTAACCCACACATTTCAGTCCTAAGCAGGGGCGGGAATGCTCCCAGTCATCCAGTCGTTACTGAAAGAAAAGCAAAACAAAGAAGGCCAATAAAACAGATATCCTTGTTCTTTTCCTGTTACTCAGCATATGATATCGGTCAAGCTACCTACACTTTCCTAGCTATCTTTTGGAAGGTGAAAACAGTGTAATTTTCCAAACCTAAACAAACAGGTCGCAGTGCAGTGTAAGTGCAGTTCTCACTCTGGTCTCCAAGCATCACAGGAGTGCACTGATGCTTAAATACATTTATACACATAAACTATTCAAAAATTCTTGGGTGACAAGAGGCCAGAAAGTGCCAAGAAGAGCTATTATAAAAAGGCAATAGGAACATACTGCAAGAATTCACTTCCCTCAGTAAGTAATTGCCTTTATTTATATACACAGGGATAAATCCAAAAATCGATGCACAAAAAAAGTCAGGCTCTGGTCTTATGAACTCGTAAGTGATCAGACCAATAGGAAGGGGCAGAGCAGCTGCAGGCTTGCTTCGTTCCGTACGCCCAAGTCTCTCTGTGACTTGTTCCAGCACTTGGCACGCGCCACGCGTTGTACCAGCTTGCAAGGAGATGCCTCAGGGTGACCCTTCCTAGAGACATGAGAGGCAATACCCAATGCAGAGGATAATTTTGGCACAAGGAAAGGAAAAAAGTGACAGCCAGAACAAAAAGGGAACTGGGCCAAAGTCTAGACATCTGAATCACCCGCTTGGGCGTCAGTTCCACAGCACAAGCCACAGGCAATGGCACACAGCTCACAGAGAGGCTGGCTACAGGCAGGCAAGGCTGACTACAAATCCTTACAAATCTTAAGAAAAGAAAAAAAATCCAAACAATAAAACCCTCTTAGAATTTCTTTTTTGTTAGAAGGAGAACACAATAAAGGAAATAATCCACTTCTTTAAGTGCAACCATTCAGTTACCTGGGTACTCTAGCCTTTGCTCTTCAACGAAACTAATGAAGCAACTTCTGCTCTCAGTCACGCAAGCGTAAGTCTGGAATAAATCAACAGCTTTCACTGGGGTTATGATTTACACTGGTGTGAATGAAAGCAAAATTAAATATTTTGTTAAAGATTAAGATCTCCGAACCAATATGGATCTCTGTACTAGTGCCAAGTCCTAAATTTCTGAATTTTTTCATATGTTTAAGTCAAGTATCTGCAAAGCTTTTTGTGCTGCTTACATAAAATCACGCGTGAAGTAGAAGTGACAGGAATTCTACATGTTGACAGGCTCCAAACTCTTCCAAGTCCTCATTCTTTGTTCTGCAACAGTAGATTTATCTCAAACATTCTTAAGGAAAAAATGAAGGAAGAGAGGCTACACAAATGTCACCCAACTGCCCCCAATACACCTGGAAAAGACCTCACTCTGTTTAGCAACAGAAATGCCACCAAGAGCCAGAACTCCAAAAGATTTTATAAACTGCCCAGCACTAGAGGAGGACTGAACCGCTATGTTCTCTACCCCTCTGAACTTTATATAAATAGAATAGCTCTACCCTGTCTCTCGAGTTCTGGCAGGATACATTAAATCTGCTGAGGACTCTCTCTCCCTGCCACAGCAGGAGGAGAGGCATTAGCTCAGGCTTTGGGAAGCCTGGATTCTATTCCCTCCCAGTCACCAACTCCCTGTACAACACAGAAACCACCGTTTGCCTGTGCCTTACAGGTCTCTAAAACAAGAGTAACATCTCATCCTTATCTCAGAAGGGTGTATAACTGCCTAAATAACAGGGTATGGGAGCATCTAGAACGATACATACGTGCATAGCATAATTCCATGATTATCACAACTTTTTTATAAAGTCATTTTCTGTACTTTCTAAATCAATAATACTTTTTGAAATGTTTGGAGGGGAAGAGGAAGATACTTCAACATGACAGGTAAAATGTTTAGTTTTAGCTGAAGCTACTCCCTTAAGCCTGCATGCACTTATTCTTTTGATATATTTGAAACATACGACAGGTAAAGCTAGAAACTTTACAATGCATGAAGTGTCTTTTTTTTCCCACCTCAAGATCAGATCTAAAGTGCCTCCCTCAAAAGTACAAAACCATATCTCTTGGCAAGCTCAGGTACATCACTTTTGCCAGTGAGCTGCTTATTGCAAGGACTGCGAAAGAGTAGGCATCAAAACTAAGCTTATTACAATCTTGTGTCAGAGTTACAACTTGCTACATAAATTATCAAATTAAAAATGCATGCAAGTATGTCTTATTAGAGAATGGTAAATAATTTTTAGTGGATCAGAAGAGCTACAGGGAGCATTGCTCTACACTTCTCTAGTTCAATGTTATTACTCATGCAACACCAAGTACTAAATACCCTGTACAATTCTTATTTTGGCAATGGTTTTAAACAGCATATTCTATCCAAAGTCTCCTGCATAATGAGTGGTGTAGATAAATAGCAGCTGTTGTATAAATCATCCAAAAGAAAGAAATTACTTAACTGCTGAAACTTCTGCCAGCTCATCAGGAACAGGTAGCAGAGGCAGCCTCTCAGCCTCTCTCCTTTTGCTGAAACAGGGCAGGCAGGGAAGTGTCCCCTGCACATACACCTTCATGAGTTCTCCAAGATGCCAGNCCTTTCTGTTAAAAAGGCTGATTAAAAAAAAAAAGTGTAGAAATTTTAATTCCTGCCTTCTTTCTTTCCTTTATATCTTTTCTTTTCATTTTCCAGCTGGAAATTTTGCCTNTCTTTCTGTTAAAAAGGCTGATTAAAAAAAAGTGTAGAAATTTTAATTCCTGCCTTCTTTCTTGCCTTTATATCTTTTCTTTTCATTTTCCAGCTGGAAATTTTGCCTCTTTGAGACCTGATGAAAGAACATTTTCTAAAGGCTACGATGCCCTGCAGTAGGAGAGCACTTTATTTCTAGGAACAGGTTTTCAAAAACAGATGCTCTTTACCAACAGTGGGTGCGTAGAAACAATTTATCAAGACAACACCAAGCTGTGTTTGCCAGTGACAACTTCAGAAGGGTTATAGAGTACTTGAGCTCACAAATTCTGGTCCAGGCATGGGACAAATGAGATCAGGCTGCCTTTTTTCCTTCTGTCTTTTCTTTTTTTTTTTTAAAAAAAAACACACCAAAAAAACCACCCCCCCACACCCAAGAAAACCCACAAACAAACCAACAAAAAAAAAACAAACCTGCTCCAGGCCAGCAGTAGCTCTCTATACTTTTACTGCACTAGACACGTGTGTTGGCATTATGCATTTGGAAGACTTAACCCAGAGGAGGATAAGAGTTTCATTTCCCATTCAATCTCAGATTCCTGCAGATATTTTACAGTAAATACCACCTTTCCTGTTTCTCTGGTAGATTACCCCATCTCTTAGGAGGGAATAAGCATACTTCATAAATCGCTCCAGTATAGTATAAAACAATAACCAACCTTCAAAGCCCACAGCTACAAAGTGGACGCTTTGGTTTACCTCTATGGGATCACAACCCACGTCTCTAACCTGTTGTCTGCTGGAGGCCACCAGAGCTCCTAGTTCCTTACACAACTTAAGCCTGCTCAGAGAAATCTCTTGACTGTAATTAACACAGGTGCTAGATCGCTGGTTAACTTCCCCAGCTCAAGATTCTTCCTCCCACAGTAATCTTTCTCCACACTTGCTTGGTGCCTAACACAACGCCTCCACAGCTCTGACTGAAGCCTCTGGGCATTGCCACAGTACAAACAACATTTTTGGTAGGTTAATTTATTTCATTTTAATGATTGCAACATGACGTTTGCTTCCCTGGAACATGTTCTTTCCCCAGGAAACACCTACTGTAGATTTTGCTGCAAAGGCAGGGAACAAGAAAGTTGTCATCTTGTTGTTAATGTAAAGGGCAAATAAAAAATTAACTTTTAGAGAAATGTTATCCTTTTCTTTGATGACAAATAAACACTCACATACTAGGCCAAATTCTGTATATCAAGCACTGCTAACATATCAAAACCCACCATGTTGTGATAGTTAATCCTCAATCTGTATTTTAAAGTGTTCGCAACCTGGACAGATTAGAAAAAATGAAAGCCTTAAATGAACTGCACTGACAGAAAATCCTACCCAGCAGCTGTACCTGCCCAAACGCCCTCCTATGTGCCACTTACATACATGATCACTTCTACATATTTTCC
>RSEF01000003.1:47519857-47543292 GCA_003993805.1 Himantopus leucocephalus | reverse complement strand
GAGTTCTGCTCCTTCAACCATGCTCCTTTCCATTGCCTCCTCATCACGAGTCCTCACCAGCTCTCAGTGAAGCATTACCAAAGCAGACAGCATGGGAATGCTCGAAGAGAGACTTGAGGGGTACATCAAAAACTAGGGCATGTACCATGCACAGCCAAGCTACAGGAACAGCAGTCCTTAACAGCATCCTGATTGCTATTACCTCTGGCCTTTGTATCCATGGGAGCTAGAGGGGGACAGCCCTTTATGCTGTAGGGCTGTTCTAAAAGGGCTATGACAGGTGCAGAATTAGGTGCAACGCACCACAGGCAAAAGACATCAGCTATGCTGAATTCTGTGCAGCATCCTCTGCAACAAATCAGGTGTCCAGTGTTATGTACCACATCAGCTACAGCATGGTGCAAAAGCAGCAATAACTTGACCTGAAGATCACCGCAGTTAAGCCATTAACAGAAACAAAACAAGAAAGCTTCTCTTTACAGAAAGCCACATATCCTCTCACAAGAAAAAAACCCAACAACCATAAAAAGTTATGGAGAAAGTAGACTTGATAGGACAAAAATGTCAGCTGTTTTCCCAAGATACATCCAGCAACTACAGTAGTTACACTTGACAAGTGCACTACGTCACGGGCACTAGGAAGTCACATTTTCCCATTGTTCTAACACGCCAAAACTGAATAAACTGAGCAGAAAAACAGTTCTTATGCAATAGTTCCCTGAGCCCTGTACTTTCATCTGATATCACACACATGTATTTGGAAAATCCTTTCAGAAGACAATTACATGCCCACCACAGACTCGGGGGACAGTTTCTGCTGGTTGTGCAACTGAGCAGACAGAGCACATTAGGCCTCTTCAGACTGCTAATTCCTCAGGTCTTGCATGTTCCTCTTATTTGATATTCAAAGCATATTCATAGCAGTAAGCCTCAAACAGCATCAATTTTGCTTCAAAAAGCAAATACGCATCCATCTTTCTGCACCTTTGCTAGTAAAAGTTAACTTGTCAGTGCCCTCGAGGGCATATGGCAGGCAGTAGAGTATGGCCAGAAATCAGCTGCTCAGGGAGATCCTTTCCAAAACTCAGAAGAGATTTGTTACTTAAAGGGTTTATAACACTCTAGCATTTGCCCCAACACACAGTACAGGGACGTGTTTGAAGTCCTGAGGTATTTCCCAAATGCCAGTGGCAAGATCCCGNAGTACAGGGATGTGTTTGAAGTCCTGAGGTATCTCCCAAATGCCAGTGGCAAGATCCTGGAGAACAAGAGCACCAGCACTTGCCTTCAGCAAAAAGAAAAAGATAATTTGGGTGAGGGCTTTCATGAACTAACAGTGGATTAGTCTCACAATCTCTTTAAGAGACACTGCACAAAGTCAAGCAATGTGTTAATGAAGGAGGGAAGTGTGTCAGAAAAGAAGGAAAGAAAGCGGCGATATACCATACCTCTCCCCCTGAATTTTAATTTTTGTTTGACTGCACATTTAAAGAAATCGCTGTACAGTACAAAGTTGCACACAATACTAGAAAGCCTCACGCAAGAGTGAAGTCTGGCATTTTCTGCACACTCAGCACCAGGCCCGCAGGCAGTAGTTGTTATAGCAACTAGTCTTCAGAGATCTTACCACTGTCCTGCGCTCCAGGGGAGATATCACCCCCACGCAAGAAGGATTTGGAGAGAAGATTTCATATTATTCTAACACACAGCTACATAAAACAGAGGTTAGCGTATATAAATGTGTGACACCACACACAATTATTTTCTCTTGATTTTCTTTTGTTTAATCTTACAGTACTGTTTCAGCTCTTCTTCCTGTTTACCTACCAATTCTTTAAACAAAATAATAAATTAGACATACTTAACAGAGATACTAGGCTAACAGCAGCAAGTAAATTCACATCAGTTTTACAAAGGTTAGCGTCAAAATCCCCATTCCTTTCTTCAGCCCTTCAGTGCTTCTTCCCGTCTCAGTGCCCTAGCTCAGTTCTCAGTTAGACCCTATTCCACAGCCTTCCCAGTCCTACCAGAACAAGACCTTGTCAGTGACAAGTCACCTACCACTGTAGACGCGTAAGCTTCAGGAGACAGATCAAGCGGTCCTTCATCCTCAGCCAGGGAGGCAAAAGCACTATCCACTGAGAGCATGCCCAGGTCTGTGCACAGCCAGGTCGTGTTCTCCCCAACACTCCTGGGAAGGCAGTGGTGGGTCACGGCCAGGAGAGATGCCTTGTGGAGCAGGGCAAGGCAGGCAATGGGCTGGATGCACAGCTCGAGCCGTGCTGCAAGCAAGGAACACCAAGTGGTTGCAGCAGGCTGAAAGCAGAGATCTCCTGGTAGCAGTTACAGTCCCCAGGCTGTTTTCTCAGCCAAGACAATACAACTTTTCTCAAAGCGCTACCAAGGTCTGTCTCACACTTGATCAACAGCTTATTGAAGTGTTAAGACAGTATTAGGCTCCACATAAACAATTTTACAGGAGGTCACAACAGGTACATCTAAGGAGGTGGGAATTTGCTGTCACTTCCACAGGTCTTCCTGTGTTGCTGGAGGTTTTGGGTGGGGTTTTTTCATTTGGTTTTTTTGTTTGGTTGGTTTGTTTTGGTTCAGTTGTTGGTGGGTTTTGTTTTTTTTTTTAAAAAAACATGTTTCTCTGGGTTTGTTTGGGTTTTTTTGTTGTTGTTGGGTTGTTTTTGGTTTTTTGGGTTTTTTTTTTTNCAGGGGGAAGAAGAATGAAGCCTGCCAGTAAAGAGCCATGGATCAGCCCCATCCAACATCTGGGCTCAGGACAATACAGCTGCTATTTTACTTCCTCAATTCATATCAGAAATTCAGGGAGTTTTCACATTACATATAGATCTGTTGCACATAACTACTGCTATTCCATCCAAACCTCTCATAAGGGGCATCATGACAGTTTAAAAGCAACCTGGTTTTCCTCCACTTCAAGCACAGGAATAAAGAGTTTCTTGTCCATATGCATCCCTATTATTACTAGGCCTTGAAAGGATTGCCATATCATGCATAGCAAATGACACGCCAACACAGGTCCACCCAGGCTGCATTGATGCACATTCACCTCATACAACAAATTTGCAGATTCAGTTCATCTTCATTTGCACCACACCTCCCATCCAGTTACACAACCCACGGATAGCAGTAGCTGTTCCACTGACATAGTAGAGGTGTGTGTAAGAAGACATTTGAGTTGTGCTCACAGAATTGGGCATGGCATTGCTCAAGACACTCAAGTGTGCCAGGGGTGGGGAGGGGGTGAGGAGTGAGGACAGTCCCCAACAGCTGAATTGGTTTTTACCCCCCTCAGTATTGAGGCCCCTGTACCACCTCCATGAGCACCACCTCCTGATGAATTTGCTGACACTTTCCCATCACAAAATTATGCTTCAGTTGTTCCTGTTTCTGCCAAATCAAGTCTATTTGGACTGAAGTTTTCCATGCCAGACGACTGCCTCAGGCTCAATTCTTTAGCAAAAGACAGCAATGTGCCCTTGCTGCCAGGAAGGNGCGAGAAGAAAAATATGCATGTTGCTTGGCTCAAAAACAAATCCTTCCCCACTTCCCCCAAATAAAACACTCCTGACGCCAATACAGAGGGCAGAAACAAGTAAGAGTCTTGTTGCATGGGAGAACTACAAAATATAATCCGTAAATGTAAAGATTAGCAGCCAGTGTAATTTTGGAAGTTATCTTCAAGCAATTTAAGTTCAAAAGTGCCTTATATTCAACCTTAATACTCCTTTTATGTGGGAATATAATTTTTTGGTTGTAATTTGCAAAAGTATTTGTAGTGTTTTATACATGATTAATGTCACTATTCATATACATCGCCCAACTATAACCATTGCTTAACTCAATTTTACTGCTTTCCTTTTAAAAGCCTTTGCCTTAACATGAAGGAAAGTTCCCTCTTTTTATGAGCAGCCGACTTCATTCCATGTTGACACTCGCCAAGAACTGAACGCAGTACTTCAGCATGCTTTTGAATGTGTGTTTCCTGTAGCTTGTCTTGTTAACGTCTTGTTAAATTTAGGAGACTCGCGTGCTTTGGAAAGCTTCCCCTGCAACCTTTCAAAATAGACTACCAACAAAACAGAGTTGCATCCTCTGCTGCTCACAGTGCGGCAACAACATGGGAGCCAAAAGCTCAACAAGCCTTAATTCCTGCCAGCTTCACACAGGCAGGTCCAAGACTTGCCTTCTGAAACTGCAGTAGGTAAGTCTTTTTAAGTGACCAGGAATGACCAAGAGCGAGAGGCCTAGACTGCTCCTCCTTGCTCCTTTTCAGCCCAGCCAGAAATAACGTCCAGTTGTTTCTGCTTTCCTCTCCTCAGAGAGTAGCTGCTTCTGGAGTTAGTTTGCCAGTGGTTTCTCCGTACGCAGTCCCTTGCTCACAGGGGTGGGCCCAGCCATTACCTGTTCTGGACTTTGGGGGATGTAGATTATTGTAAATAATTACATTTTTTCCAGAGTGCATTTTTTCAGTGAGGTTCCTTGTAAAGACATCTGTGGACTTGCAGTTCAGAAAAGATTACAGTTATTTCTTAACACAAATTTACAGCTGGAAAACAATACAGCATTGGGGTCAACTCCAGGCATAATGAAAGCAGGTGGTTGCCTAGGAAAAAAAACCAAACCTGATGTATGTCTCCTCCCCCTGCCCGATCTTGCCTATACCACAGCCCCAGAGAGAGGCAGATAGACGTCGCTGCAAAACGCAGGGTAGGGATCACAGAGCAGCAGTGGCCCCATGTATGCAGAAGTGACAAGCAGAGCACTCTCCAGCCTGCCCCATGCCTCCAGTCCCCCGGCAGCTGCAGCAGTGACACAAGGCTGGCTTTCCAGAGCTCTGCCCCTGACCTGGTGTCCCAGCTCCAAACTATTGTCCTCCCCTTGCCATGCGGGGAAGAAGCCCCAGGCCTTCATACTTAGAGTCACTTGTCACCCTCATACCCGCTCAGCAGCTTTGCTGGCTCCAGACCACGACAGCCCTAGGCAGCCTAACAGCCTGAGGCAGTGCGGGCTGAGAAGAACAGAAAGACTCCTTTCCCATACCTGGCTGAAGTAGTTTTGCTTTTCTATCTTAGTCTTCACAATAGTAAAATGAAGATTTATTAGCATTTACGTATGAGGCAAAGCAATGTCAACAGCAGTCACGATAGGCCAACATCATAGACAAAGTCAGAGACCTCATGAACCAAACACTGGTCTTTGCAGCCAAGGAGGCTGGTTCCAGCTGACAAGTGAGCCAACCTGTGCCTTCTTAGCACCAGATACAGGGAAAAGCCTCCATACACACCCCCACCCCACCCCCATTAGTGGGTTGTTTAGAAAACAAATTACAAGAGATACAGCACATACTCACTCAAAACAGATCCACAAGTTAATTCACAGGCCTTCCACATTTTCCAACATATTTTGAGAGGACTACTGCCATCTCTCTCTACCAACGTCCCAGTCATGACAGAAGCAGCCGGATCAAGCACATTTCAATACCTTAACACACAGGCCCCGTAGTAACATACAAGTCAGTTGAACACCACTAAAATTCCACATGCTCCTGAGGGTTGACCCTGTACTGACCAATGTCATCACCGAGGACAGGAACTGTCCTGAATATGACACTGAATATTACAGGGTGGTGCGTGAATGGGGGGAGGTGACGTGAAAACCCTTCCATTCTGAAGGGTTTCAGTCCCTCTGCCCCCCCAAACTGGACAGGCAGCATCACCAAGATATAGCAGTCCCTCAACTCAATAAGCTGTCCCTCAGAACACAATAGACAACAAGCATGCATATGACAAAGAAAGCTAATCTTATAGACACGAATATGAAACATATTGCTTTATAGAGAATATGGAAAAAAAGAAACGTCATAAAGATCACGAAATACCTTGCCCATATGTATGACTCGCATATGCGCGAATGTACAGAAAGACATTTAAGAGGTCTGCACTGTCAGATTCCTTTGGTGCTATGTATCTTTTCATTCTGCTCTCCTTTGTATCAGTGACTCAGTCACACGTTCCCTAAGGACAGAAACGTCTATTGGTGGTGATGGGGAAAAGGCAGACACACGTATCACAAGCTATAATAGAGCAATATTCTGCCAATACTGCAGTCATTAGCAATTTTTTTTTCCACACTAGTGAAAAAAATTTAAAGATCCTCCCTTTTAATGCTACAAAGAACATGCGCATTTCCATAAATCATACAACCAGTGTTTACAACGCCAGAGCCCTGTAAGAGTGCATCAGCTGAAGTCTCAATTTTTTGCTTAAGTGCTTTTCTCCTATTAGCAGAGATTACATCTTGCTTTTAAACTGTGAAACTCTAAAATTACGCATTTTTAATAAAACCTACTTTTCCCTGCCAGAATGCCATTCAAGTCAAAATGTTTTTCACGAGCTTTTTATTTTCCTGCTGACTCAATTACTGAATTATAGTTTACTACAAGCTATGATTTTCATATCTATTCCCTAAATCAAACAGCTCATGTGATGTTGAATTTTCTATGCATACCGATTTCATAAAACATCCTAATTCAGTGTTATTACACTATAGGAGGAACACCTCTCTCTGCCTTTGCATGACTGTTTTAGACAAAGATTTCAGGAGAAACTCTGAGTTACACAGATAAATTTACATGCAAGAACACTCGCACGTGTTAAGCAGCTGTCCTTTCTTTGGAAAGACAACAGTTCTTGTGAAGTTCGGTAGATGACAAGGTTGTTAAATGTATTGTTACCAACTAATTTTTGCTGGTCCTGAGAAGAGTTCTTTTATGAACCACAGAGTAATATTGGGAGCTTGAAACACACAACATGCCGGTTTTCAGTCACTCTCCAGGCCAAAGTCATGTTTTCGGGTAGAGCCATTAAAGGCTTAACTCCGAAACCACCCCTCACATACATAAAAAGAAACATTCACTTGTCTAAGGGCTGCTGATGCCTACACAAATAGCAAGCTGAGTAAAGTCTGGCAAGTAAGATGTTTGACTGCTGCTTCAGTACATAATGCTGAAGAATAAGCTCTGAAGGAGTATTTCACTGCTATCAAATTTGATATCATTCTTTAGCAGGTACATTTTCTATTACCTACTAGAAAAAGTAGATAAGGTCCTAAGATCTGACCTACTTAGTTATTTTAAGGAACTTGTCAATTTGGGGGTATTCTTTCATACGTAGAGTTACAAGCATGTTCTTTTAGCTACTTAACCACACTGACATCTGAATGATATTCAGGTAGGATAGCCATCAGGTAGTCCATTGTAAAATTATACTCACAAAAATAAGAAGGGAGCTACAGGTCCTTTTCAAAACCTGCTTCAAAAAAATACTGCTGTGACAGGAGCCACATAAGTAAAGGAAGCAATCATTAGCAAACTCCATATCTGACTATCACAGCAAAAAACCACCCAGAAAATATCCATTAATTCTTCCCAGCCACCACTCAAAGGCATAGTTCACCTAATTAATCTTCAAATTATTGGAGATTACTTTTTTCTTTTTTTAAACCACAACACTGCCTGCTCACATACAACAATCATTAGGAAGGGAAACAAAATTCTCAACACTAACTAGCTATAGTATAATCAGGTAATCTGGCATCACAGAGCTATTGATTCCTGTGAATTAAATCAAGTCAAGTTTTTGACCCAATACATTCAGGCACTGACTTGAGCCCAAGGTATGCACGTGTAGCAGAGGGCAGGGTCCAGCCACTTGTTTTGTGGTGCCTCCCCCTTTCCAGCACTTAGAAAAAGGCCTGTACAAACTGGACTGGCATATAACTCTTAGAAGGACTGCAGATGTTTTCGTCAATTTTGTTTTGCACATTACCATAAATAAAAACATAGTTTGTTGAAAACACTCCATCTACCTCCAGAGGAATAACATAAGCCATCAACACAAGCAAGTATGTGAATCCTACTCGATCCCTCTCCTGTGTGGTACCACACAGACACCTTTTTATGAGAGAGAAAGTTGCTATAGGACTTCCAAGACTATCAATGCCCTACTGCTATTTGCATGTTGAATTATGCTCATCACCTTCTTGGTTGCACCCACACCTTCACTTTATCACTTCAAACAAGTAGTTCAATTAAATATATTTTCAGCAACTACATTAAAATCAAATCTAGCATAATTCATCTCTCTTTTGTACTTTAACCCACATTAATCAATTGGGGGCTTTCAGTCCTATATGCAAGAATATAACAGAAGACCCAGAGTTGTTATATCCCAGCGGAATCATGACCATTCGATCAGATATTGCTGGCAGTAAGGAGTATATACCCTAGCAAAAGGGAAAAAAATCTTTTCAGTCAACATAAGAAACCCCAAAAGGACAGCTGAACAGCATAACTGTGATGTCAACATTTAATGCTGGAAATTTACTCCAGAGTAAGAGGTACAACCGGCCATCTGCATCCGTGAAGGTGCCAAGAAATCAGTGAACTGTGCGCCAGATTCTAACTTGCACTGAAACACGACTGTCTCCTCTTGTACCCCTTTAAAACTGTTTTAATTAAAATACAACCAAGTTGCATATTTTATTTTGAAGCAGCATATTACAGATACCAGTATGAAATCCCATATGTATGAAGTTACACTGCATGGTGAAAATGCAAACCTCCAATGACTACAACTGAGAGCACCCTGCACTAAAATTGAGATGCTCTACAGAATAAACAGGCTGCACCTTCTGATCAACCACTAATAAACTGCATGTACGAGTAGCCAAGATGAGAAGGAGGGGGTGGGGAAAAACAGCATATATACATAACCTGTGGGATAAGTGTTTATACATTGCCAAAACAGAATCCGTAGATAATGCAGACATTAAAGAATGCTATTTCAGATCGCTATCTACCACAGCACTTAATACCTTGGTAGGTATAGTGCTGTACAGAAAAATACAATCTAGGGGTAGTTTTAAACAGAGTTCTACCTGCAAGTATGTTTTCTATTAGATGCCGCTATATCTGTACTGAGTTACATGGGTATATTTGAAAACCGAATACAAGTATACAGCCTACATGTAAAATATACACCCATTACATTTTAATATCAACATTTTAAGTGAGCACCAGTCAGTGAGCAGCATTCCCTCTTACACTGCAAAAAACTTCGCACTAAAATTCAGCTTGACAGATTCAGAATATACAGTGCCACTGAGTCAAGGAGCAAGATTAAACGGCAGCATAACGCAACAGGGTGACAGAACCTGTAAACTGCAGCTGTAATCAAACTAACCCATGCAGCATGCTGTTCGAGTACAGTTTTGCTGATTTTCATAGTGTCCCAAACCACAAGCCACGAATAACATTACATTGAGAGAACAGTTTGAGGTGTTTCAGAAAGAAACCACAAGGCTGACTGCACAAAATCAATGCAATTGTCAAACTTTGTCATCAACCTAATTAAAGCAAGCAAAGCAGCAAGCAAAAAAAAGCTTTTTACCTTTTTAAGGAAAAATTTCTGTAATTTCTTGTGAGGCAGCTTTATCATCTTTTTTTCAGCATTCAGGATGCGGGTCAGACACTGCAAGTACTTGAGCCATTCTGCAGGGGTTTGACACCTTTCGTCTTCTCTATTAACTCGCTGCAGCCAGCTTAGCTCAACACGTCACCAGACACCAGCCCAGCCCAGCAACAGATTAAGAGACAAGAGCTAGGCTGGATCTCATCTTTGACTCAAATGAGAAAGCTATATACAGACACTACAGCTCCAGCCAAAGCTTATAGCTGTGTTGTCAGCATGAGGAGGAAGAGAGCAGGTACGAGGTCCACATCTCTCCCTAGAAAACCTGCGAAGTTAAAAAGGGTGCTTATCCAGAGGCAAAAATTTACAGAATGAAAGAGGTACTGATATGCTCAGTATCACACTGATCCTTTCAAACCCGGTGCTACAGAAGAAACTCGTTCGATGTTCAGGACTCGGAACCCTTCCCAGTGTTGCCTGCTGAGTGCAGTTTGCCACCGCGCACCTGTTAATTGTGCACATTGCATGTGACTCAGCCAAGCACAGGAAAGAGCCTGTCATTTATGTTTTCTTTAAATCACTTGGAGACTTATTTCCTGTGAATAGTTTTTAGAAAAAAAAAACTCTATGAAGAAAGAGATTACACGCAAAGATGTTATATACAGATACACACAGAAGTATTTATAGAGTGTACCAATGCTGCGTTTGATTCAATGCCATAGGAACCAGGGATCAGGGGCATCGCTGCCTTCCCTTTGGGAATCTGCAAGTAAAGTTCAGCTCTGGATTTGGAAGGACAGGGCTCAGCAGCACACCAGTGATGCTGCATCTCCTGGGCCACTGGTGTGCTAAACCAGCAAGGTGCTGTAAGACAACCTGATCTGAAAAATAGTGTGCGCTCCCAGTTGTGTCAGTGGGATAATCCCTACAGATAAGAATGGAGCACACACACCGAAGCAGGTGGTTGAATCAGTTTAAAAATCACTTCACGATCAAGCTACCTCCCTGACCAGCACAGCAGTGCTTGAAGAGTCAGTGTGTGAGGATACACATAAGTGTATTATGAGGGAAATTTCTTCAAAACACTATGTCAGTCACTCCCAAATCTCCATCTCCTGTTTTTATACTATAAATATTATTTCACATGAGCTGCAGCTGAAAAAAAAACAACTCAGATCTGTAATAGTCCATCTCTACCTGCATCACGTTTTGCCATTTGCATCATTCCCTTACCACAAGAGCTAAATTTGTTCCT
This sequence comes from Himantopus leucocephalus, assembly GCA_003993805.1. NCBI lineage: Eukaryota > Metazoa > Chordata > Aves > Charadriiformes > Recurvirostridae > Himantopus > Himantopus leucocephalus. The sequence continues at coordinate 47,532,534 of RSEF01000003.1, read as the reverse complement.
CTGCCTTCTTGCTGTCCTATTCTTCAGGAGCTTAAGTACCACAAACACTCTCAAAGTCACTGCAAAGTTCCACTCCTATGGAGGCACGTGTACTTAACCTCCAGCAAGTGGCAAGATCTAGGGCAAGCCAAGGAAACTGGAGGTTTGAAATTAAGCACACACTTGCCTGCAAAGGTTTGGATTTAAGAGAGGGCAAAACATTACGGGCCAATCACAGCTGCAGCAAAACCCAGAACCCAACCCTGAAGACTGGCGCCACTATGCACCAATGAGAAAGTCCAAATTCTACCAAAAAGGCACACAGACAACACCAATGACAGAAATGCAAGCTCTGTCAAAGTATTGGTCATGAGAAAAATTACAGACCCAGGCCAGCCACTAAGACAAACCAACAGCTGAAGATCAGCAATGGGTCCGACAAAAGCAGTATTTAGAAGATATTCAGCAGTATTTAGAAGATGTTCAGCCAGATGTTGGAGAATCACAGACAAGTTTTCTGAGAAGCACCCTGTACCAGGAGGATGTCTATCAAGAGAACACCAAGAAGATGGCTCCAAAACTGGCAACTGGGGAACCTGAGCAGTGAGAGAGTAGCTATTTCTCTGGTGTGTTATATGCTTGAAACCTTCAGGTCCAATTTTGCTAGAAACAAAAAGAACGTTTCTTAGAAGAGTCTCACTGAGCACTGCATAAGGTGGAGAAGAGTCCAAGATACCTGTAGAAACAGTATGGTGAACACACCATAAAGACCACGTACACACATGCAGCAGGAATAGAAATTGCAACCCTAGTATCTTTCTCAATAGTTTCTCCCATAAAAGAGACAGCTGTTTTGAAACTTGGAGCCCTGCAAGTTACACAATTGGTAATAAATACCTGACAACTGCAGGGTTTTCCAAGAAGCATATTACTTTTCAATTAAAACTCATACAACTCTTACTCCAGTTCTCCAGGATTTGCATCAATTCTTAGTAACTCGACTTCCACCTAGCTTACCGGAGTCAAACAGCATTGACTTACAATTCCAGTTCTTCGTACTGTGATTATTTGGCTGCATTTTTATTTCTGCACTCACATCCATAAAGGCTGCAAAGTTTTCCTCAATATAAGCAAACTACAATACTTTGAAGAGACTCTTAAAATGTGAAAGACTTCCTTCGAGATAACTTGTCATCCTCCCAGCCTCTAGAATCACCTAGTTGTTTAAAGTGTAGCTCAAGCTAAACAATTAGTAGATTTAAGCTGGAAGTACCTTAAAGGCATTCTTTTGTGCCTTCTATTAGAGAACCAGGTTTTGGAAAACAGCATTACAGAACAGGTAAAGGTAGATTCTTATCTATAATTCTGAATCTCTGGCCTTTTTTTTTTAATCAAGAAAGACATTGAGTATTGAAGGTATACCTTAGCATTATTTTTAGGTATTTGTGTATTGTCTGAATGTTCTGAATTCTGTCATGGTTACTATGGTAGAGAATTGCTTTTTGTTAAACGTCAACAAGACCTAACATGTACAGTCTCTCCTTATTCACAATCCTTTCAGCTAAATGCACCAGAGTCCTCCAAACCCCATACGCATAACATCTTTACATCCAGGCACTGCTGCTTGTCCTTTTGAGTGTGTGCTGCTTTATGCTATAAAGGCTTTGCTTGAGCAATTTAAATGAAAGATGCTCTTCTGAGAGGCAAAAAAAGTTTACAGGTACATTAAAAAAAGATACAAACTGGAGTATATTTGATCTGGAAGTTTGGATTGAAGAAACTTTTTTCTCCCTTCCCATTTCTTAAGAGGTCTGGAAGTAGGAGACATCTTTTTCTTTTCCTCTTCCTTCCTGATACACCAATTCCAGCTCCTCAAGAGCCACCTTGAGGGAGAAATGAGGACGCAGAACACAGAGGATACTGCCCACTTTCTGGATAGCACTGAATACATGGTAGCAAATCAAAAGCATCGACCTTGGAAAACAGAACCCCACTCCTCTTCCAAAATAAGTAATGCCAAAATCCACAGCTTGGAAGTGCCCATTACAAGCAACAGCATTTGCATGCTATTTTTCCCTCCTGTTCTAATTAGGGAGCATCCCCACCTGGCAGACCCAGCTTAAGCTTTTAAAACAACTCTCACACAGCAGTTTCCTGGGGGACTGACACCAGTGACTACTGCAGTCAAAGAAGTGAGGAAATTAGCTTCTTCACAGAACCTGCTTTGCCTCCCTGCTGCCCTAAGGACCCCTGAGTTACCCTTTGAGACACTCTCAATCATGAAATGCCTTTATACCAGAAATATTAAAAAATTCACTCTACAAATAAACAAGGACAAGAAACATGGCTACATCTACATCTAGAAATTCTCCATATGTGAAGTACTGTAAAGGAAAACAAGAACAACTATTGAAGAAGAGAAGCCTATTTTAGTTCTTGAAACTTAATACAACCCAAGGCTTAAGGAATCCTCTGGCCAAGGTTTTAAGGGATTCAATCCATCTTCTGCTGTGAATTCAGGCATTGCGATTAAAGTTTGATGTGGACTTTTCTGTCCCCTCTTTATCACACAGTTTTGTGAGGGTTAAAACAGCTCAATATAGTTTCTCTGAATTTGTATTATACATGCAAACTATTTATTTGCCACCTTCAAGTTGGTTTCTACTTAAAAGCCTTTTTAAGCAACGTCAGTATACAGCTGCTACTGAAAGAAGATGCTTCGTTTGGCCATTTCCAAATCTTTCCAACCACAGCCAACAGCTTTTTCAGGAGATTTCATACAACTTTAACAATTCATATGCACACTTTTTACCCTCCCCACAGAATACAAAAATCAGATTTATCCTGGAGAGATGCATTATGATTCATGGCCCTGCTGAAATTTTAGCCTTTTCACTAAACTTGAGTTACTTCAGACTTTACATCGTGCATACGCCATCAGTGTTAACAATGATGACCTAGTATATTTTAAGGCTGTACTCACTCCAGTTACACTTGTGGAAAAATTCATATTAAGACATGAGATGACCCAACCTTACTTCCAATATAATCAAGGCCTATACTTAAGTTTGGAAGACAGCAACAGGGGCCACCTCTGTGTACGTGCCAATGGAGGTGACACGTGAGTACAGGGAGCCAGAATACCCAAGTCCGTAACACCTCCCTGTCTTATCACATGCAGCTCTGTGGCCATTTCTCCTATCTCCATATAATTTATACACATATATACTACTAGAAACATCCATTCTGTTCCCCTGCCTCCTGCAAGGGAAGTTATCAACAGAGCAACAGAATAACAAAGGCTGCAGGCTACAAACACATCTTTAACAATATACATACCTGCACACTTTATCTGATCACCAGGAGCCACACACCCATGTTTGAAGCTCATGGTTACCAATATTGTTTTACTCTGAACTTTCTACTGCATTCATTGGTGAAAACAAAGGAAATTACTACATCAGAATATACTGATAATACTGTCAGAATTTGTAATTAGCATATTTCACAAATGCCACTACATGTTCTGTAGTGATCAGATATAACTACTGATTACATAAGGTTTGTAACACTGTACGCTATAGTGGAAGTTACTTACATTTGGAAACCTAATTCAGTGCCCCAAGTAAACATTGTTCTTGTTAAAAAGTCCTCTTGTAGAATAGCCGGAGTCTGAGATTTATTCCTATAATGAATTCTATGCTTTCAAATTTCCCAAAACCAGAAGAAGGGACATGGTTTAGTGCTGGTTTTGGCAGTGTTAGGTTGATGGTTGGACTCTATGATTTTAAAGGTCCCTTCCAACCTAGACAATTCTATGATTCTATGAAGTTTTATGGAAAGTACAATCACAACATGGCTTAGAAGTTCCAGTGTGATTTAGGCAGCAGGACACTGCCAGCCATGCTGTAACAGCTCAGTTGTGCCTGCACCCCGACTTTTCAACCCTGAAACTGAAATCAGGGCTTCTTTGTAAAGGTCCTGTGCAAGTCATGGGACAATACTCCAAAGAAGGACCCTCAGGGAAGTCACTCATGGACAGGTTCACACACCTAACAAACTTCCAAAATAAGTTGAATTTCCAAAAAGTACATACCTTGCAAATACTTGCACCTAGGACCCTGAAACTTAAATAAGTTTCTTAACAGAAGTAAGACCTGAAGACACTGACTCTTTCCACATACAGAAAGCACATCACAGAAGCAACCAACATTTTAAAGGAGTTTCACCCCTCACCCACAACGAAGGGACTGTAACAAAGGCCCAGCAGCCACAGGGGCACCAAAATAAATGGCTGCACTTTCCAGATGAGGCTGCATGCAGATGACTGAGCTCTGAAGAATCCAGCTGGAAGTACCACCAAGGGAAGCTGCCAGATCTGAAGCTCAGATACATCTTTGATGGGTTTTGCTCCCCTGATGACCCAGCTCTGAGGTGCCACAACAGTAGCCTGGTTCTGAAATGACTGTTTTACCATCAATGCTGTGACGCATCAACTTTCCTAGGAAAGTGCCAGATCTAGTTAACAGACTAACTCTTTGTTTTGGGAAAAAAACAAAGGACACAATGGTCTCTTGACAAGAAGATGGTTGTTTTGTTTGTTTGTGGGTCATTTGGGTTTTTTTCCGGCAGCTTCACTCTCACCTTTATTTTTCTTGTTTTAAGATCAGTATTCAGAGTGTGGTAGAATCTCTCAATGCCTCTCTTTTTATCTAAAGATTTTTTTGAAGGACAATGAAAGTTGTAATTCAGCAACTCCAACAGCAATTTCAAGCATTTATTTTTGTCCATAAGTTTAGTATAATTAAATTACAATTTAAGGAACCCTGATAATTAATTTGCATCATAATCTTACAGATAGAGCTGATTTTCCAGAAATAAAAACTAAGTTAAATCCAGCATTTTTGCAAGACAAACATGAACCACTATCATTATGATGGACAGGAAAACATGCCGACAGGTAATACTTATGTCAAAGGAGACATGAAATCCTATGCTGAAGCTCTGATCACAGAGAAAGCTTTCAATAGCAACGCTTGTGAGTAAGGACTACTTAAGCAAATTGATTTTTTGGACTTGAGCTTTAAACACTCTGTACTTTTCTTATGAGCTATTGTTTTCATTGCAACTGCAGCTGACTGCTAAGACTGCCGGGAAAACAAGAACGTAATTTGCAAAATATGTTGGAGTTTTGACATTTCCTTTTCTTTCACTTAGGGATAGGATTCAGCTCTTTCATTTAATTTATTACTGTCTATCTATTAAAAGTAAGTGAAATCCAAAACCCGAAGTAAGAGCTGTGTTAGACACACCTGGAAAAAGTGATCTCAGAAATACACGGTCAAACTACCACCTTCATGCTGGTTCTGACCTCATAGATGCAGATGTGCGTACAGGGACGCAGTGAAAGCAGGGCTCTACGGAGACACAGTGCTTGGCACAAGCGCTTCTCCTTTCAGATTCAAGTTTTGGACACAAATTTTACAGTGTCCTGAGGGGATGGGCAGAGGAGGGTGGGAAGAGAAAAAAAGGAAACATTAACAAGTGTCTCTCTGAACACAATGTCACTGCAAAAAATATGCAAGACTACTGCAGGAGGAATAACTGATCATTCAGCTCTGGCTGCAGCCTGGAATTGCACCAGGTTTCTATGCTTTGGGCTGTTTTTTCATGTCTTTACAGTAGACAAGTAACTTAGAGATATACTAGAAATATGCCATGTCAGTAAGTTGTTATTGGTGTACAAACTAACCCTTCCAATAGCTGTGGAAGATCAGATTTTGAATACAGATTCTTGTCCTGACCTTTACAATAGGCAGAGTAGATCTAAGTGAATAATCCAGGCGGTTAAGCTGGCAGGAGAATGGATAAGCTTTTATACCGTACACTGTTCTTACTACAATAATCACTGTAAAGATGAATTCACATTGTGAGTAATTCCTTATCACAGTGAACCAGGAAAGCCTATTGCCTAAAAGTGAATGCCTTCAATCAAGACTTGTGTCTCAGCATGGATTTAGAATGCTCCAACAAGTGTGTCTGTCATGGGCATCTTTTTTTTGGTTTTGGACAGTCTAATTATTCTAAGATTACAGATGATCTAAAAGCATACATTTTTCAGAGTTACAACAGTTTATTATATTGGTGACCCTTATGCCTTGCTCATAGCTATACAGGGTATAGAAATGGAAGTAATACGTGGCTTCAGCCAGAGACTTCAGAGAAAAAGGAGAGCCCATAACTGAAAACGTAGTATCTTTCCCTTAGGATAAAACACATGCTTAGTTCTATTCTCTTCATTTGCTAGCATTCATTTGAATCTAGCTGTATTTTCATCTTACTTGTGATTCTTGCACACTTTAGACATACATACAGGGGGAAAGAAAAGTTTAAAATTGCCTCTTAATTTGGTTGATCTTCACTTCTCTACACAAAAAGAAAAGACACAAAACAGAAGAACCATCTCTTATTTGTTTCACCTTTAGCTAGAGGTTTAATATTCTTCCCATCTTCTCACATAAATTTTTCTCCATACCTCTAATGTTTTTCCACCAACTATTTGGTCTCAGTAACTATGTTTCACTACGCTTTTTCAAAGGCAAAAACGACAAACTGAACAGAGTTTCAAATGAGAAAAATCAGCACAGCGGCACAGCTCGGCTGTTCCAGCCTATTCACTTCCTCCTGCCCGCGGTACCTCCTGTACACTTCACAAGCTGAAAGAGTTTGATGCTCTAAAGCCTATATTTTGCACCTCCCACAGGTACACACAGTGGCACAATAGTTGGCACAACAAGGCTGTACCTGCATACTGTTAAGGATTTTGAAAGAGATTTCTAGAAATAGCTAAGCTACCGATTTATTTTTAAAAGAAAAAAAAATCTTTTTTGTATTCACCTTCAGTGTTTTGTTATCTCCTGATTAAAGGTACCATTTTTCTTCTACTGTGACATTATGTGGATGTACCAAAAACTTGAATGCTGAATATAACATCACAATAGCAACATGCAAGTTCTTTGCTTATAGATAAAAAAACCTTCCCATCACCTTTGTTATCATCTCATTATCTCATTTAAGGTAGTGCAATTATACTCTGTTATAATTCCTGTAATTTTGGCAGTGCATCATAACCTACAGTAAAACAAACCCTACCAAATAAACAAAGTCACCTGAAAACAATGCAAAAGGGGGATTAATGCTTGGAAAATTCACAGATTCTCCTAGGTGTTTCATCTTTAGGGGGTGGCAGGGGATCCGCAATTTTAAGAGCGACAAGGCAGCAGAAACAGTGTAAATACTAGATGATTCTGAAGTTATAGTTACAACATACAGTTAAACGAAACTCAGGAAGAGAGCAATGTTTAATCTAGAACTGCAGTTTAATTTAGGCAACTGCAAGATCTGTTTGATTAAGGATTAACTAATGCAGGACTGTATTCGCACAGAACAGCAAAAAAACCCAGTACCCTTCAGCTAAATTTGATATATTTTCATATATCAAATTAATACAGAAATTTGCTAAGTCTTAATGTGAGAGACCAGTTTATGTACGGCCATGAAGTTACAGAAGAAGTTTTGCCTCTCAAGTACTTATCTGCAAAATTAAGAATGAATTTGGAAACAGGATTTTTGAAATCTATATTGATTAATAGCAAACATGCATTAAGTTTGGGTGGAGGGAACAAGAGAGCCATCTGTACATTGTGTAGTTAGCCAAGTTGTAGGATGCTTCACTTGCGAGATGATTAGCAGGAACTATCATAGTTTTGACTCATAAATGGCAGATTCTATGTTTGGGCTGAGGTCACTCAACTTCAACAAAGCCAAAAATAAACTTCCAATAGCTCAATGCAATGCAGCATCACACCTTAAAGGGAAATATCATACCAGGACAGTACAACCAAGGTGTTAAGGAAAGATCACGTACTTTAACTGATAATGATGCCAGAACTAGAAGAGGTTTGAGTCTTAAGTAACACAAAACCCACACTGGAGAGCTGTGCTTTTCAGGGGCTTGTGAAACAGTTTCTAAACTGCACAGAGTCCCGCAATTCACAAACCTAACAGATAATTGGATATGGAGAACACTTAGAGCTGATTTGGGTTGAAAGATAAAAAAAGTCCGGTAGAAGCTCTGCAATTTTGTGAGTTAACATTAGAAGAAACAAGTACAATTATCTGCTAAAACAACTCCTGTCTAACATTAGCCATGTACTTTCATCCACTTGTGCCAAATAACTGGGGTTTGGCTAAAGCCTATTTTCTGAAAAGGAATTAAGTTCTGACTTGAAAGCTTCAAAAGACAGACAAGCTCACTTCCCAGCTGTGGTTTGTCCCAGTGATTAGCCATCCACACATCTAAAAATCTGGCAGTGGTTTCTAGCTTTGTTCTCAGCTCCCAGGGCTGGGGAGGGGGTACAGGCTTAAGCTTCCAGTTACAGCTTCTCACACCAGCTCTGTGACCGCCAGCGTTTCCCAAATACTGGCAAATGTGATGCACCAAAATGCATGCAGCACTTTCAGACCAGCTCTTCCAAAAAAAAAATAAATTGGTATTCAAAGAAACAAAAAGAAAACCCCACCCTAAAATGACTGAAGAGCTACTCAAGTTCTCCCATAACGATTCATTTTTAACTGATAAAAATCCTTTTTCCAAACGAGACAGACCTCTACTGTTGGACAAAGTTACTGCAACCTTACCAATTACCCCAGAATAATTTTATTGCTCTAGTTACAGGTTATAGCTATGCACTGCAACTCAAGGCTCTTGTTGCAGTGTAGTGGCACAATGCATCTGAGGTGGCTTTATAGCACAGGTAGCCATGCACAAGAAGATTAGGTGAGGAGTCCCTCCCAACTAATGCATTTCTTCCCATGGGAACGCCTGATAGAAACAAACACACTCAGAACCTCATAAGGTTTGTGGTACTGCTGTCGCTGCTTAAAGTAAGGTGCTGCAGATCTAAGCAACCAGCTTAAAAGATGGAATAGCTAAAACTAAGAAATTGAAGAGGGTAAGATGAACGCATATACCAGAAATATCAAAATGCCTCATTACAGACCTGCTTTAGATTGATTAGAACTGAGCTCTATGGCACTGGGACTAATGCATGTCACCCAGTTGGGTACAGCACCCCAAACAGCACTCCAACCCTGACAAAGTTAAACTGACAACTGTACCCAGGTTACCTAGGACAAGTGTCCCTCCCAGACCCCTACACTGCATCAGTTACTGTGGTCTGCAACATTGCTATAGCTCTGTGGTGATGTTGCCAACACTGTGCAAGAGTTGACAACGTGGTTATTTATTCTGTTAAGAAACAACTACCACTTCCCTTGCACCTGCCATTCAAACAACAGATTATGATTTAAGAAGAAACACAAAATGAATCCTTCCTCACCCTTTAAAGGTAGAGCAGAGGGGAAAACAGAGGCTAAAATCCCAATTCTTAGAAACATTTAGGCTGGAAGCAACCTCTAGAGGTCATCTGGACCAACCTCATGTTCAAAGCAGAAGCTGCTCCCAAGTTAGAGTGGACTCAGAGTCTGTGACAGAAATGGGATAATTATGGGTTGTGGTTTGTTTTGGGGGCAGGATTTGAGGTGAGGGGAAGCTGTTTCCTTTAATACTTGGCTGGGTATGGCTGTGCAGAGAATTAAGATAAAGTCTTGCTACAATAAAGTAAATTATATCTATATATAATATATAATAATATATATAATTATATCTATATTATATCTATATCCAAGACGCACCTCAGTGTTCTCTGCAACAGACTTATACCACATCCAGTTTATTAGGGTATAAGGATACAAGACAAAGTAGTTTAAAATACAGATATACAAAATTTATCTGGAAGCTCTGCAATAGCTTAACTTCAAGACTAGAAATACTTAGTTGCCATGGTTAAGTTTCACCCTGCTTTTTGGGTTTGTTTCAACACTCCAAGACCTGCTCTCTTCCCTTCAAGAAGAGAAGACGCTCAGTTACCACTAATTAACAGGCACAGTATTACATTAGTGTCAGTAGCACAAGCATCATTATCAATGCCCAGAGCGTGACAGTAGTAAGACTGTTCCATCTGCAGAAAATAAGGTGAGTATCTGCCTTATATAGTGTAGAAATACATCTTTGAGGACCTAAACTCAGCCAGCTGGGGAAGGAATTCACCCCAGGTAACAAGGGACCACAGTTTCCAAAATATCAGGCTCCCAAGGTTGCACTGCTCCCTACAGCAACAGCTCTGCTAGCTGCTAGAAAGACGAGCCAGTCATACAAGTGAGCTATCTGGTGTCTGAACTGGTAACTTGTGAAGTATCGAAATCTTTGCGATATCCTAAGTTTAAAGTTAAGTTTTACTGAACTTCGCAGGAGCTCCAGAAGCCGACTGTTCAGTTTTACTGAACCTGCACTAGATGTCAGCATTGCCCGCGGTACAGCAGGGCTCAACCAGCCCAGGCACATACCGAAAATAGGTATTTCTGAAGCGCTGCACTGTGCTTTCCTTCTAGACAAAAAACGTTACACGTTTGCATAGCACTCGATTAACAGGAACACAAAGTGCTTTTTCTTCTCACAGACAAACCTTAAGAAACGACATGTTTTGTCTTTAAAATGTATTCTCTCTCAAAGCTGAGCTAGTCTTGTAACTAGATCAAAGAAAGGGTAAAAAACAGGTCAACATGTAGCTGCAATAAGTGCAATCTGATTTCTGTAAGGAAACAAAGATGCTGGCAGACTTCTGTACTTATTTTTGGGAACATAAGATTTCCCAGAAAGAAAGGCAAGTCAAAGTTGTTTTGCAAGAAGCAGAACTACTAGAGCCTGTTTCTCAACAGATGTACGGCTGTCGTCCCTCAGACTCCTTTCTTCCTCTTGCCTTTTTGGACAGGGACAGAGCACGCAGGTTTCCCAGCCTGCTTACTTCAATGAGTAGCACATACTGGCCTGGGGCCAAGTACAGTTCTGCTTTTTCTTCTCTTGGTAGGGCACTGCTTTGAGTCTCTCCTCTCTGCTCATCTGTCAGCTTTCACAAAACCTTTGAGAACAGAGGTCTAAGTGCCGACCCCTCTTTCAAGTCTGACTGAAGCTGGCCATGGCATTCAAAAGTTACTACTGGGGATGTACCATCAGTGAGATTATAAGCATTGCTTCCCTAGGAACAGGCTAAAGATCAAATCTATCAAACTTCGCATCCTTCAACAATAAACTGCTGCATAATTGCTTGCTTACAGGTCATGCAGTCTCAGAGTATGGGATTTTTCAGTACAGTTCTTTAAAATGAGACTTATCTTTGTCCCCATGGCAACAGACTGCGGGCATGTCCACACTGCAGTTAGAAGATGTGACTGCAGTTTATTTGCTAGCTTCAGTCTAGCTAGTTCAAGAAAATATAACAATACATCCAAAGTAGCATGGGTTAGGGTCTTCAGACACTGAGTACACATTCATTACTCATAGCAGCTCATGCTGCCATCCCTTAGCAGCTACTCCTGGTACCGAACCTCTCTATGCCACAGCTGCAGGAAGACCACAGCCAGCTACAGAGCAGCACCTGGTAAGAGATTTACCTCACGTTATCTGAAATTATTTCAGTGTGCATTTTGCAGAAGTGTAATGTACTCAAATAACTTTAAGAGATACAAGGTGTACATTGTGTGTCTGCCCTCTTCCCCCCCCCCAAAAAAAAACCAAACCAAAACCAAACCAGTCACTTACGATGTTTGTGACTAATATAGACACAGGACAGGAGAGGCAACGCTGCTCATACCACAGATGGAGGTACCCAATAGACTTTTTACTTCAGTTGGCCCTTTTGCCTGTGGATGTTTCCAGGTATTATGTTATGCTAAAATGCTCATCAGCCTGATTAGGAACATGTCTAAATCCATCTCATCAGGCTAATTTCAAAAACCTAAATTAAATCTCTGCTTTGTTTAAACAAAAGCAATTCTATGTTGTGCCACAGCAACACAGAGTGAAAGTTATTTTAATTCAATTTCCCCCATGAGCACCCAAACCTCTGGGGTTTAGGCTACTTTTATGTTTAAGCTGCCTCAGCCTTATTCTTCAAATTAGGCAGAAGTCCAGAGGAAAAAGAGCCAAGCGGATGCACCAAAANGGGAAAAGAGCCAAGCGGATGCATCAAAACACCTTTGTATACAGCTGGTGCTATCTTCAATCACTGAATATTTCTGCTAATTCATCACACAGGCTGAACTGCACCCCAGCAGCAAAGAGCACTTAGCCCCCTGCAAGGCACTCACCTGGGGAGTGAATTATGCCCCTTCCATGTCTTCAGGCAGTGAGGAAAGCTGATCCCGGTCTCCCATACCCACTTTCTTGTGAGAACTGGAAANGTCTACTATTTATGTTGCCATATATGCAGTCAAAATGTTTCAGAAACAAGAAGTTATTCATTTCAGTCTTAAAGATACTCTTTTTGTTACAATAACTTGCCACGTGCAACATGCAGCTAGATTTGGGTGCTCAGATCAGCAGTTATGTGATTCTCCATAAACCACATGCCAAAGTCTTGACTTTTTCTAGCCTCAGAAGGACAATACTTTTCCTCATCAGATCAAGAAGCTTATTGTTCTTTAAGTCTATGTATAAAACCTACGGCCTCCAAGGCAGTCCTCTTTTCTTCAGAGGACAGCAATATCTCTCCCCTAAGCTGCAGCACGCATACAGTCTT
>RSEF01000003.1:47506236-47519847 GCA_003993805.1 Himantopus leucocephalus | reverse complement strand
ATGATCTTACAGGTCCCTCCCAACCTCAACAATTCTATGATTCTAAGTATTAATCTATCACCAAACTGGGATATCAAAAAACCCCAGTATATTTCCAGATCTGTTTGATCAGTCTAAACATGTATAAGGTAGAAACAAAGAGAAAACCAAGTGATGAGCTCTTGTTTTTGCTTTAGCATATATATTTCTGTTATAAGCATAAAGCATGTATCCTGCAGTAGACTCACTGCACTCTTTCAGCACCAAGATATAAATTAGACCTAAATTAACTGTTCAAGTTTATTGGACTAACCAAAGCATGCATTTTATATTCCATCCCTTATCCCTACCTAAAGAAAAAGCAGAATTTTTCAACCTCAGCTAAAAAAAAAATCAATGAATGTGGCTTTCAGTCACTTATTTCACTATTTTGCTGCATTTACTCAGAGTAATCCCACTGAACCCTTTGGAACTATTTTTGCCTAGAGATTTTGCAAGAACAGGGTCTCCTTTATTAATAAGGATACCAATTTTCTTCTTAGTGATTTCAGTATTCTGCTAGAATCTTAATTCATGAGGAAAAGCATCTTTAGGAATCTGAAACTTGTAGACATCTAAGTATTCAGCAAACTAAGTTCTTCCATATTGGAAATGGGAATATTTGATGTAATTAAAAAGAATTTGAAACAAAAGATTAACCATGTAGTTGTAAAAATAATTGCATCACTACAAAGTGATCAGTTATTTTCTGTACAGTAACATCTAGTGGACAACCAGGACTGACATTCTTTAGTATGCACTGAGTAGCAGAAAAATCCATGCTTCCCTCCCCAAATCTCCCTGTGATCCACTTGCAAAGACATTGGATCAGAAAAGGAACTGAATATCGCAAAATTTGGAATAGTCTGCTTCCAAAAATTCCACATCAGAAGTGGAAGAAAAATAGAAGGGAAAGGAGGGATGACATATGTGGAAAGTAGCAGAGGCAAAAACACGCAAGGGAGAAGACGGAAGTTCAAAGCAACCGGTCTCTGAGGACACACAAGCAATTTGGTCAGAGCAAGAAGCAGTCATGGATTTTTTTTTTCCTAAGGAAGGATTAATTAACTGCATTCACAGTTTAGCAAAAGTAATGTTTGCAGATATGCTAACTAGGCCAAGAATTGCAAAAAGATTAGTNCAGACAGAAGTTCAAAGCAACCGGTCTCTGAGGACACACAAGCAATCTGGTCAGAGCAAGAAGCAGTCATGGATTTTTTTCCTAAGGAAGGATTAGTTAACTGCATTCACAGTTTAGCAGAAGTAATATTTGCAGATATGCTAACTAGGCCAAGAATTGCAAAAAGATTAGTTCAACTTGCTTCAGGAGTATAAAAGCATTTTTATCTCCTGTGTAACAAAGCACTGGACTACTTACATGGTGATTTTTAATCTATTTTTACCTGTCTCCTGAGTACTAGCTAATGGCTCCTGCCAGATGCAGAGTGGGGGATTAGACACATCAATATTCTGCTGTGTTATGGTAACTCCTACACTGGCAGGAGATATATAAGTGCAGAAGAAAATTTCTTAAGAGCTTTGCCTATAAGTTGCATTAAGATACTTTACACTAATAACTTACACCTCCACTGCTTTGTGAAAAAGGAAAGTACTATTTCCCCATTTAATGCACAAAAGGGAAGAGGCACAGAGAAATATTATTTTCTGCTAGTAGCTCAACACACGTTAGGTTCATGACTTCAGTGTTAGGCTTAATGTAATCACCTCGTGCCAAAACTCATGCGTTCATCTGCACACACATCTTTACTCAAAGCTTGAGCTAGATAGCCTTGCAGAAAAGGTTACCTGTACCTAGAACATGGCCAAAACATGTACTACTGACATAGAAACCAGCAAAAAATACTCTCTTCTCCAAGGGTGTTCCCAAGGGCCCCCTCTGCATTTGAATGCCTCTTCCCACTTGCCACCGTGTAAACATCACCTGTTATTAGGCTGGCCACACTGCCACACCAGCATCATCTCTGCCCAACTTTTTTTGTTTTCCCTTTTGCCCTTTAAAATTTCAATCAAGTCTTCACCCAAGTGAAGCCTCCTTTCCTGCATGTAGCTCTTTGGGTCAAGGCTAACACTTACCTGCCTGTTCAGCTGCAGCACCATGCCTTAAAACTTAAACTGAATATTTGGTATCTCCCAGGCACACAACAGCTACAGGAAACATTTTCTTAAAGGATGGATTACCCCAAGTGCCAGCACTGAGAAAAGGCCAGGTCTCTGAAGTGTCAATAGCATTGTAGAAGGGGGGAGGAAAAAAATTGCTAGGGGCAAAGAAGTAACATTCCCCTATCCCTTTCACATGTTGCACTAAAGAACATTCAGCTATTTGCACGCATCTCCTGTCTGATGCCATTTTTGGCTGCCAAAGGGCTCCCAGGAAGCCTTAAATGCTCAACTGCAATAGGCCCAAGCACCAATCATCCCTTAATCTCCAAAGCAATCAGACTGCACAGTGAAATGTGTGCTGAAGTTTCCCCAAAGGTTGCCCAAGAGAGAAGAACAAACTAGGAGCAGAGCATTAGCAACATCTCCTGCAGATTACTTAAGTCTCCTGAGGCATAAAAAAAAAAAAAGGGTTTCTTTGGTCCTTTTCAATGATTCCTGCCACATTCTGCAGCAAAGAAGGATAGACCTCCTGGGGTAGAAGGAGCTGTGCTCTGCACAACATACACACACAGATTTCAAGCAGCTTTTAGCCTTTTTATTCTGTAGGATATTTGTACCTATGGAATATGTACACGTGTCCTCTCCAACACACAAGCATAGATTTGGGAGGAACACAGAAAGACTGACTCACACTTAAAGAGCACTTCAAAATACATCCGTTGACAGTAAACGGTTGGCATAAACTGGAGGAAATCATAGAAGACCTGCTGATGGAGACCCTTCAGCTAAAGGATTGGTCACCCCCTGCGATGAAGGCAACACTGCTGCCAGTGCACAGTGGCAGAACATGATGCATACACAGACCATGCACAAGCAGAATCTCAACAGCAAGTGGAGATGTCTGAGCACATCCCAGCAATCATGTTAGATCCACACATCCCACTATCTATCACATGTAGACCTATCAACAGCCTCTCTAGTTTACCATAAAGATACATCCTTCTAAGCAAGGAAGTAGAAAGCAAGACCATAGTCCCATATTAGCCTCAATCTGTCACTACACCATCCCAAGGATGGAAGAAACATGCTGTGCATGACTAGTTTCCCATAATTTGTGCAACCAAGCCTATTGGATGATATCTGTAGTGCATGGGTAAGTGTCAAATGCTAGAAGTAAACTAGTAAAAGTAGGGCAGGTTTTAAACTGCACAGGAACCATGCATCATTCTTAGATGGTGGGAAGTCTCAGTTGCCCATGCTTTTTTGGTTTTTATATCAAAGTCATCAAAAGCTATCTTTCTGGCTGAAAGCAAGCAAACAAACAAAATCCCCCACACTACTTTTTACTCCCTGAGAGCAGATGTTGAAATGCTTTAAGCTCATTACTAAAACAAGATGACTACATTTCCTCAGCAGAAGCTGTCTTTGTTCAGTGCCTGAGCATTAGCTACTTCAGTTTCAGCACTTGGATGTTCATCACTCGTGCAGAAAATGGAGAGAAGCACAATATACCACCTACACATGTCTAAGTGTGCAAGGCACAGGGGAAATACTGCTTATGCCAACATAAGAGATGTCACAACTACTGCCAAAATAATTTACTGTTTAGTTGTGAAGTACATGCCTGGTCATAGAATCATAGAATGGTTTAAGTTGGAAGGGACCTTAAAGATCATCTGGTTCCACCCCCCTGCCATGGGCAGTGACACCTCCCACTAGACCAGGTTGCTCAAAGGCCCAAATCATCCCCAAGAAACACAAAAGGAAGTGGTGGCAGATAAAAAAGCATTCAGTATCAAAGTAGCATGTATCTGTCTCCTGCAAAGCTCATAGCTTCGCATTTTCAGATTAAAATCATGTCTGCTCTGTCTCCTGAAATATGACATGCTCAACACCAGAGAGAGAAGGTCAGCTTAATTCTTAAGCTTCACAGTGCTCTGGCTTCCTCACCTGTATTTAACGAGAAGGTCTAGACCAAGTATTAAAATGAGTGCTTAGAGAGCAACAATGGTAATCAGGCTTCTTCAGTTTAAAGGGCACAACAGACTGGTATTACCAACTAATCTGGTGCCCCTGCAGAATGGATGAAGGCCACTAGGAGCTGTGGAAGAAGGAACACTTTTCATATTAAACCTTGTTAATCATCTGCATTAAGTCTGCAGGTACTTCACACATCCTATATTAATCAGTTCTTAATATTACTGAATAGTTAAATACTGGGAAAACTACCTTGGAAAACAGAAACCCTAAGTCAGACATCTGGAGTAGACCAACCTCCGTCAGTACAGACATGGCTTAGTTGATGTCCCCAACAGGGCTAACTGGCCAGGACAGCAGGAGCCCCACTGTGTTCCTGCACCATGCTATTGGCTTAGTTGAGGTACAATGTTGGGCCTGGCCTCATAATCTGTGCACCTTTGGGGCTCATGAGCCAGTGCAGAAGACTGAAAGCAGCACCAAGTGGCATCACATGGCATCAGCCAAGGCCTGTCTCAGCTGTACACTCCACTTGAGTGCTACCTACACTAAACCAAGTGGTGACAGGTTGCTCCACAAGCATTTGGATATCTGCATCATGCTTGCACTGGTGGGCCTGCACAGCTGGAAAGCCTGAGCTGATTTGCTGTCAGTTTTCCCAACATCCAAAGCTTGTTAGCCTCCTTGCCATGTGAGACTTTAACCACTTGCAGAGCTGAGTTGCCAAACACAGGCTAGTCCTATCTGCTCCCTCTTGCACCTAATAAGAAATTAAGGGACTCTTGTGGCAAAGATACTGACTTTCAGAAGCATTCAGTCAAGTAACCTCTTACACAGCAATACCCTGTGCAAGCTTCTGGGATATTCCCCACTAAAGTGGTAATTCCCCATTACACTAAAAAACACTAGTTAAACAGGCTCAATAAAAATTAGCTGTAGTGAAAGCTTTCCTGATGCACAAGGCTACAGTAAATTTTGTGACTTCACATTTTCATCTCACAATCACAGAAGAGACTGTTTTCTCCAAAATACATCGCATAACTCTTCAAGAAGCACCTCACAGTGCAGTAGGGCAGAGACACCAAGGACACACTCCTATCTCTGCCCGGTTACTACCGCAGAGGTGGCACCTTGGCTGAGCAAAGGGGCTTCTGTTTACCGCTTCTGTCAGAGGTAGGAGAGCTGAGTACAACAGCTCAAGTCAGGCTGGATCAAGGCTTCCCAGCAGCTGCAGCACAGCTTGCTATTTGCTGCAGCCAAAATGGGAGGATGGGAAGGGAAAAGAAGGACAGTTGCATTGCCCTCAGGTATGGGGTGAGGAAGACTGATTTGGAGGCAACAGAGCAATGCAGGGGGGGATGTTTGAGCCAGGGGCTCCCTTCACTTACCCTGCCTTCCACACTCACTGCATCCACAGGCACCATCACCCCAAAACACCCTCCTTTTCCCTCCCCAAGAACCAAGGGAAGGTTCTGTCCCCTCAATGCCATAGCAGTGGGGCACATTGCCAGGCCCGCAGGGCACGAGGGAGAGAAGTGGTAGCTGCAACATACCACTTCTCAGAAGTGAGCCTCCACCTCCAACCACTTACATTCTTCCTTACTGAAAGTAGTAGGAACAGCTTTTCTACCTCCATCAGACCACACAGAAAGGAAGTAAAGGTAAATTTCGGGCAGAAACACCAACAAGATAGTAAAGCAACAAGTCTCCATCTCACCAGTGTGGATGTGGCTGAACTACAAAAAGGTAAAAGCATCTGTCCTACTCCAGCATACACAGAGGGAATTGAGCCCAAGAAATAAATTTAGGTCTTTGTTAACCTTTACTGATGAATAGACTGCTCTTGCACAGGTCACTGTTTCTGTCAGTAGCTACATTTAGAAGTACAGGCAAATCAAGATGCTTTCCTTCAACTTAATTACATAACAAAGTTATTATTTCAGATATGGAACAACATTATTCTGGTGACAGAATGCTCAGGAACTAAGTTTTCCATATAAACTTTCAAAATTCAGAGAAATTGACAACTAAAACCTTACAGAAAGAAAATTGAGGAAGTAGCCTAGGAAACATTGTGATAGCAGAGAAGGTAAGATTGCCTAGAAATATAGAGAGAAGTACCAGGAAACTGCAAGCAATACTTCAAGCATAAATCAACAGGGGTAACATTAACGTGACAGAAGATTACACACTGAGTCATAGAAATCCACACAGTAATGTCCTGGTTTACCCAATAACTGTGACAGACGTTTTAGGTGACTGAGGATAAGGGTACCAGTTCAGTTTTGGGCACACTTTCATTTAGATCCTGCTAAAGATGCACTCTGCTTAAACACATGGAGATACAATAATAACTGTAGATAATAGTGTTCCTAAAAGCTCCATGTTTCAATCAACATTTGGGAAAGTAGCAAAGTGTCAAGAAAAAGAACTTTCCAAATGGCATTTAAATAGAGCATGTTAAATTCAGTAACTGCCCACTTTCGTTTTAGTGGGTCTACTCAGAGAAAGGAAAATCCTTCAACATTTACAGACACATAAGACTTTCAGCAACTGCGGTGATATTTACAGGAAAAGTGGAGAAGCAAAAAACACCCATTCAGAAGACTCACTGGGAGCCCTTCTGGCTTTGGCAGAGTTGAGGATGCTGCTCTCTCAAGCAGAGGGAAGGACCAGGACGCCAGAGGGTTTTGTTCCAAATTTACTTTGGAGGCTTGTGCATGCTGGTTGATTTTTCCCCTCAGTAAATCATGATCTCACCCACTCAGAACAGGAGCAAACGCAGCACTGACTGAAGTCATAGTGACATACTTCAGCTTCACAAATTCCTCTTTGAGGGATCTAATCTACAGTCAGGAGACTAATAAAATCTATTCAGAGTAAGCAGCACCATTCCTCTATTATTACAGAGGATTTGCAACATCAAGTGTCCTTAGTTTCAAAGGGAATTATTACCTCTCAAACAGAACGCGTGACTTTCAAATCACTAAAAACCACAGAAAGCACACATACAAAATAAACGGGAAATCAAGCATTTCAGTGATTTCTAACCCAAAAATGAATATGCAGTATGATTTCTTCCCCTTCAACCAGTTCGTATTTTTAAGATGACCTCAGCTTGAAGATGAAAAAGCAAAATAGAGTTACTAAACATTGCAGGTATTATGTACCCAATTCTGGAAAAAAAGCCAACCAAAACCCCAACTAAGAACAGCCTTTTTTTCTTTAATTGAGTTTCTTCAGTGTTTTGATTTTTTAAAACACAGAAGTAACAGTTTTTGTGGGGTTTTTTTTATTTGTCACATGCTATATTTTGATTACTTTTTCCAGATGAATACCATAGTAGCTGCTTATTTTTTACAGACAAGTATGAGACAACTGAAGTACAGTCTTGAATATCTAAGCTCAAGAAATGAAGTATATTTTAGATGATGATTGAAGGCTTTTTAGATTTCAGCCCAACCTGCATCTCCCAACTGTGCAATTCCGCGAAAAATTCCCCCTCACCGCTGCAGTTGCTATTAGCAAAGGTGAGAGCAGGGGGCAGAGCTGGGGACAGAAAACCATAGACCAACACTACAGCCCTGTCACACTGTGAGAGTGAACTACATGCCAGGCTATGTGCCAAGCTACATAGCACAGCTGTGTACCACCCCCATATAACTCACATTTTATATTTTTGGGGGGAAAAAGAAAAGGCAAAAAAAAGCATCTTGATGGGCAAGTTAGAACCATGCTGCACAAGGGACCAAACCATTTATCTTCTGCACTGCCCACTGGCAGAGAGGGACACAAGCTGCAATATAGTGACTCTTTCCAAAATAGATGTTATTGCTCAAGCAAGTGCTTCCACAGCAATATTACTGAAGAAGAGTTACATGCCCAAACCAGAATTCCTACCTACCGGCAGCACAGGAACACACAAGGCAGGGAGAGGGGTGCCCACAGGCAAGCCAGTCATGCCACACAGCCAGCCACCCCCCCACAGCACAACAGCAGGGTAACCCAAACAGAAGCAGTGGACCTGCTCTCACAGGGCATATGTTTTCCACACCAGTTACCATTTTTTTCCAGGATGAATAAGCCAGGTCAGTAGCACATACCTTCCTACCTCTAGGTGCCCTTCTTCCCCTACCTGAGAAGCAGTGAGGAAATGGGACTACTCAAAGCCACTTTCTCACCTTCACATATCACAGCCAGCAGCTCCAGGAGTCCACACAAACAGTGTGCTTTAATATCCACTGTACAGGCAATAGAGAGTGCCCCAGAGTACTGCCTCGACGCACAGAAGGGGCACAAGGTACAGAAGACACCACAGCCAGAGAAGCAGAAAAACTTCCTACCTCCCCAGCCTGCTCTAATTTATAGCTCCTCATTAGTGTAGCGAGGGCCACCTGGGTGAGGGACACCTGGATGAGGGACACCTGGATGAGGGACACCTGCTCTTCACCAAAAGGGTTATCAAGCATTGAACAGGTTCCCCAGGCAAGTGGTGGAATCACCATCTCTGGAGGTATTTAAGACACGTAGATGTGATGCTTTGGGACATGGTTTAGTGGTGGTTTTATTGGTGTTAGGTTGATAGTTGGACTTGATGATCTTAAAGGTGCATTCCAACCTAGATAATTCTATGCTCCTAGGCCCCAGAGGGAA
Source organism: Himantopus leucocephalus (assembly GCA_003993805.1). Taxonomy (NCBI): domain Eukaryota; kingdom Metazoa; phylum Chordata; class Aves; order Charadriiformes; family Recurvirostridae; genus Himantopus; species Himantopus leucocephalus. The sequence goes on along the minus strand of RSEF01000003.1, from coordinate 47,511,078 downwards.
AGGAAAGTGCTCCTGGTGTTACTACTGTGAGCACTTTTTGGGCTGGAGTTTTCCAGGAATAAAGTTTCCTGGGAAGGTTGGGGTAGTTGCTTCCCTGCTGCATCAGCAGTGTTTGACTTCTCATGGTCCCACTTGCTGTGGGCCAGCCTCGTGTCCTCCCCAGCAGCAAGGGCAGAGAGCGTTTGTAGGGGGAGAAACAGAGTGCAGGCATCCGTGTAGTCTCAGGTCTGGCCCATGGGGGTGTCAGTCACATGTGCACTAGCTCACTGCTGTTTTGATTCAGTTGAGTGTTAAATTGTAGTAATAGTAACTTATAGTGCTTTTTTTGTTGCTAATAATAATTATCAAGAGAAAGGGGGTATAACAGGATAAATCTGAGCTAGTAAAACAATCTGGTGTTCCGATTTACTGGTTTCCTGCAGGTTTTTTTATCATCCATTTGCTGACTTGCTATCTGTAGAGCTTGAAAAGCTCTGGTACAAGTATAGATTAATACATTTGTTCCAATGTTCATCTGGGGTTTTTTACTGTAAATAAAATTAAGCCTGCAGTAGAATATTATATTTGACTTATGTTTGATGTCCCCTTATAAATTGATTGCCATGTTCTGCTTCAAAAACTATTATGTGCCACTAGCTTGCTTTTATGTTTCTCAAAAAAAAAATAAAATATTTCAAAGCACAATTTGTGAAGCAAGGCGTGAAAAGCAAAAGCCTGCCAAAGTTGCTGTATGAGTACTGATCGATAAAAGCTTACTTGTATTAGAAAAGAAACACAGTTGTTCTGCAAGAATAGCAGAATTTATTACCATAAATTACTTTTAAGGCCACTTCCAAGAAAATTTCAAGGCCTTATGCACAGGAGACCAAATGAACCTGACCAGCAGCTGGCCAAAGGCATAACAAAAAGAGACAAAAATTAGACCAGAGTTGTAGCGCTTCCATAGCAGGACTCAACCAGAGACTGCAGGGTGATGGTGACCAGAGGCAAAGCAAAGGTCTTAGCTTTGACTGTGCAAATAAGGCACAGTTTTCCTCGTAAAGATCAGGATTCTGCAAGAGCAGTCATGCTGCTAGATTTCAAAACAAAGCTCCCTTGGCCTCATTAGAGCCATTCAAACAGACTCACGGTGCAGGCTCTGAGCTGCTGTTACCCCCTAGACCTGCAATTTGCTTTTCAAGGTTTAGCAAGCTTGTATAAAACCAAGGGCATTGCAGAATGAATAAGAACAAAAGATTCAAGTTTAGCTGGGTTGCACAAGGTCTCAGTCAATTCAATTTTAGGACAGTTTGGTAAAAGTCTCTCAAAGCGTTCCCATCTATCCTCAATAAAAGCAATAAAACAAAATGCAAGGGATAATTCCTCCCTCACTCCCCAACTTCATTTAACATACTCACACTCGTTCATTCTCTCACAGGTCTAATATTTCTCATTCTAGCTTCATTAGGATATGGGTCTTCAGGGTCTAATTAACTCCTACACAGAATGATTGCCTTCAGCTGATTTTTTGAGGCTAAAGTTGGGAATTAACCCTAAATGTTCAGCCATTCAGCTAACCTGGACCATCCATAGGAATGCCACCAGTAAAGACTTTAGGGCCTTCCTAATGCTGACAGAAGTCCTGTGCACCTTATCACAGGAACTGCACATTCAATCAAGTCTTCTCCACGGGGAATATCCCCTCGGCCTTCTCCAGCAGCAGGCTGCACCGATCCCTTTTGCATACAGCCTTTGACCTGAGTAAGCTCCTGCTTTCCACCTCTACAGGCTGTGCACCTTGAACTGGCATTTTAAAGGACACCACATCAACCTGCTGTCACCTTCGTGCTTCCCAGGTGGCTGCCAGGCACGGGCTGTCTGAGACCTCCTGTAACCAGTGTGCAATCCCAAGGCCACGGAGCCTATCGCTGTGAAGTTTTTCGGTAAGAGATGCATTGTGACTCTTTCCATCCGTCCAAATTTAAAGCGGTTTTAAGTTTTCTGGAGGCAAGTATCAAGTCCAGTGAAGGGGAACTTGATTCTAAATTATTTGCATTGCGGAGTGACATCCTTTATAAAATTAAAAAAAAAAAAAAAACACAGGAAGACAGAAAAAATAATGTTGCCAATCATAAAATTATGAAATAATGAGAACATGTCATGTACGTGTTGCTGTATCTATAGTGCTTACTCCCCGCACTTTTTTTACCTCATGCCTCATTCTTTTATATGAAAATGTTTTCTAGGAAGCCAACAAAAAGAAGTGCATTGCAGCATTTGCCTTTCCTTTTCAGAACTGCAGATCTGCTGCTGCCTCTTTGCCCTGGAGATATCCACACTTATCCCACACTTCCTACTCTCCATACCCTGGTGAGTGTCCTTAATTGTTATTCTCTGAGTGAAGAAACACCTCAGTCTTGCTGAAGAAACTGCTTAACCTTCCGTAAAACATCTGAAAACCCACCAAGAAGTAGAAAAGAGGCAATTCATGACTATATTTAGTGTCTCAGGCAGTCAGCAGGTGGATAGCAATCCTGAGACCCAGTCCTGTCAGCAAAGGCTGTTGATCTTGTGCAAAGGGAAACAGCAATGCAAACAGCTGAAGCAATCCAAACCAGGCTGCTCTGCCAGGTGAGGGACTCTAATGAATGGGAAATGTGGATCCTCTTGGGCCAAAAAGTGAGGTAAAGGAAGGATGCCTACATCTCAAGTGAGCGTTTAGCCCCTTAACTAAAACAAAGAATCACCTTATAGGGGATTCCTTACTATTTGTGTTGCTTTTTAATGTATCATTTCCTTATANGAAATGTGGATCCTCTTGGGCCAAAAAGTGAGATAAAGGAAGGATGCCTACATCTTAAGTGAGTGTTTAGCCCCTTAACTAAAACAAAGTATCACCTTATAGGGGTTTCCTTACTATTTGTGTTGCTTTTTAATGTATCATTTCCTTATATCCATCTTTACAAGGGTATTTTTACTTCTCAAAGTCATCGGGATCTCATTCTTCCACTTGGCATTAACTGAAGTATTTTTCCACTTCTATGCATCAGAGTTATTGCTCTGTCTCACACATCCTCATATTTCCTACCAAAGTTGTCCCAATTTAAGCCTTTGTTTAGCTTTCCTAAGTAGTCTTCAGGCAGCAGTATCACACAATACTACTTTATGGTAAAAGTAGGATTAGATCCTACCTATGTTGGCCTTGCAAACTACCGTTAAGACCAAGCAAGATCACAGGATCAGAGCATATTGCCTCTAGAAGGCTGCAAACACTAGGATAACTGCACAGAAGGTGAGCGAGAAGGACACTTAAATCTACTGTTTAACCACAATCAAGCGAAATTGCAATGTGAGTCATCTTCGCGCAAGCTGAAATCAGCATCAATGTCCTTAGGGTTTGGGCTGGTTTTACATACACACAACCTTTCCTAGACCTTTCCTTGTAGTGCTAAGGTACAACAAAGCAAAATGATGCTTAGAGATCCTCAATAGATTTTAAATTTAATGACTTGCCTGAGGACTGTACAAACAGGACTTGAAGCTGAGGGTCAGTGTCAGCCAGAAATGCAGCAAGGAAAATGCAGTTAGTTTTAATGACTTGCTTGATTTCATAATGAGCCTAACATCACTGCAATCACAAAACTATTTATATATTTATATTTTTTCCTATGTAAACAAGTCTATATCTTGCATAGATTCCCTCAAATGCTGCAATATATTCATATAAATATTTTGTGTCACTACAGAAAAAAATGGATTTGGTAAAAAGTCTTTCTACATTCTAGAAGTTTTCAAAAAGGAACAGGGACTCATATATGTGCTAGAGGGACTGTTCTGATGTACGAATCTTTACTTCCAGAAATCTATTTGGGTACAAATTCATATTGTCTTAAAGATCTTTTTTGATAATTAAATTTTGGCTTGAAAAAGAAGTGCTACTAACGCAATGAGAGACTCATGCTTTATTTCCTTCCTGTTGTACCTGATATTCTGTGCCAACCACTGAAAAAGTAGGAAGCCCTGTGTCCTTGCTGAGATGCTTCAAGATTTATACTTTGCCAAGATAAACATTAGCCCTTCTGGATAACCTCCTGCAGATGACAGCCTCATGATGAATACAAGTCACCTCAGGGGTCACCTGTACAGCCTGGACCATCTGAGCTAGTTTCACTCCTCACATTAAAAGTGGGGGAAGACAAGTTAAATCTCTCTAGTAAACCGGTCTTGTGTAGTGAACAAAGAATTGTACCTTTGCAGCTGAACAGAACTGGTCAAAGAAACGAAGTTTTAGCAGTTCATGCACTTCTATAAAACCAAATCCGGAATTGCACTGACAAATACTTCACGCTAGCTACTAATATCTGCTACATACACCATCTGTAGCCCATAAACCTATAGGAGAAGACCAGAGGGACCAGAATTACTTTGCAGGTGAGATAAACCCGATTATAAAATTACTGGACACATTCTGTTCTGCTGTAATTGCATAGTTACAATGGAGGGTAAAATCCAGCCCTTTTCCTTTTCCAAACAAGGGCACAAACAATTTTTCAGAAACGGATTTTGTGTTATTTCCCTGGAACTCCTTAAAAAGTACTCCACTTAATGTTTTGGGGTTTTTTTATTTTGATTGGGGATAGTCGTTTGGGATACAGGTGGATGGAAATTAGGCAAAGAATGAAAACTAAAAGGAGTTCAATATTAGCTACAGTCACCAGAAGTCTGGAACCTACTTTGTGCTGGATATTCCTGTATTTGTGCCTCTTCTCCTCCCCTTCCATCCTTTATGATTGCTATTTTGACAACTGACCTACAGTTAATTATATTCAAATGTTATTTTGCAATGGTTTCCACAACTATTCT
>RSEF01000003.1:47488748-47505236 GCA_003993805.1 Himantopus leucocephalus | reverse complement strand
GCACTTTGCATACTGACCCTGCCCTCCAGGTTGCAAAGCACTCTTCTACCTCACAGCAGCTCTCAAGGTGCAGAGTCTATTTCAAAGAAAACCTCAAACCTCTTGCAAAGCTCTAGGCAAAACGGCCCACATGTGCACCAGGCTTTGCAGCCTCTAGGTAGGATCTGGTTTTGGGAGAGCCTGATACAAGAGCTTATTCTGCTTCCCAAGAAGCAAAGCTTTTCACTTCTGAGTAAACTGAACTGAGCAGAATTGAACTTTGCAGCAATGTCTCCCAGAAGGCAGCACCCTTTGTGAAGTTTGGGAAAGTTTTCTGAGGGGTCAGTGTTCTTACTTGGTGGGTACTTCACAGAAAGTGAAGTCCTCTTCGGGATGACTGACAGCACGGCTTTCCACCAGCTCCAGCTTGCAAGGTTTTCAAGGACAGCAAAAATTCATCTCCGCATGGGCAACGCACATTGACTGGGGGAAATGAAAGTCTTCTTAGAAGTGTTTCAATATGTATGCTGACTTGTCTTAATGTTAGAAATTAGTACATTTTGAACTCAGATATGTGGCACTTTATTTTCAGACTGTATTTCTCCTGCAGTCATTTTATTTGTAAAGCAGCACCTGTAGGAACAAAACATTATTATTTATAACTCAGTTCCCTGTCACATAAGCCAACCTTCTGCTAAATCCCTCACAATACTATGCAACAAAACAGAGCAACTAATGCTGCAAATCTAATTTTACCTAATACATGCAGCACTAAATGAGGTTCTGGTCATGGCTGGTTTTATCTCTCTGTGTAAGCTGCAGCAAGTCACTTTTTGTCCTTCAGTTTCATCCCCTCTTCTGTACAAACCAGAATAAGAAGGCGAATGTAAATGGGGCAGAAGTTCAGATTAGATGTACAAGTAGTCCCAGAATTTCAGAACTGAATTGTCTGAAATGCTGATGCTTGGATCCAGCTACAGAATAAAGCACAGCTCTGCATTGTGATGCCCTTGGAACTGCAAATGCCTTGGCTGCATTAAGAATGCTTTCTGATGCTTCCTGAAGTCTAGAAAAGGCTCGCTGGGAAATAAAATTCTGACTTGCAGAAAATGGTTGGCTTGGGAAGTTGTTCTTCCAGGACAGAAACGAAAACGTAGCCCCTGACCACAGTGTGAGCAACTGAGATTCAGAAATGTTCTGGATGAGTCCTGGAACAGATTGGCTGTTTGTCCAACCTGGACACGGTTGGCATGTCAGCTGCTTTGGTGGTCTCCTCTTCTGACCAAATCCCACTTTTCACCTGGCGAACTGGAAAAGGTTTCTCAAAACTAAAATGTTTCCCAAAAAAATCACAACTAGCAGAATCTGCTTATCGTCTCATGTAAATGACACCAACTGTACAATTTTCTCTATTTTATAAACTACCCTGAAATGCTTCTGAGAGTGGGTCACATGGTAGTTAATTCCAGTAAATATACGAAGTCCAGAATAAAATTTGGTAATAAACTGTCCGGCGCAGTCAGGCTGCACGAAGGCATGCTCACTATCTAAGTCTTTATATATTCTCTGTGTGGAATAAAGAAAACAAAGACAAAACTGCCCCCTTCTTCCTCTGAAAATGCAAATACTTTTCTAAGGCAAAACTACTTAATTAACATTCTTTTCTCTGCAAACCTTCCTGCTCTGTTACTTGAATACAAATTCCAGTTGTCTCGGAATACCAACGTCTCTTAATGAAACTGAAGTTGACTGTGACATTTCAGGGAATGCTCATGTGAATTCTATCTTCACAAAGAGTGAGTACAAAACACAACCTCTCAGTCTAAATATGAATAATGCCAAATGACCTAGAAGAGAAATATGCTGTTACTGAAAGCAGGGAGTTAAAACGGGAGCTTTACTGTAAGTCATTCGTGATGCAAAGGTTATTGATTAGCAGAGTCTGACTGTGATTTGTCCAACTGATAATAAAACTTCATCTTAAAGCAATAGGAGCCCCTCGTGCTATAGCATTGGGCTCTTGCGCTGTAAAGAATTTCATAAGCAAGTTTCTGAAAAGCAGCCTCAGCCTGGTTTTCTTTCTCTAAATCTAGTCATGATGCTACTTAATATTTCACTCTGAAATCCTTGGCTAAATGGAAATAATTTTATTCCAATTCCTCTGCTACAGTGTATTAGTATTACCACAGTATTGGTAATCAGCTTTTGGCAGACTTATTACAGCTTAGGCAATCTCGTAGAAAAGATAAATATAGCACAAAACTTACAGAGAGGGTGCAATTGAAATCATTAAAAATTGCAGTCATAAAAACTTGAATCTGTGTATTTAACTAAAGGTACTTTGTATACTTATGTCACTGAGCTCTACTGGAAAATTCCCAACATTTTCCAAATTAAGCAAACATGACAAACTAAGCGTATCAAATATTACTTTTTCTTGCTGTTTTTTTTTCTTTTTTTTCTGCCCAGTGTACTGGAAGTCACTGGCTGCTAAATCAGTTCCTATTGCATTATCTAAAGTAAAGCTTTCTCTCATTCTGTTCATCACAAAGGCAAAAACTTAAAATAGATTGTTAAGAAATTACCAGTATAAGATATATTTGTCACACTCACTATCTAATTTCACAATGACCTATGATGACATAGTGCAGTCGGATTACCATAAAACATTAGGATTGGAAAAAGACCTCATTAGAAGTTCTTTATAAAGAAGGCAGTACTTTTACAGAAAAACAAAGCAGCAGCTTTTTCTTTCAAAATAGCTAGGAAAATATTCTTTTGAGAAACTGTGATAAATACCTGCAATTTAAGTTCATCTAATTCCTCCCTGATTGACTGTAATGAGTCTCCATTTGTCTTGTAAACCGAATACTTAATCACTGTGTTCAAAATGACATCAGGTTATTACAGTGTTCAGTATGTCTAAAATGAAAAGTTATTCACTGGCTGATTTGCAAGCCTGAAGGGACTTCAGAATCTGTATTAAATAATACATTATTTATATTTCAGGATTATGGAATTGGCTCCATCTGGCTCTCTGTGGCTTATAAAACAAGCTGCCAGTAATTAAAATTTCCACCTCTGACCACTGGTGGCTTCCAGCAGAATTCAGCTGGAGAAGGTGAAATGTGCAGAAACGCCGCTTGTCAAATTTTAAGAGACGGATGTGAAAAAGCCTGTGTGCTTCTTGTGAGATTTGGGGGAATTCAGGCACGCAAATCATAAAATCTGATCTTGGGAAACTTTGGCTCACCTGGCACCTAGTCCTGTGAGGCCCTTGCTCTCACCATTTTATTCTGAGGTTCCCCAGGCACTTGGAGATGTGCTGCTGAGGATGGCCCATCTGGGTGAGGAGCAGGAGTTCCACACCCAACGCACTCCTGCTTGGCCAGGTTATTCCTTCACCTACCAGTCCCTGGGGCGGCTTCTTAAGAGCCCATGTCACTTACGCAGACAGGATGAAGTTCCTTGCAAAAGACATTGTCTTTAACACAGAGCAGAAAGTGACGGTGCTGTTTGTTTGTAGGATGCACCAGCAAGTGAAGCAGTTGTCCCAGCCACAGGAGAGGAGGTCCCTTGTACTCTCCCCCTTGGCAGGGTAAAACAGGGACAAAGACTTCTTTTTCCCCATTGAGCATCCAATGTTTTGCACAGGGGCCTCCTCCAAGTCTCTCCTTGTGAAGCTGTGAAGAAAGCAGGCTGCAATTGCTTAAAGCAGAGAGAAACCCCGGGTTCTCATCTCTGCTACAAACCCTGCTTCTGCGTTTTCTCCAGAGGCCGTTTGTAGCAGCAGAAACCTCTCCTGGGTAACTGGAGGAGTGTGACTATGCCATATGACCCAGCAATGTGTATTTACACTAACCAGTGCTATCTGGGCTCCTGCCAGCAATGCCGTATCTGGTTTATCCCAAAAGGCTGCCCCCGAGCAGCTGGGCATGGCCCCTCGCCACCCTGGGAAGGAGCCAGATTTAAGACACAGTCCAGCTATTGCATTAGTCATCCCTCTGCAGCGCCACATGGTTCCCACCACGTAAGGACAAGGAGCTCAGCTGCTAAAACCAGGGTTTCCATTCTGCTGTAGGGACCAGATGTTCTAATTGCCTCCAAAAGTCACAATAATTTTAAGCACTTAGACTTTAATTACTTGTTCAGGGCTAGGGAGGATGAAATGACCCTCTGCAGACAGCAAGTGCATGGAAGTCCTACTTAATTCGTGTGGGACTTAAAATTGTCATCAGATTTCAAGTTGAATTTCACTCGCAGGGGGACAGTGGCAGAGCTAAGTAAGAAAACAGATACTCTGACTTCCCTGTTCTCCTGTCTGCCCAGACAGACCAGGCTACCCACGCCATGTTTCTGCTTCAGTAATTATGGAGGGTCCAGACTGTTAACTGATTAATGAATATCCATTTTTGCCATCGTTTTAAAATAATTTTTTTATACATTTTTCTTGGTCAGGTGTGAGTGTGATAGCAAGCCTGTTAACCATCCAGACATGCCAGAAAAACAGGTGTCAAAGGGATAACAAAGGATTACAAGCTATCCATCAAAATGCCTACCTTCCTCCAGACCTCCAGTGATCCTTGCAGTCGCAATCTCTCAAAACAATAATAGAGGGGAAAATAAGGGGTGTGTGTGTGTGTGTGTGTTTATTTTGAGCGTATTTTGTCCATGAGATTTAAGAGATTTTTCTCTGCTACAATATCTAGACCTTCATAAATGGTTTGGTTACTCTGCGAGATTAAGGAGTGTGGTCCATTCATCCCTCAAGTCACTGAGAATAATGAAAGGAATCGAAGACGAAACATGAGGCATTAGAAATGAGAGGGTAGTTCATGTCCCACAGCTATTTTGCCACGGTGATCATCCTGCAGCACGCTTCAGAAATGACAAGCTGCTCATTGAATCCCACAGAAACTGAGAGACTGAAATCTCTTAAGATACTCGGGGGCTGGAGGATAAATAAGGCAGGGCCAGTTGTTGTGTATAAAATGACTGCCTCAGTAGGATACCAGCATCGTAAGCCCTGAACATCTGAACGAGCAGAAAGTGGAGATCTTGGAGAAAAGAAAGTGGTTCCCACTTCAGCCATCAGTCAGTCAGCCTCCTGACTAATAAATCCTTGACAAATGCATGCTCCAGGCATTTGCTAAATACCTGCAAACCAGGGTGTATGAGGAGAGACAGTCCCTGCACAATATTCGTTTGAATACAAACCCGCAACAGCTGGCACTGGGAACCAACAGCGCAAGTCACGTGGACACGTGTAGCCTTCACCAGCATAACCCAACACGAAATCCTGGCAAGGGAGAGGGATCCGTGGAAAGCCGATGGGCTAAAATGACAGCACTCGGCTGATGTGACAGCTCTTTCCAGCCTCCGCTGGAAATATGCACAGCTTCTGCACCCTCAGCTGAGCACTTTGGAAAAAGAGAAGCCTCTCTCCAAAGCTGACAGCAGCAAGTTTTACTCAACAATGCTAAGCAGAAGTGATCTAATGGTGGGTACCTGCTGGGATGCTTCACACTTGTTTATAGAGATCGTAATTATTACAGGGTAACTGCTGTGCTTTTAGTTCTTGCTAATTTTGTTTTGGCTCATCTTCTCTGATTTACATGCAGAGCACGGGTCTCTAATGCAAACAGCAATTGCATGAGTTATAGAAAAATCTTAAGTGAACAGCCTGTTTTCTGGTGAGACTGTACTGACAAAAGTATTTCTTACAGACAGCACCATGGTATTCTTCAGCTTGCTTAAGAATTCTCGTATCAAATATGATAATTTTACCTTCTTTTTTATAAAGGATTACTGAAACACCAGTCCTTCAAGCTGAGCACTGTGTCTGAAGGTCAGAGCTGTGATTTTCATGCTGAATATATTGATAGGATTCATACCACCAACCTGTGGGCACGGTTGGGCTTGGCTGCTCTTGAGATCTATCTATTCCTCACCCGATCTGTGTCGCTCCAGTGTAATTTGGGGTAAGGAATAATGAAGACCACAGCACGCAAACATAAAATAATCTGCCCATCTCCCACATCAGGTCTCAATTAGCCTGTATACTAACATTCTTATTCTCCAAAGCACAAGAAATTGAAATCCCTTCTAAAATGAATTATTTATATCAACTCTTGGTGACCTACAGCAACTTTGTGGAGCAGGGAACACTGACACACAGGAAGGAAAGGCAGGCAGTGCGCCTCATGAAGAAAGTTGCCTGAGCAGCAAGACTGAATTTAGAATAAGTACAACATTCCCCATCATCGATTTCTCCATTCTTGGAAAAGCAACTTGCAAAGTCCTGACATTTTCCCTTTGCATCATCAGTTCCATCACCAGGCAGCAATAATACGGTTAGCACCGCCGTTAACCTTCTATGGTGCTCGGAGCCAGATCCAAAGATGGCACAGCTGCCTGAAGCGCAACCACACCAGAACTGAGGTGCCCGAATTCAAGAACCCATCCCTGTGAAAATCCCTTTTCCCGACTGTAAAAGCCAGCACCTGCTGCTTTGCTGCTGTAGATACCCAGGGTGTCCATATCTGTGGGACGTGACTTGCAGAATATCGACGTGCTGCGTAGGCATTGCAGTCCTGCCACCACTTTTTTCTTTCTGATGGGCAGCGGCTGGGGCCAGCAGCACAGCCAGGCGCTTGCCAGCTGCTGAGGGTGCAGAGAGGGGACACAACAGACACCTGTGCCACCTTCAGTTCAGCCTGCAGAGGTAGCTTTGCCTATCAGCTGGGCAACGGCAACGGGTTGATGCCCCCACTGAGGACACGGGCAATGGGGAGAAGTCCCCTCTGCTTCTCACTTCTCCCATCTCCCGTTCCTGTTGGCAGTGGCAGATGAGCTGGCTGCTGCTAGGGAGAGACAGATGTGGCCTTAAGCACAATATACATGTGTATAGGTAGCTGCCTAAAGAAACTGAGTAGAAGCTGCTTTTCCAAATCTCTTATTTCCCCCTCACCATAAACTTGGCTGAAGCTGGGCTCCTGTGCAGCCAAGAAAGGCTCAGTGCAGGCCTGGAAGGGAAGAAGAGAGAGAAAAGAACCTGCCCACGGTCTAGGAAGGGAGGCTGTCCTCAGGAAAGAGACAGACAGCCCATGCTGTAACCTATACGCCACGGGATGCTTATGCATTTTGCAAGAGAGCGCACACGGACAAAGGGTATAAACAAGCTAAGTCCCTTTGCAGAGTTGACTAATGTTTTAAAGCTCTGAGACTGCACAAACAACCCCCCCTGCTGAGATTTAGTTATTTTATTTAATGATGCAGAAAAGAAAATAGCCCCCATCTTCCCCAGGCTGGGCTGAATCTTCAAAGCTGATAGATTTTATTTTGTTTAAGGAAGTGAGTGACACTTTTCAGAACAGAATTGATTTTTAAGGCTCCCAATGTACCCTCATTTACCTCTTGTATTTAAATTGTGTTAATCCAACTCTTGAAATTATATACATTTTGATGGAAAGCAATTGCCAAGGCTGGTAACTGGCTGTGAGCCATTGCTAGAAAGAATGTAAATGGCTGGACATGATCTTTGGTCTGAACCGGTGCTATCATTTATTCATCTGCTCTGCCAGTTTCCCACATCCAGACACAGCCCTTAAAGCACCCCTTAAATGTATCACTTAAAACTTGATTGTGTCTTGGCACTACTCTGCATAGAAATCAGTCAGTAGCTTTTAAGACATTTGTATCTTCCTAGAAATTAGGCAGGTGGGATTGTCAAAATCCAAGCAACGGTAGTCAGATACAGTGTTTTATTGCTGCTACTAATAAATTAATCATAGCAAATTAAAATATTTAGTGTGTAATAATGTTGGTAAAATAAAAAGAATGTGGGTGTGGTTTTAAGGCAAATGCAGTACTTCAGGTATGCCCCTTTAAACAGGACTTCACAGTCTGTGAGGTTATTTTTAGCCAACCTTGACTTAACATTCATCCATCATTTTTTCATCATTTGCAGGTTGTTGTTTATCACGCTGCTGGCTTTGCTGTCTCCCTCCCTTCCTCATTTCAGATTATGCTAGTTTCTCCTCAAAGTTTTAAAACTTATCAGCTCCCTCACATTTCTTGCATTTGAAAATGAGGCTGAAAAACACATGGAAGCCATATTATCTACTCTGCTGCACAGGTTGGTTGTTTCTGAGTCTTGTCTGTATCTCCTGACTCCCTATTTGGCAAGAGTCAGCTTTACCTCCGAGACTCACACTGTGAAGGCTGTTAGTGTCTGTGTCACTTCCTTGTAAAGTATGTATTTGCAGCTGTTGGCTTTACTTACTGAGTTACACTTGAAGTGCAGAGAACTCATACTGTGTATTTTGTCTCCCTAAGCATTATTTGGCATGATAAAAGAAAACACGATTTATACTGCAATTAAAAAAAAAAATCAGGCTACTGATTTGAGCTTCCATTAAGCATATGTCTGTGCAAGAACCAATGCTACCACTGCTTCCAAGTTTGAGCTTTTCTTCTAACTGTGAAGAGGACCAAGGAATTAAAACTGCAGAAAACCAGACAAGCCCAACAATCGCTCATTTGGCACTACAGCACGTTCCCGTGGATTTCATGGGATTTTTCATACTGCACCTGCTCATCCAAGGTGACGATATTTATAGTGAGATTTTGAGAAGCCTACTGTTCTAATTAAGGACTGTGTTCATAACCAAACCAGTGACTGAAAAGCACTGAGCAAGGTGTTCATGAGATGGTCAGATGACAGTTACCAAGCTGTTCCCACTTCCCTCACTGCCGATAGGCTCAACAAGCAAGGATATGGCACTGCATGCTGAGAACTTTGAAAGGAAAAGGAGAACAAGGGACTTCACCAAAGGCCAAAAAAAAATCCAAACCACTTAAATAGCACAATTTTTTTGAGCAAAAGGTGAGTCTTCCTTCTTTAAAAAAATAAAACACCTTATGATGTGAATTGTAAATTAATGTTCATTGTAAGTTGTTTGCACTCTATATAGTGCACCCAAAACCTATGCACTAAGTACTATTTGAAAGAGTTGGAGAGAGTTTTAAAAAAGTACATGAGCCTTGGGCTGCTCCTTTGCAGAGAAATATATTTTTCCCCAACAAGCATTTTTTTTCCTGTAGGCTAAGGTAATTTTTGTAATTAGAAGGAAAAAAATACCAGTGATCTCAGAAAGATTCCACAAAAAACAAGTGCATTCTAGTCTCTTCAAGCATTTTAGTTGTCTCCCTACTTTTTCTTGCTTAGAAGATGGCACAAATGGGAGAATGAAGAATTGTGATTCTTCTAGTCATGTCCAACATGAACCGAACATGCCATGGCTACTACAAAAACACTAGATCTGATTACCATTAGTATACTAATATAGTATTATATACATTAGTATATTCCCCCTCTTGGGAAGGAAGACAAATTTTGAAAGAGAAGCCCTCACTCTTCTAAAATACAGATAGAACAGAGCACAGATCATACTTATTTCTTAGCTGTTAAATAAATACCTGAGTTTCTACAGAACGGGCTAAAAAACTGACAGCATTCTGGAATGGCAAGGTAACAGAGCCTTAACTGAAAGGTGGTAGAGAAACAGGGACAGTCAAAAATGAGAGTAAATGTGAATGGTTTCTAAACCCCGAAAGACCTAACAAATTTGTTCCTAATACTGCATTTCATGTTTTCACAGTAATATACTTCTAACAGATGGGTCCTTGAGCCATAATTGTCTGTCTTTGAAAGACAACTGAGACACAACAACACAGCGCTGTGTAGAGGATGTCATCCAAATTTGGTCCCCTTTGGAAACATCCAACTTTGTGGCATGTTATTAATTATTATGGGATAGAGATGCACTATTACTAATATTTGTACTTTTCACTGAAAATACTGTGGTATTTACTGTTTCACTGATAAAAAGCTGTTTCTTGGAACAAAGTGGTTATGTGACAATCTCATTTTCAAGTAAAAGTGCAGGCACTCACACGTGTGGTAATGCTAAATGTCCACATACAACGAAAAATCAACAATATATTTCTAGTGCCTAACGTTTCTGTACTAGAAAGTAAGTTCTAAGATTGGTTGTTCTTCAAGACTGTATGGAGCTACCATAGCAAAATCAATCAAAGACTAGGTAAAGCTACAAATACAGTCTTCCTGGGGTCCTTTAGGCAGAAGCGCCAAAACCTGGTGAACGTTATTTCATTCACTAAGAAGTTACACAAAAGTTGTCATCTTTGGTGCGCCGTGACCTCTGAGTGAGGAAAGGTTTAATGCCTCAGAGGATGTGGCCTCTGTTCAGGAATTCTGGAGGGTGAATTTACACAAGGCAGTGGGTATAATGTCTGGGGAGGGACCTCCAGACAGGTCTCCAAGTTCTTTTTTTTTTTTTTTTTTTACAGTNTTTTTTTTTTTTTTTTTACAGTATTTTCTTCTCAAGAAATTGTCATCTCATCCCAGAGAGACAAGCATCCTCTCAACACGAAGAATAACTTAATTTCCCTGACTTACTGGCAAAACCCAAAAGTGGCTGAAGTGGCAGACTTAACTGCAAGTGAAACTAAGAAGTCACAGTTCTTTTTTGAACATTGATTCAAACCATAAGCAAGCCAAAAAGTCCAGGCAAAGCTGTAAATCAGATTTTGATCCCATCAATATCAGAGGCACATTCAATACTTCAACCTGTGTAACTTATATTACGACGAGGACCATTCTCCTTTAATGGCAAAAGCAGTGTGTTTTCCAGCAGAAATCTTCATAGCGTGCCTGTGATACGGACAGCGCTTCGCAATATTGCTAAGTCAAGACTGCTTTCCAAGGTATAACGTTTAAGGGTTTCGTTTTTACTGCTGTTTAAAAAGTTTTTCAAACTCTTCTGGCTTCATTTGTGATCTTGGACCTGTGAAGGATAATAGGTTGGGAGAGTATCACTGCAGACAGACAGCTCCGCACTTCCAAGCTTCAAGTCAGTCTGCATTGCATCGGATTCACCCTTTAGCGCCGTGCAGTTTCTCAGCTGCAGTTCTTTGGTGAAGCAGAATTCAATCTGACCAATTGTCTGTGCTTTTTCACCCTAGAAACACGAAGGATGAGACGGGGAGAGGAAAATTATTCAATTCTTCAGACATAGTGCCTTATCTACAGAATACAGTAGTGCTTATTTGTGTATTTGCCACTTGAAAAATGTGAAGGAGACAGGTTCCACTCTGAACATATGGTACGTTATAGTACATACTTGTCTTTAAGGAGCAAGCAGACAAGGAAACACATTCCAACAACATAATTCAGTAACAATTTGGGGAATCTGCCTAACTAGTAAGTCTCATTATGAAGTGCTGTGACACAGATTATCTTAGCATTTACCAAATCTGCACAGTATACAGAAGCTGTTCACCTCAATGATGAGCTCTGACTGAACTCTGTGAATATTGAAGGGTGTGACCTGAAAGCCACCTTTTACCAACTCTTGTAGCAGGATGGGAATTCTCAAAAAAAAAAAAAAATCCCAAAAAAGGAGAAGAGAAACTTGGTTTTATAATAGCTTTTAGTGAAAAGAATACAGAAGCAAGCTGTCAAAAGTAGCAGAAATGTCATTTTTGGACTACAGGACAGACTAGGAAGAAAAATAGTAGCCATGAATAAGGCAGGCAGGCATGGAAGCCTTTTACGTGGGGAAGCAAATTATAGGAAAATCCCCTAAAATGCTCAGGTGTGACAAAGTGCATGTGGAAAAAAATTGGGTTTGAAACCACTACATAGGACAGGACAAAAAATACATGTACGAGACAAAAGTAACCGTGGTGGGTTTTTGTTTTGTTGTTGCTTTGGTCTGGTTTCGGGGTTTTTTTTGGTTGTGGGGTTTTTTGTTTTGGTTTTAGTTTTCTTGTTGTTGGGGTTTATTTTGGTGAGGAGAAGGGTGTTGGTTTTGTGGTGGTTTTTTACAGAACCTTATGAACACAGCAAGTGTGTAATATGTTTTAAACATCAAAGTACCTCCATAGTGCACTTCAGGCGTCAACAAGGCTGGAACTCTGAAAAGGACTATCTTTAAATAACTGGGGTGTACTTTTTCCTTTCTATTACCCGTTACCTTCAGCTGTTAAGCACAGGAGACTCAAGCTGTAAATTACTTTCACATAGTTTGAGCAGTATCCCAATTGTTCTAAAAGCAATGGCAGAACTACAGTGAACAGAGCTAGAAACTAGGGTTTGTGTTAGCTCTGTATTTCTTCAACATCAAGAGGTGGGTGAGTGTGCAACCCACATTCAACTCATATTCCTTTGCTGCTTAAAATAACTTAAAAATACATTTTAAAAAAAGTATTGTAACCTAGAATTTTTTTTCACGTGACGAAACATCTGAGTATAGAAACCTCAGAGCACTACTAAAGCAAATGAGCTGACAACACACAAGCTATTGAACTCCAACAGCAACTGGATCTTGGCAAGTTTTCATAAAATTGTTGTCTGTGTATGGGCAATAACTCTGCCAAGTATTTTGTAGTAAACCACTTTTATCAAGCTAAGATAATAAGGAACCACTTATAAGAGCGAAAGCCATCTTGTGGGTTTGTTTTTTTGTTTTCTTTTTGAATAAAAGCAGAGTAACCTAGCTGAAAAAGGAAAGAAACAGCTATGCAGCCTACCCATGTAATTGTTCAGAATACTATTTTGTTCTTTCAAAGGCATTTTTGGTTCAGATGTGGTGACCTGTATTTTACGCTACAGCAAACTGTCTCTGTGTACCACATTCCCTGCTGCATTGTGATTCACAGTACAATTGTTGGTAAGAAAAAGTAGAAAGAAATAGAAATTTTAGACACTTATCTTGAAAGGAAAGACTATAGTAATCTTAAACCACAGCGAAGCTCAAAATGCCTTTTTGTGCCTCTTTAGGTACACATTTTTGAGAACCACCTCAGAGACAATCCTCTGAGCTGCTTTATGTCTGAAGGATTCTGTTCATTGACTAAATTCTTTATGCAGAACACATGAGCCATGCCCAGTGAAGGGAAGACTGCTGTTGACAGGCAGTACCCTTGTCAAGGCAGACAGTCACTGGCTCCATTCAGCTCACTCTTGTTGGTTCTAGTAATTTGCTATAAGGCAATTAAGCTTTAGCTGGAGCAGTGGAAAGCACTCAGCTACAGCAATACCTCTAGTGTGGTGGTTACAGCATTCATGCAAGAGATGTAGCTTATAATCTTTTAAGACAAAGAGACCTTTAAAATCCAGTGCTCCCACTTTCTGGGTAAATATACTAACAGCAAAGTTACTAGGTAAAGAATGGACACTTCCTCCATTAACAATATTTCTGCATTAAGAAAAGGCTGTGTCTACAGTAACATAACCTGAACTCAGTGGTGCCAGTATGTAAGCAATGTTTTTATGAACTCAACTCCAAGAATCGAGCAATACCTAATCTGCAAAGAGCTGTATACACAAGGAACACCCAGACCTAAGTTTCACCATGCTGAAGATTTTTCACTCTATTTTTGTTTTTTGTTTTGTTTTTTTATAAAAAGCGCACTTTAAAAAAAATAAAAGAAAAAAGTTGTTAGTCTTTTGTTTGTTTGGCTTTTTGTTTGTTTTTTTGGGTTTGGGGAGTGAGTGTGTGTTTGGAGTTTTTACCTCTTCTGGAGGAAGACATTGGATCTTTGGTGTTACACCATAAAATCTTGTAAGAGCTTCCTTTATGGCAGTCATCTGAAAAGTTAAAAAGCTTATATAAATTAATAATTCATTAGCACATCTTCCAACAGCTCCCACACTTAAGTTCACAAAAACTTTTAGATAAAGCACAACCTTAAAGAACTATACAATTAAAAAAGATAACTTATTCTCTAGAAATTACTTGATTCCTGCTGAAAAGGTACATGCACCTGACTTTGGTTTATAAAAGATTGCCTCTCACCTGGTAATATGAACTGCTTGGTTTTATCCCAGCTTTCAGGAGACAACTGAAACAAAGATAAAACATTTTTCCATGGTTCCTGTGTACAACCATAACTTCATAATCATTAGTAAACAGATAATCTTAACGAGAACTTGGCAAGCATTACAGCAATGGGGAGCAAGGGAAACTTGTCTTCCACCCTCTGCCAGGCCTAGGAAAGGTTCCCCTTTTCTGAAAGACCACTTCACATCCAACTCAGCAGGATCAGGAAGAACCCTCTCCCCCATCTTAATCTGAGGAGCTGAGAGAGTTAGGTCTTCAGACACAGCCAGGGGAAAGGGCAATATTACTGTTATTTGCTGGACCTTTAGAACACTCTGTTGAGTGCCAGGAAGGGCATGCAGTTTAATTGCCTCCTTTTCTCTGCCTTGATCCATACCACCTGTGCTTGGGCCACCAGGAACAGAATGGAGGCAGACTCGTGAGGCTGCTCTAGGCACCCTCATGTTCTAACACAGGGTGGGAGATGCACAATGGGAGAGGGACATGGTGTGTGGACCTGGATCAACATCGGGGCAGAAACTTTTCCTAATGAATATGTTCTTGAAGAGGAAAGGTTGTTCACATAAAAGAAACAAGGTCACTCTCAAGAACCTCTAGCCTATATACCCCTTCCTTTAGATTCAGTCCTGAGGGAAGTCCACACTTCCAAGTTGACGAGACTCAGGACACAACAGGTGCTGAGTTTCTAAGTCCCAGCTTCTTCCTTAAGGAGTGGGAATGTTCAGCATCTCACAGGATTTAATCCATGAGTGCTGATAATGCTCAACCCTTCCAAGGTCAGGTTCTGCACAGGGGAGATTTAACCAAGTTGACTAAAGATCTAGCTGTTTGTCATCGTCATTTGACACTGAATATAAGAAAGGACAATAAAATAGATGATATTCTGGCATTCTTACAGGAGTCCTCTTTTTAATAATTTCCTTTTTGGAAACAATCTTTTAATCACTAACACAAAGCAGAATGAGAACATTAGCAGTCTTTATTCTTTTCAGTAAAAAATAATTTAATTATGTTCATTTTTACGAAGGAGAATATGCTCTGAGCAATTAATTTCAACATGTTTCAGTCTATTCTTTTTCAGTGTTACACATGCTGATACAGAGTCACATAATTGGTCACTGTGCCATCTGTAAAATGTTTTAGTCACACCACCACAGCTACTTAGGCAATTGACTTATCAGACATTATTAATTTTAACACTATGTACGATACGCTTTTAAGCACTGTGTCTAGAAAAATCTTATTAAATTTTACAAGACACCTAGAAAAATAGGAGGCGGGATGAGAGAAAGACATATTTCCTTTGTGCATATGCAAAGTGAATGAGAATTTGGTAGGAGATTGCTTGGACAAGACAATGACAGAACATGAACTGGATTTTTTTTTTTAAAGATACATTTCTAGATACAAAAGAACTTGTTTCCTCTCTCAGATTTTGTTGTCTTATACAGACAGACAATTCACAGTCAGCAAATCCAAATCGAACATTCTCCCACCCATACCAAGCACAAATCAGGAAAGGACTTTGGCCTTCTGGCATTCACCTGCAGCCACAATTTGTACATACAGTGCTTGGACAAGCCACAACATTCCCATCAAGATTTTTGTATCTGGAATGGCCAGTGCTTTGGCACCATGAGGAGGACAATCGGTCCTTGGGACGAAGCAAGAGCATCACATCAGGGTTGTTTCAAGGGACAGCAGAGGGCTTCGTGCAGTTGACTGAACACCGCCCTTCAAGAACTGAAGCAACTGAAGACCTCTCTTGCTGTTACCTCTCAGCCTTCTCCCAGGACATTCTGAGCGATTTTGCCTGCAGCTCGTCCTTTCCTTTAAGCAGAGCACTGTCTTCTCTAAAAACAACTGTTCGAGCCTCAGTATGACTCAGAATTTTGGGGGGTTTTGTCCCTTGATTTAGAAGTTTACAGGCGCCATAGCTTTTGGTAGCGAGGTACAGCCAATACAGCTTCTCAAAATTTACTGGCTCATATTGTCTAAAATGATGCTGCGAAGAACGCTGCTGGCCTACTAGACTCTGAAGTGACCAGAAACATGCTTCTCAGAGCAGACAAC
This sequence comes from Himantopus leucocephalus, assembly GCA_003993805.1. Classification (NCBI taxonomy): domain Eukaryota; kingdom Metazoa; phylum Chordata; class Aves; order Charadriiformes; family Recurvirostridae; genus Himantopus; species Himantopus leucocephalus. Next base: position 47,489,253 of record RSEF01000003.1, on the reverse strand, counting down.
CCTTCCTCTGAACTCCCGTACTAAAAATAATTTATGCTAATATTCATTTACCCTCTGCCATCAGATTTTTAGACTATTTTTTTAGGCTAGATTTGAAACTTCTAGAAACTGTTTGAAATAAGAGGCAGACCACCGAGTTCATTTACGTACCTGTTAAGATCAACATGCTGGTAGAGTTCTAAGGCTTTACCAAAGTATTTCTTCTGAGAATTAAGGACCTGAAGCGTGGCTGCACAAGTGCCATGTTTCTCCCACTCATGTTTCCTATAGGAGGAAAGTAAAATTTAAGTTTTAGAAAACATTATTTGCAGATATATGTGCTGCACAAGCTAGCCAAAATACTTAAATATCTGAAAGGCTACACATGTGAAGTAGGACACTGCACTCAAAAGATACCTCACATGTGAAAAGGAAAACCAAGAAAGATCACTCCCACCGTTTCAATTACAGCAACATCTATATATTTAGAATCATAGAATTGTTAAGGTTGGAAGGGACCTTTAAG
>RSEF01000003.1:47467925-47478413 GCA_003993805.1 Himantopus leucocephalus | reverse complement strand
CTTGGCTCTCCATCGTCACTAGCAGTTTTTCCTAAGTCTGTTGCTTGAGGTGCACTTTCAGGTGCAGACATTTGACTCTATGAGATGGGCGAGAGGTTCAGTGAGTCCCTGGAGTCAGTGCTAGAGTTCCCTGTAGCTTAGGTATGTTCCTCCCACTGACTCCTTGACAGTGAGATGTTCCCATTTTCTATTTATCTTCCTCAGAGTTAATGTGACTTTAAAAAAGGTGGGCAAAATAATTTCTCAAATTTGCGTGTTTAGTCCCTAAGACACAGAGAGCCTCACATCAGTGGAAAATGATGATTTCCTAAGAACATCTTCACTCGGTTTGTCCTGAATGCAGTCCCAGTTCTTTGGTCAACCAATCGTTCCAGCCTTTTGGTCCAGTGATCTTATTTCTGGCAATGAAATAGTATCCTGCTTAAGCAGGATTTAGTCCTTTTTATTAAATTCATTCTTGACTTTTCTTCTCTCTTAGTTTCCACAGAAGGACTTCCCCCCACATTGACTCCTCATCTCAAACCCACTGGCTGTCTCTTTGTGTAGGATCAGTCAAAATCAGTTGTCCTACCTGCAGTAATCGCCAGGGCAAAAATATTAATTTCTGATGGCTCTCATTTGCTCTGACACGACTTGCTAAGCACACTCTACTCCATGTCAGACTGCTGTTAAAAAAGGGTTCCTTAGGCATCTTTTAAAGTTATACTCAAAATAAGGTTGAACTATCACATAGCATTCACATTCCTGAAAAGGAATTCAGCTACTGACACTGATACATCCCCAAATCTGTTTCACTTATCATGATTCGTAGGGCTTGGATTGCACGACTAAGAATTATGTTGGGAATGGAACGCTTGCATAATTAGGCAAAGATACGTTAACTCTGTTTGATAAATTAAGCAACAAAGTTTACTGCACTTATGGAGTCTGGGGTTTTAATTACATAGAGAGGGTTCACAAAGTCCTATGTACTAACATAGATGTCTTTATAGAAGAAATCCAGCACACGCTTACCAGAGGATTAGAGACTGGTGTATATCACAGAGGAAGCCCTTCACTGACTAGGGTTAAAGAAGAACAAGCGAAAGCAATGCATTTTTGCAGGTAAGTCTGTATACACCAGAAATTGATTTGTGTGTGCAAATATTTCCTTTAGGATCCTTAGATTCTGCCTGCTAAATTCATACTTATTAGCTAACCTCTTTTCAACTGTCTGTGTTGTTTCAGAACCAAAACACTTATTTAGCTGTCTAGATAAAAAGTAAAGTGCCTCACTGAAGGGGGGCAACTCTGAAAATACTGGTGCAGTTTGGGTCTTAAAGCTGTGTAATGCCAAATGCTTTTTATAAGTTGCTGAACATCTTCATATTACACTGAAATCAGTAAGAACTCAGGAGAATTTATTTTATGGGATCAGACCTCTGATGGAGTAAAGGATAAACTTCTCATATTTCAGAAATACCTATCTTCAGACTAGACTGAGGATGTGTTTGGTACCATACAGATGAAGAACCTGAAATTCAGGAATGTTACTTTTGTAATTTGTAATTATTAAATGCTGAAAATCGTTTGGGTTTTGTTTTGTTTTACAGCTTCATAGAAGTGAAATAATTACTTACCACAAAATCACTGCAAGATATAAGTTTTGAAACTATGGGGTTTAGAATGGAAGTACCTTCACAACTGTAACTAGTTACAGGTTATGCAAATGCCTCTAATGAAAATTTAGCATGCTTACAATCAAATAAAATATATATATTTAAATGTGATGAAATCTGTTAGAAATTACTAGGTACCATCTACTGTAAACACAGGAGAGACTCTCTTCCTTTTTACATTTCAAGCCTAGTTCTTAACTAGTGCCAAATAAGCATAATTTATTGTTTTGGATTTTTAATATATAATGCAAACTAAGAAATTACTTTTCACATCTGCTTGTTCATTCCTTTTGATTTCAAAGGCCATGGGATTAGTGCCAAAGGATGTCTTTTAGCAAAATACTTTCAATGTCTTNATTTCTGAATTACATTTATCATTTTGTATGATTTCCTCCTATAGATGTCTTTTAGCAGAATACTTTCAATGTCTTAAAAATAAATGATTTCATTAAAGATCCTACTGGTTTGTGATCTTGCAAACATATTGGAAGATGATCTCCAGCTGACTGTGATAGGTGTTCCAGATTTGAATATTTGTGGGATTTGACACTTCATAAAACTACTAATGAAATTAGGTACTGCTTTTACTTTTACTGGTGTAAATTTTGGCTGTGGAGGGATGCATTGGAGCAGACTTACTGCAGCGTGCTCTCTGCCAGCACTGCATTCTCTGTCTGCTGACAATGCTGCCTCACAAATGACATGGCTTTGTTTTTTTCATAATAGTGCAGGTTTTTAAAAAAGCTTCCTGTGGATTTATTCATGTCATTAGCCATAGTAGCCCCTAGCTTTTTCACACAGATCTTTATCTGAAAATACTTGCTTAGTAAAATGTGCGCATCTTTTCACTTACTTTTTGTAATTTATGAGCTAAAACTAATTGCGAAAGGCAGCTTCTCCTCCTTGACTACATTGACCCTGTGCTGGTTTATGCAATCTCAGAATCTGCTTTGAATTTTCAAACCAGTAAGCCTGCTAGACTCGTGCTCGTGGGAAGCAATGAAAATACTTTTGAGAGCAGCATGACATGTCTGGACCTGCCCAGTCTATCCATTCTTTCGTTTCCAAGTGCTTTGTTTTTAGACCTTTGCGGGAACAAATAATATAAGCAAGAGGGTGAAAACACTTGGGATGTAGTGTGTTGTGTGTAGCTGGTGCCTAACAGAGCCTGGAGAGTGCTCGAGGCAGCACCCTTGCAGCACTGAGGTAGTAACTCTTGACATCATCATCTTGACATTGGTCATTTCCTTGGTCCTTCAACAAGGACAACGTTTGCCATTTTTAATACATAATTTCCTTGTGGTATTGAATCTGCACTCTTTCTGGACCCATAGCAGTAGCCAGCAGGTTTGGTTTTTTTCCCACCTGTATTTTGCTAAAAGGCTTTTTCTTGGAAAAAGACCTTTGCTTCATGTATGGTTTTGCCTCACAGCCAGCCTGCTGCAATGTTCCTCTTGCAGAGGTACGCCTGGGACTCATGCAAGAATTTGAGTTAGCACAAAGTACTTAGCCTTTTTTTCTATATTTCATATGTGATGTGCACCTAGCTCCTATTTGCAACTTATAGCTAGGGTATGATTTGATTATCTGTGGCTCCAAAGAACTACTGTGTGTGCTCCTGGTGTCCTTGGTTATTACATTTCCTCGGGCCAGGGTCTGTTTTCTAGCCTTGAGGCAAAGAGGCACAGCATAACACCTCCATATGACTAACCTGTCTTACCCTGCAGACCAGGGTGGCTGCTGGACATGTTTCCTGGCCTGTGCTAACCTCCAAACCTTGCCCAGCATTGCCTAGTACAGTGCTGGATGGCTGATGCCAAGACAAGAGATCATGCTAACAATATGGCGCTCTAGGCAATTGGACACTTGGGTTCATGCTCCAGCTCTGATTAGTTTATTTGTACAGATGTAACTCTTGTGCTATTCTGAAGAGGTTGATGTCAGCTGAGCTACTGGAAAGAATAGCTACCTGGATTTTATTTTACAGGGTGCAAGAAACTTAAGACAGTACTGTTCAGTCTTCAGTGGAAGATGTTATATATCGATCTTGCATCTTGCTTTTGTTCTAGTCTATTGTATTTCAGGGCAACTGATCTGGACATGGAGCAGCGGTAGGCTGAACATAATCAAGCAAATTGTAANGGTGCTATATTTGCTAATTTAACTGTATTAATGTGAGGAGAATTAATACTTCTGTTGACTACTGATGAGACTTTTTTTAGCATGCTTTAACCAGAATATTAGATAGGCTTATTTAGGACAGAAAACAACCAAAAAAAAAAAAAAAAAGGTAATGAATTGTAAAGAGAAGCTGTATAGGGGGAGTTTGTTTATCTCTTAGTATCTTCGAGAACTTTCATATTTTGCTGCTGAAGTTCTAAACTCCATTACTAAGAGGAAAACATGAGGTCATGGCTGCCTCCTGTAGCTCTTGTTGCTTTTCAAGTAATAGTTGATGACCAGGTTGTGGCTGTAGGTCACGAAGTGAGCTGAAGCAGAAAGCTAACAAATAATTTAAATCCTACTAAAATGAACTAAGCAGCTGGATCATTGTCATACAAATATACTCCATTTGAGGATATGTAAAGATTTATACTCTTCCCCTCTTGCTGAGTTTTTAAGTGCACTTCCAGACCACTCATGCCTTGAGACATTGAGTTCAAAGGCAAAATCTCTTCTGGGTGCTGAGCTCCCACATTTAGCTCTTGGAGTATATTTACCGATGGAAAATAAAGTACTTTATGCCCTTTCATTAGGTCTGTGGCTGTTCTCATTTGTAGGAATGACTGGGCTGCTGGAAATGCAGCCCATTCCCCAGCCTTGCATGGTGAAGTGCTTCATAGGTGCAATGCCAGGGAACAAGCTGTGACTTCTGCAGATCTGCCCTAATTTAGCTCTCTCTGTCAACAGAAAACGTGTTTAAAAGCCTCTAAGTTCACGGTCATTACATTGTCAGAAAATTTCAATGAGAATTGTTCCATCTACTCGAATAAATTTTGCAGCTGAAAGCATGCATGAGTGTTCCCAGTGATGAAGGACCTCAGTTTAGACAAGTGCTGATAACTTGTTCCCACTGCCAGCAGTATCAGCATATATGGGACATGCCCAAGCCCTCCAAAAATCATGCCCAAAGAAGGCACATCTAAAGACAGTCCTTTGTAATAGTCTTTATGCCAACTTCATACTCTTTGTTTGCCTTCTGAACAGAAAACAAATGGACAAGCTCGAGACTGTCAGAAGCCAGGAGCTGACTCACCCTTTGGAATACAATAGAGGCCAAATTCAACCACTGCAGGAAGAAAAAAATGCTCATAGCAAGTTCAAAGGAACAGCTAGAGTCACTGGAGAAAATTTGAAATCAGAAGAAATACAAGTAAGCTGTCTTCTGTAGAATAAATATGCAGTTCTCATCAATTAGTATCCTTCCACGCAGCCATCTTATGGTAGTATCTAAATCCTTCCATTTGGCACAGATGGCCAGTTATTCATGCTACTTCTTGAGGACAGTTGTGTGTACAGTGAAGATTTTTCATGTTAATAGGTCACTGCTTTGGTTTGTGTTTAAAATTTACATCCCGCTTCCTTTATACAAGAAAATAATCAGGTTATGCCTTCTATTTTGTAAGGAAGGTTGGGAGATTCCCATGTTCCTTGCACTTTCTTGTACTGGTTTTTCCCAGATCCGAGCTGGCTCTTGAAAAATTTCCAACTCCTGCCATAGCGGTCTTTACACCTTTTTGTTATAAAGAGCCATTGTGCCAGTGGCACAGACATACTGGCCATCATTCTCTATTCTCAACCCTGAGCTGGGAGTTTGTTGATTTTTTTTCTTTAAACTATCCTGACCTTTGGCTTTGAGGTATTTCGATATTATCTAGCTGTGTATCTAACAACCTAACCTGCCCAATAACATCCCTGAGTCATTTATTGTTTGTTCTAGGTTCCTTTAGGGGATTCTATCTGTTTGAATCCTCTATTCCAGCCTCCTTAGTGATAAGGCAATCTCTGAATATCTGTGGCTATTATCCCTATTAAAAATAGCTAAACGTAATGTGACTTTAAGTAATTTTCTAGAAGAGTCACTGATAAAGAGAAGAAAAAAATGGTGAGCCGTGTGAGACAGTGATAAATGAGACGGGGGCAGCTAAAAGCTATATTTTTATAGGATAAAAGAGTAGGCAATGGTAATGCTCAGAAATGTCTGGAACAATGTTCTGCTGCAAAAGGATGTCTAAACCAAACTGATATATTTGACAGCAAACTGACAATTTCAATGATTTTCTTGACCAGAAAAGTTTCAGAACAAATGAAACTGGCAAGATAGTACTTTGTTCAAACTTTCTATACTTTCTATATTTTTCATTAGTACATTTTTGAAATACATATTTTTGTACCATACACATAGTGAATGTTTTCTGTGCTCATGTTCCATATTTCTCTAGAGGTAACATTTACAACAGGAAATTATTAACTGTTTCAGTAAGGTTATTTTAGTATTTTGAATAAAAATACTTTTAATATCCTCTCTGCAAAATATTTTGAAACATCAGCTTTATTTCCACCTGGGATTTTAAAAAAAATGTTAGTATTTCTGCCAGGGAATAACTGTGTTTTCTGACTAGGTCTAGCCCTAGAGATGAAGTTTGATAGAATTGTTTTAATCATTTGTTCCCACCTGATAACATAATGAGTGCAGGTTCAGAAAGTTAGTTTTCCACAAAACAACCACAAAACAATTTCTGAGACACTTATCTGTGTGATTCCCAAGTTCAGAAGTTTGCTGCTTCTTGAAAATGGCCAATGGATGTGCCAAATTCTGACCAGGCAGCTCATAGCAAAGATAGGATGGTGATGAGGACACAAGTGGGCAGATACACAAGTGAAGGGGAAGTAGGAAAGTGTTGCATGTGACAACTGATTGACTGCTGAGCAAACTGCACATTTCTAGCTTAACTCCACCAACATTGCATTTGCAGTATCCAGCATGAGTGCTTTGAAAGAAGAGGACTCAGAGTTGGCATGAGCACGGGTAAAGGAAGGAGAAGGGAGTAGGGAAAAAAATGGAGATGCGCATATATGGAAAAGTCCTCTCCAGAATGCACTAAATTTCACCACTTTCATTTTCCTGAACTCGGCTGAAAATTATGTATTTGTGACCCCCTGCTCTTTGCAAGGACCATTTAACTAATCACATGCCCTTGTAACTACATGAAGATCTGATGAACTGACATTTTTGCCATGAAAATATACCTTGTATCCTTGCCTTTCTCTGAAATCATCCACATTTAATGGTGTTTGTTTGCATGATTAGCTTGCATTTCATTATTTTCCTTCACACAGCAAGGACTCTTCTCTGCTCACTTTGTAACAATTGGTTAGTTTTAAATACAGGAGTTTGCAGGGTAGTGGGGTTTTTTTTGTTTCTTTGTTCTTTTTTTTTTTTTTAAGAAATCATTTAAAACATGTTCTTTTTATATTGCAGACCTTTATATTGAAGACCTTTATACTGTAGACCTTTAAGCAGAATAAAAGACTCCGTGCTTCTTTCTGGGTGTATAAGGTGGGCATGCCTAGTTCAGAGCAGGCAATGACATGACACACTTTTTTTCTACTGGTAGATATTAAAACAGCAGATTGCGGGACTGCAGGAGGAGTTCAAGAGAAATGAGTCCTGCTGGCACGCTGCCTATGGCAAGCTGAGAGACCAGGTTGAGATGCTGACCAGGCAGAACATGGAGCTTCGAGATGAGCTCAGAGTTTCAGGACATCAGAGATGGAAAGCAGAAAAAAGCCCAGAAGCCGTGATTTTCATGGACAGAAAATCAGAGACCCCGGTACTGGAAGATATTATCTGTTTAATAGTGTCTGAAAAATTTAGGCGTAGTTTTTCTTTGGAGCTGGCATGTTCCTCCATTCCTGCCATGCTTAGCCTGGAGGGAGGAAAATCAGCTCTGTAGTAATCCATATTAAAATACACTCTTTGTGCGGTCCTCTTCCACTTGGCCTTAGTTATCCATGAGGTGAGTACCTCTACAAGGTGATTCAGCCAACCTATCTTAGACACTTATATCAGGGCAGATGTCTTCCTCCACTTACTAGGGAGGGAGTCTAGATGACTAATTTACATTCAGTGCCTAAATTAGACAACTAAAGTCTCCTGAAATTGATTCTAGTATTTATGTATATAATGCCAATTACCTTTTTAATAAAAAATTCTTCAGCCAGATGCTGACTATTTTCTGGCAATAGATGTAGTGCGACCTTTTAGTAAATCTCATTTCAGTTCTTATTTTATGCTGTAAACTTTCTGGGAATAAAACACTGTCAGTGGCCTGCCTTACAAAGGCACAAGTTGGACTCCTGAATGCGAGTTATAATGGGGTGGAGCAGGAAAGACAATCAGGGCGGAAAATAAAGCTGGCTAGTGTAAATGTCTCTGGTGATCTCCTGAAATCAAAGAGGTTTAATCATAGGTTAACAGATTCTATTACCCTTTCTCAACCAGTATCGCATTTGTTTAATAGTTAGCTGCTACCTTACTATCTGTCTAACTTCATTTAAGGGAGTAAAAGGAAGGGAGAAGAATGCTGTTACCCACTTCTTACACAGGAGACAGCAAGTCTTGGTGAAATTAAATGGTTCAGGCTAGAATTTAAAAGACAGAAGTCTGGTTTGAGTGGGTCATTTAATCTCCCTGTGTATTCAAGGGAGAAAAATACATGCCTTTAAAGAGGGATCAATTTCATCCTGTGTGCATCAAGGAGACTAGAACAGATAATTATCTTCTAGATGGTGCAGTCTGGTAAGATGAATCCTACTCTTCCACAGAGTGGCTGAACCTAGGAGAAAATAAAATTGAGCCATTTACTCCTAGGTATTTCTCTAACTTGCAAATCTAATATCTGGTAATGTATCTTTAGAAGATGTTAGAACCACCAATTAACCTGTCCTTTGCTTTATGGAGTGAAGAAGTTTTGGTATCTCTTTTTATTTGATTTTAATGTACTTGTTAATGAGATTTTTCACCTAACACTATTAAGTTCCATTGAAAATGTCATTTCAAGTTACATTTCACTTTATTTTTAATTTTCCCAAACCTACCTGTTCATATGACTCATCCTTTTATAGATTGTGAAGGTCAGAAAAAAAAAGATTAGTCCCACGTACCGAATGAAAAAATATAAACATTCCAATAAAAGCAAGGATAAGAAAAAGCTAATTGACTTCTGTTGCAGGCCAGATTCCTGTATTATTTCTACTGCTTTGGGACATTTGGTGATGCAGAACTATTGCTCAAACCACTGAAGATTTTTGTTGTGTGAGAGTAATATTAGGATACTGTATATATAGATTCTAGGATGCCGTATACAAAGATTGTTGTGTCTGATACTGGGGAGTTTCAGTCCCTAGCAGAACAAGATCTGGAATTTCATTCATTGTGTTTAAATATCATCATTTGTATTACAACAGAAAATTAGATGGCTTTGAGGGCTGTTTGATTCTACTAGCTGTGACTTGAACTTAAAATTATATATTTATAACAAATTATCCATTAGGTTGCAGAAGCTATTCTGCGAGAGACAGCATCTTCATCCAAACAAGAAGAAGGATCACGGAGAGATAATCACAAGAGCCACAGCATCTCTCATGTGGGGCCAAAGACATCTTTGCAGAAACACTTCTTTAGAGATGTGAATAGCAAAGTATGCATTCCTATTGCTAGTAGTCACTTTACCACAGTTTCAAATATTTATTTAAGAGAATGTTCTTTGGAATCAAAATTTGTGCAAATGAAAGTCTCTGTATAAGCATGGTCATGTTTTCTTGCAGTGGGCTTGTGCTGTGATTCAGTGTAACTTTGCTTTTAGCTTTTCTTCTGTTTTTGCAGTAGTAGGATACAAGCCTTTTTCCTTTTCCAGACCTAACTGAATTGCCTGTTGTTTGCAGACAGTCTCTGAATTCATTGTACCTGCTAGTTCACAGATTGGTTGTACGGGGAACCATCATACCTTGCTTCAGCGACACATAAATCCAGTGTTTTGCCATTCGAGGCCATACTTGCCAAAAAGCACTAGTGGCCTTCTGCCTGATAAAGTCTGAGGGAAAATCACTTAGCTTTTTATAAGCTGTAACAAGTTAACTCAGTACGTTGAGTGAGGTGCCTGTTTTTGACTGGTATCTCTATGACTGCTCCTCCACAGCCAGCTTACCACATTTCTTACACATCTCACTGTTCAGAATATATAGATATCTAAATATCTTGTTGTGCTTTTCTTTCTCTTGGCTTTGTATTTCTTCCTCCTTATTAGAAGCATCTTGATTATTACAAGTCCACTTTCTTCCTTTTGCTCACATTTAGCTGAAATCTGTGCTTTGTTCAAGTGAACAGCCTCTCTCTGAAATTCCCCCTACCTTCTGGAAACTAATGTCCCGACTCCATTGGCTAAAGCAAAATTTAGCTTAGATTAGCCAACACACTGCTCTCTCTGCCTGCTTAGGGACTGAAATCAAATGTAAAACATGCCAAATGAGAAAGAGGCAACTGTTCCGTGATCATGTTCTGCGATCACGCCAGTGATCATGCCAGCTTGAAAGTCACTGAACAGTGGCTTTAGTGAATCCTGCATGGTGCCTTGTCCTGGTTTGAGGTAAAACGGGACCAATTTTCTGTTCAGCAACTTTACTTTTTAGCTAAGCCTCTTCTAACTATTGAAATTGACAGCATATTGTGCAGAAACTGTTTGCTCTCAGAGTAATAAGACCTACGTTTATAGTTGACACCAAGGGATGGTATGCAGAGAGGTTCTTGCTTATACTTACTGCTATAACA
>RSEF01000003.1:47457760-47467915 GCA_003993805.1 Himantopus leucocephalus | reverse complement strand
CTCTCCTGCCTCTCTTTGAAGAGAGGTAGGGGAGACCATCTGTTGTTCTGCCCAGTGGCAAAAAAAACATGACATGCCTGATATGAAGAGATAAGAACGACTCTAAACTGAATGTGCTTAAACGAGTGGAATCGGTCATGTGTGAAATAGTAGCTTCAAAGAGGATGCAGACATTATGTGTCTGCGTTCAAGACTGGCTATATTTCTAAGCAATATATGTTGTTTATAAGTCAGAAGGTGGAGCGTTTAGCTGCAGGAAATTGTTTTATTTGTTCTATGCTGATGTCAGATCTCCCCAGTCCCTTCTACAGCTGGGATCTCTCCATTCCTCTGTGCTCTGGTGGACAGAATTACAAGCCAGACAAGTAATGTGGGATATACTATCTGCAGTTAAAGTGGCCAGTAAAGTCAAAAAACTATCTTTGGTAGCTAAACCTGGAAATTTTCAAGGTATGAAAGAGTTCATTTCATCTGAACATCTCAAGCACTCTTGTGAAATGAGGAAAACCCAGAAATATTTATTCTCCATAACGACTCCCTAAGACCCATTGAGTTCATTTTCCTCTTGTGGCACACAGCCATGTGCAAAAAAAAAAAAGTGGCATCAGCAACAGTTCTGAGAAGGGGGAAGTTGAGGACAGCAGACTTTTGGGCTCGCCGTTATCTAAGCTTTCACCATCCAGCCAGCATTGGATCCAATCCAACTGGAATCCAGTACAAGCATGAGCTAGACTGGTGGGCATAGTGCCCAGACGTCCTGAGTGAACTCTGAAATGTTTGACAGAGACACATGTTCTTTATCTGATCTGATGGCAGAAGAAGGTCTCGCAAGGAATAGAGTGGCTGCTGATTATGTGAATCTGGAATTGAAGGCTCAGGTAAATGGAACATTAAACGGAAGCCCAAAATCTGTGTCATAGCACTAGATCTAAACATGGTGACTCACTTGTGTTTCCTTTGTATTTGAGCTCTCTTGCTACCAGGTGGATGTTTTCCCTCAAGATTCTGTGAATCTGGACAATTCTAAATTTTGGATATAGATAAAACAAACTCTCATGCTGTTTCTGTCCAGAATTGAGAAACTGTGCATGAAAACACATCAAAGTGAATGGGATAACCTTGAGTAACAGAAGTAGAGAGGCATGCCACAGGGATATGTGTATACCTGTATAAGATATTTAAGTTAAAGCTAGCTAGGACTGGTGAGTTTCATTAGCTGTAATCAAGAAGGCAAAACAACACTTAACATCTGACAAAGCTAATAGAATTTGAGGATATGTACAAAAACAATTGTGGAGCAAGTTTGAATAATGATCAGTACAGCTTAAAGACATGCATTTTTGAAATACGTGATTTTATGAAAAAGGAACATATCTGAGAGATGTTCTACGTCTCTGAAAAAGACATATTCTAGTTGCCTATAATTCTTTTATTAATGATGGGTTTTATTTGTACTGTAGCGACCTAGTTGGTGAGGAAGTGGCCACTTCAAGCTGTGCTTTAGTGAGACAAGATAAATGTCCATTTTAACTGCATATCATTAGCGATTCTTTCAGAATATGGCTTGGAAGATGTACGGGTTGACCAAAATGGTTAATATTTATTAATTATGAATATTTATTAATATGAATTGTCTCCAAACAAGCTGATTTCTGAATTATACATTTGGCAGGAGCAAATTGCCAGTGTCCTGCCAGACATGCAACTATGGATAGATGTTAGTGATTTCTATGAGAAAAGATACATTCATTTGGGTGGGGGTGGGGGTGGGAGGGAGTTCTACTGAAAGGTATACTGATAACATTTCTTAATGTTTTTGTTGGAAGATTTTCAACCAAGGTCAAATGTGCTTACTTCCTTACTTCCATCTTAATAGATGGACTTTGCTTTCTAATCTTGCAAGGGATTGTGATGATCTTTGAGCATGTTATTTCCTTGTCTATGAATGTTCTTCCTGGCCATTTACTAACTCTGAAGCAGGGAATTATGTGTTCTACCAATATGTAGACAGACTTGTAGCATTTGAATTTTCACTGCTTTATCCATAAGTATTTGTTGCTTTTTCTCAGCTTTTTGATCTGTTAGTGGGAACGCAAATTCTACACGACATAAACTGATATTTGAAGGTTATAAGAGATACTTATCTATGGGAACTGAAAAATAAGAGATTTCCAGGACAATTTGATTTGTATCAGAATAATGAAGAACTGTAGGTATTAACATGTAGGAGGAAAAAGCTCATTAGAAATTTAAAGGATTATTTCTGAGCATGAGGTTCAAGGGGGACATCATATTTTTAAAGTTTTTCTGGTCTAGGTGGGCCCTGAGTAATACCACCTCCTCCTGGTCTCCACTGCCAGCCTGATAGCATAGATCTGTAGGACTGGAGGAACCTTGAGAGGTCACCTGGTCCCTCCTTTTGCCAAGAGCAGGATCAGTGTCACTGGTCGTTACTTAATCTGTGCTTCACTAGCTCCCATGAGAAATATCCAAAATGAGCTGACATCTTCTGCTGCTTACCTGTTCTTTTAAACTCCATCTCTTGTGTTGTCACCAGCTAATCAGCTGATTAATTTTTATTCTGTTTTCAGTGGAGATGGGAAACAGTTGATCTACCTCCCGCATGTTGGGAGGCAGTTTCTTCCTCTGACCCTGTACCCCCTTTGTATCAAGGGTCTGTGTTTACTGGTGATCTACATGTTTCCAATAAACAAAACTAAAAAGATTTATTGAGATAATTTGATTACTTTGTTTATGAAAGTGATGGAATTGAGAGAATCTTTATCAAGAACCTCATCATGTGTGATTAAATACTGAGTACTTGGGTCTCTTAAAAACTGTAGAGCTAAATTGCAGTGGTTGCCTGGGTTACGGTGATTGCTGTGATTTATGAAACGTTTCTTAGAATGACATCCATCTGTATGAAAACAGAGACCAGCCGATTCACTAAGCCTGTCTTGATTCCTCTGACATTATTCCTTTAAAAATAGGTATGTTAGTGTATAATTTAAAAATTTGTGATCTATGTGAGGCATAAAATTGAAATCAGCTTTTACAATGGTATATGTAGCAAGTTGGAGTACGTTTACTAACACTGTTCTGTGTTGAGACTCCCTCAACTGAATTGGTTGTTCTTGAGGTACGTAGGGAAAAAACCTCACCGTGTTCTTGGAAACACCTCTTCTTTCTCTCTGCCTTCATCTTGCTACTTCACTTTTGCAGTCCAATACATCCTGACTTCGTTAGTTCTTAATGTTAAAAAGAATGAGCACGTGCCTCTTCTCATCATAACTGTAAAGCCCACACAGGTCTCTGTCCCATGGTTAAGGCATCACCCATTGAATTGCATTGCATCAGTAAATGTTGACTTCTGAATATCCTTTTCAAAGGTGGTTTTTAGATAGCTCATGAGGTCTCCTTTTCTAAAATAGGCTTTCTAGGCAGCTCTGTGTTAAAATGTTTGCCGTAAAGTATTTTCTGTTTACAAGTCTTATGTAGGTAGTTCTTCAAAAGCTTTAATTGCAACATTCTTTCTATAATACATCACAGCAAACAAAAAATGTTGTCACACATTAGTGTCTGGCTGAAGCTGATGAATATTTGAGCTGCTGTGGCCCTGTTGGCACTGTCTGATGATGGTGAACTGGCTCACAACTAACCAGGCAGAAAAAAGCAGTTAATTTTTGCCTGATTCTACTCGCTGAGCCAGGTTGCCCCTCTGCAGTTGCTGGTGCCCCTCTGTTGAGCCCCTCTGCAGTTGCTGGTGCCACATAAAGGAGGGGCTGGAAACACGTGGCTGGTGACAGAGGAAAAGGAGTGGGACTCCAGCACTCTGGGCTGAGATTGGCTTGAGCTGCTGTGAAACGGCACCAATGGCTTTTCAAGTTCTCTTAAACCACTCAGTAGTTTCAGTTGAGACCTTTAGCAATAAAATGATGGCTTAGGAGCTGCAATTTCTAAGATAATAGCTATTCAACAAAAATAGTTTTAAAGGTCTTTAGTACTATACCACTTGTCTTGAGCTGAAATCCCAGGCATATTTTGATAGTTTGCCTACTCTCTTGTCTTTGAAATCATGATTATATTCGGAGCACTCAGGCTTATTCACAGAAACTGCCTGCAGAAAACATCTCCAAATTCAAAATAGAAATCATATTCCTTTAACAATTAATTCTATGAATTTCTGTACCTTTTAGCATCCTTGTGTGAAAGAGCTAATCAGTTGCCTATCTCCTGCTCAGAACCATTTTATGCTGAAAGGAAAAGATTTAGCTTTTTAAAATTCTACAGCTTTCTGGTGTTGCAATAGGGTTTCTTTCGTGGCTCCTTCCTTATAAGAACATCCATTAAATTGTAGTGCCAGTTATTAATATAAATAAGAGAATACTATAGATCCCCTAAATTTCATTGATCAAATGGAGAAAATTTTACAGCTGTCAAAAAACGGCCATAGTGACTGTTGTCAGAGAAGGAATTGTACAGTATTTCCGTGTTTGTGATTTGCTAGTCCTATGTCCCTTGAGCAATTGCTCATGGACTTGGGCAAACGAAGCTGATGGCAAATATATTCTTTCCATGGACTGCTTACACTCATCTTCCCAAGCAGCCACTCTCCAGTGTGCAAGACATTTCAAAATCAGAGTACCTGTACCATGGGGTTTTTGAATGTTTCCTTGTTTCTGACCATCATGTGCTCACTCCTAGTCATTCACCAGATCAATGCATTAGAGATTCTTCTGCTATCAGTTCTGACAGACACTGACATCATCCTTTGCCATTTCTGGGACAACTTCAGCAATGTGGGCAGTGGTACTATGCCTTTGTCTCACACTGACAGGCATTTCTACGTTAGGTTCAGTAGCTTCGAAGTTTTGACTAGGTGAGAGAGCAACCTCCGTTTTACTGTCATACCAATGTAATGTTTTCTTTGCAGCTGCCAACCCCTGGCAGTCATTGTTTAAATCCCATATATCTCATGGTGGTCATGCAGGAATGTTGTACGTTTCCTCTGTGCTCTGATCGAAGGTCTCCTAAGAAAAATTGGAGAAGTGCTTTTGAGCAACTGTGATCTTTCCAGTCTAAATATTTGCTATCGTTTGTTTGAAACTGTTCACATCTCATTTCCCTTCTGTGGCTCATATCTGTCTTAGGGTCCTACAAGGCTTGTGTCAGCCTTGGTTGATGGAGAGGCATGAGAGCAAAATGTGAAAAGGGTGGACATCTGGCAAGTAAAAATGAACTGACATGCAATATGTTTGACTGGGATCAGCTCAGTTGTGGTATCCCAGGGAAGGGTATCTTTCCTGTTGTTGGCAGGGTGGTTGGACTGAGGGATCAGAGCCTGAGAGCAGCTGTTGGCCTTGCACTATGCACCTACAATTGCCCTTGATTTGCATCATTGTCCAAGTAGAGAGAAATACGGGAAGCAAAATAAGACCCCAAATAGAGAATTATGTATAAAATGTGTGTGTGTGTGTGCCCACATACAAAAATAAATATTTTCCTAAAAATTTTAAACACTTAATGATGCACCTGTTGTAGGATTTTTAATGCTATTTGAAGATGTTTATATCAACTTAACACAAATGTATTCAAACCTTTTAGGCAATAAAAAGCTCTGTGCAAAGGGCTGGTCCTTTGAGATCGGTGACAAAGGAACATCATGAAAAGAAACCATCCAACTGCTCCCTTGGCAGAAGCACAACACCCACTGGCAGGAGAACACCTCACCAGGGAAGACTGACACCTTCTGAACCAGAAAAAGTAAGCCAGTAGCAACGTCTATTTAGACTGCCTTTATTTTCTTTTTACAGTACTGTTGAGAAGCTGGATCTGGATCAGGATCAGGATCCCCACAGAGCTGCTGCTCAGTCTTCTCTCCCTGGTACTGGAGGGTTTTTGCCTGAAATTATCTAAGAGACTGTTCGTACATTGAGCTATTCGGGCACCTGCAGGCCAGAGCATGGGTGAATGCCTTGAAACCTGTGTCGTCCCCCCCCCCCCCCNCCCCTCACAAAAAGTTCAGAGGTGATCACATGCACCAAGCACCGAGGCATCCCATGGGCCAGTGGCTCTCTGGGGGCCAGGGGCTGGGAGCACTGTGGGGAAAAGGGGCCTCCCCAGGGCCCCTCCTCCACTGCCCCAGCCAGGGAGAAGGGCACTGGGGATGGGAGTCAGGATCAGGCCAGAATCCGAATCATCAAATCCCGTAGTGATGAGGAAGGTCTGGGGTTACACCAGGAAGCCAGCCCATGGGTCAGGGCTGGGGTTTGGATCAATGAAGTGCACGGTCAGGCACAGGTATGGCTGCGATGCGACTCAACGAGGACCAAGTGCAAGAGCCACAGCTGAAATGCAGCTCTCGAGAAAAGGAGGGGGGGACCCTGTCTCAGGCTTCTTCCAGCTTTTTCACCCACATCTCTTTCTTCACAACAGCCTAAGCCAAGATTAGGCACTATCAGCGAGCTTGTCACACTCACAGGCAGCTAAACTCCTAGGAAGGGGAAGTGCATTCTGGCTATGTCACTGATAGCTCCCATGTTACAGTGAAGCATGACTGTATGTCAGGGCCTCTCCATTTTGCTTCAGGTTGTACATCAACCCTCTCCTACTGGGAGAAGAACAGATGATATGAAATCACCTGGAGCTGTTTCGCATCTGAGTGGTTTTAAGGAGCCTAACCCATCTTCCTACATAAAAGGTAAGATTTGTGGGAACCTTCTGCCTGCTCAGAGTAGTCTGCAAATGACTGATCCCCAGCTCTTGGCTCACAGGCAGTATGTTGTCACTAAAACTCTCCTATGAGACTTTGAAGAATTATAAAATTTGTATTTTACAAGAGAAGGAGAACAGATTGTGCAGTTGCCTGCAATTTATTAATTGAGTTTATTGTCCTGGAAGCCCAGAAGGGGGAGAATGGGCGCAGTCTGCACTTCTCTGGAACAGAAACAAAGCGCTTTGTCCTTCCCCGGACAAAGCAGCTTCAGGAGGATGGGCAAGCTGTTAGCAAACATTATCAGCGTAAGAAGCAATGTGCTGCAAGAATTTGAGAGCTAGCGCCTTAAAAAACCTTCTGAGATAGTTATGGAAACATGTGATTCAGCAATTTTCATATGCTTTCAATGACTCCTTTTACTTTGCTTTTCCTCATAGGCCGGCCTTTGCCCATTTCAGACAGCTCAGAAGACATGCCCCTCTCACATAACCACAGCAGCAACATTCGCAGCTTTGAACTCTGCAGTAACAATGAAGAAACAGAGGTATTTCACCATAAAACTCTATAAAAAATAATTCAGTGAGTCTGTGATCTTAGTTTTCATGCTAACGCTGATTTAACTGGGAACAATACTCTACTGGCTTTATTTTCTTGCCTCTACTCATGATAAATACACTCTTTAAAACTATATTGCAGTGGCTTAGAAATAATAGAGCAGATTTCTTTATCAAGATATTCCTGCACAACTGTTGGACATTAATAAATTTATGTTGCTAGTTAATGTTTTAATTTTGGCTCAGGAAGGAGAGGCTCTTAACCTTAAAAAGACAGAAAAATTGCTAAAACCTCAGAATAAAGTGACTTTTGCTACCACACACAGGAAAAGTGGCATAACTAAGTAGGACAACAAAGTACCTACAGACAGTTGTCCTGCTTTTCTGGATGCTGAAGCAAAGGTTTGAGCAACTTATGGTTCTGGCTCTTATATGATTAGCAACTGTCTTCCTTCCAGTTGTGAACTGAAATAAAACACATCAAGAAAAAGAAAATCCTCCATTCCCATTTCCTATGCTATGCAATGGACACAGAGCTTTCGCGATGCATCTGGCAACTTCAGGCACTGTGTTTACAGCTATTTACTGGAGCATATCATTGCCCTGTGGGAAGCAGTACTCCCTGTTCCTTTGGATCCCACAATTCAAAATACATCACATCTTCAAACTGTAATTAACATTAGTTAGTAACTGTTCCGGATGCTATGTGCCAGATGTCAGTTAACTTAAGGCTCCTTTATGCTGCAAAGAACGCTCATTGTAATGGTAAATTAGATGTGTAACATCCTGAATAGCCCTTAGTTACATAGTTAGCATTACCTACAGCTAAGAACCATGTAATTTGTTTCGGAAGAGTGGATCTAGCTAATACGGGTACCTTTCTCTGCAAAGCAGTAACCCAATACTCAGAGGTAGTTCTGTTCTTTGTTCCTGTGTTTAATCTTTCCATTTCTTATAGTGTAGTTTTGCCAGAATGCACTCTTGTCTCCTCATTTTTGGACTTTCTCTATGCCATCTTTTGCTTTGCAAACTGAAATTAATTGGAGTTAAAGTGCAACCTTCCTAGTTAGGACTAAAATACCAAAATTCATTACAAATGCAAGGCAATAACAGAAAGAAGGGCAGCTTACCTCTCTGTATGTGAAAGTAAATATGTTTTTTGCATAGCTGATTAAAATTAATGAGAATATGTTAAAAACATTTCTATTTATATAACACTCACTGTGATGTTTTCATAATACAGCCTCCAAAATCAATATTATCTAGAAGATCAGTGTTATATCAAGAAAGAAGAAAAAGTCAGGAAGAGGTGCAGGAAAAAATAGAGCATCGGGATGGAAAGGTGAGGTAAAATAGGATGCAAAAATACTTGAAGAGATCACCACTAGGACTGCAGTATAGATGGGAATCACTGCTTCAAGTAGCCTGAGACAATTATGTCTCCAATTAAGTATCTGCGCCTTAAGGGAGAGCTGAAGTGTAAAGTTCACACCATGAATGGTAGAAAATATGTATAGCTGATGGGCTGGAAATCAAGTAACCAAATTATCTTATCTCCCACACGGATTTGCTCTATGACTTTCACCAAGTCCTTTTTGTTTCAGGTACGTCATTTGTGGGCTGGGAGGCACGACGTGCTTACCGTTAGAAATGAAAATGTGCTAGTGGGGTAGTGATGGTGTTTTGTAGTGCAAGATTAAAGGCCATTCTTTTGTTTCCTTGGAAGTGAATTTAAGGGCAGTGAGCTGTGCCAGCTGGACACCACTTGTGGGAGAGGTCTTTCATTATACACAACTGGCTACACATGGAGCAGCGTCAGTGGAGTTGTGCTGGATGCAGCCTGTCCAGTTTGCCCAAGCCACCTGTCAAAATCCCCAGTGATCCCCAGCTACATCTCGAGATTGCTTCAAGCTGCCCCTTGTCCTGAGGCGCATAGCTCAGTGTGGCAGCTGGTTTTGCCCCTTTTCTGGAAATCGCTGTCTTCCAGGAGGGGGTGAGTGGGCAATTCTTGCTGGCTTCCCATTGTGTCCCTGCCCTGCCTGCCACCAAACTGGGTAATTTGTTCCTGAGCGGCCATATCATCTTTCCTGCACAGCACTGCAGGAATGATCTTGAAAGGCTGATTCTGTAGCTAAGTCTATGCATGGGAAATTTGGTGCATTGCTATTGGGATGGTTGGGAAAGGTTATCAGCAAGGTGACCAAGTGAGCTGGTACTAGTTTCACTGCTCGTAGACAAGCACTCTTCCCAACAGCGTCACTGCCGCTCATCTGGGCCAGATCTGAACTCAGTCCCAGATGTCTCTTCAAATGACACTGCTCCAAGCAGGCTTATCCTATTAAAACATTCCCTTGCTATTAACTGAGGGTAATCTATGCCCAATTACAGTTGCCAATTCTGGGTAAGGCTTTTGGCTAGATAAAGTTAAGACAGTAATTCAGTTTCTGTGTCTGTTTGGTTCTGGGCTTCTCTTCTCACCCTGCCAATACAGGCATTGATTAATGATACCTTCCAGTGAGCAGTCATAGAAATGGCTTTTGCAATACAACAGTTGTTCAGGGAATACTGGTTTGAGATGCCAATTCTTTTATAGCTAATGCTGAGATGGGGTCTGTGAAAGCTTCTACCAATCACAATTCACTCTTGTAGAAGTAGAAACTGCAGTATCTGTTGTTCTGATCCTCAAAAGAAAACTAATTGTGAAAAAAGTTCACTCTGACATTTTTACCACCAGATCTTATGAATAAAATTGAGTGGTGGGTTGAACTTTCTTGTGCAACTAGACAGAGGGGTCAAAATGGGGATTAATGCCTTTAGAAAGAGATATTAACTCTCATTTAAACTATGTGGAACTTCTTGTAGCAATGCTTTTTGTCACAGCCTTCC
>RSEF01000003.1:47421812-47435252 GCA_003993805.1 Himantopus leucocephalus | reverse complement strand
GACTTTAAAAATACAGCAGCGTGTTCTGTAAATTCCAGCCAGGTCTATTTGGCTACATTTCATTCACTGTTCCCTATGAGAATTCTCTTTCATATTTTCCGCAAGCAAAAACGTGAGGGATAGTTTACTGTATTGCTCTAATGTATCTCTCTGGGA
Organism: Himantopus leucocephalus; assembly: GCA_003993805.1. Lineage (NCBI taxonomy): Eukaryota > Metazoa > Chordata > Aves > Charadriiformes > Recurvirostridae > Himantopus > Himantopus leucocephalus. The sequence continues at coordinate 47,435,096 of RSEF01000003.1, read as the reverse complement.
AAGCTTGAATGAATTTGATCATCACAAACCAGGAAACGTTTCTCAGAACTTAGTCGGACTTCACTGCAAGAAAAAAGTTATGGAAAAAAACAAAAAAGCCTGCAACACAAACTTTAAACCTGCAGCTGGTCTGATGGAAGGAGGTTATTGAGATGTGCCTTGAACACTGTTTTCCATGTGGACTGGGCATCAGTTGATGGTGTTTAGTTGTTTCTTCTGCTACCACAGTGTTTATTTTCTGGATGATTATCACACATTTTTTGTGTTTTAGATTAGACCTTCACAGTCTGCTGACAAGATGATAGAAAATAGTATACCTGTTCCTTCTTGTTCAAAGGTGTATTGATTTCTAAACAACTTCTTTGATAGCTGACAGTTTCTGCCCAGAGCTTGATGTAGATGGTGCATGAAGAACCAACTGCTGACTGCTGGGCTGGTATTTATTTTTAGAGTCTACCACATAAACTTGTTCATCATTCACAATTAGGGATTTTCAAAAAGCAAGACTTTTGATTCTGAAAAATAAGGTGAGTCAGATGTTGATGTGAGAAAACTGATTAAAACATAGTCAGAATAAGAAAACAAAAGGGCAAACCATGTCAGTTTGAAACTTGGTCTCTTGCAAGACTGAATTGCTATTAGTCAGTTATTAGCTGTGCAAATACATGGTTTTCTCCCCATATTTACATGCTAGACTTTATTCTTACATGAAGGAACACTTAAGCTTCAAACTGAGATTGGAGCCTCAGGATACATGCCTCTGAATATGTATGGCAATAAAAATATGATCTAGCTCATGTACTGGAGTAGGGCAATACCTGCATTCCCATTTCATGCTATCAGTAAAGAACAAAGTTTACAGCACAGACAGGAATCAAACCTGCACTTCCTGATCTTGGTCCACATTGACCATCCAGCCAGACTTTTCCCTTTCCAGCTTCTTGGCGTGCAGAAGTTGAAGCCAGGGATCTCCTTCATCCCTAGACAAGCACGTTCCCCAAGGAGATCCCTGGCTATGGCTCAGATAAACCAGTCATACCAGAGACATGCTGTGATGAAAAAGGGAGTTTTTATTCCTCCGTTCCCTTCTGCTTGGATATTCATATCACACAATGTAAATTCAGAGGTTGAGGGATGCTGATGTAGCCTTGCTTGCACTACAGATATGCACCAAAGCCACATGAAGAACAACCAGGTGTTTATGTGGAGGGACTTTGCTTCCCAAGTGCACGGACATAGATCTGTTCTGCACTCGGGGTTACAGAAGAAAGCAACTTCTGTGACCTTTTGTGACTGATATTGAACAACTTAAATAGCAACACTTAGACAAGAAAGAGGCAAACATCTTCTTGTCACTTGAGTTTCATTTTCAGAAATGAAGGTACTATGGTAAAGTGCTGGCATGAAACACTGCTTACATTGCTCATTCCTAGAGTACCTTCCAGGGCAGTAACCGTAATGAGGGAGAATTAAGCTTACACATGGTTCACAGTGACCCAGTTTCATCTTATGCCTCTAATGAGGATTCGTCACAAGATAATTTTTGAACAAAGTGCTAAAATCAGTACTTACATATTGCACTTTTTAATCCTGAGAGCTTCAATGTACTCAGAATACAAATAAGTCTTTTACCTTTACACTACCTACCTGGCCTGTTGAAGTGCATTAGCGCTCAGCACTAACCCTTCCAAACACCAGAATGATGCCAGTCTCTCATAGTGTCTTTGCTGACAGAGAAAGGTGTCCTCTTCATGTGCCTTATCAGCCCTTGCCTGGTGAAAATAAAACACCCGTAGCACTGAATGAACAACCCAAGTGGCCAGGTGACTTTCCGTAGTTGTTATGTGCCTCCTCTTTGCTGCGCACTGGGTACCCTCCCTGTTTTCTTTTACGAAACGCTGAAAATAGAGCCCTACTGCTCTTTTCAGTTCACATAGAGCCCGAGGACTGCTCTAACAATTTAACACTATGAACAGTTGAATTACATTACTCGGGAATGTCCCCTGGCACTGTTTAATTTACTAGCATCAGCGTAGCCCAAGTGTCTCTTTGAGGGCAGACCTTGAAAGACAGCATAGCAGTAAGTGGTAAGCTCTGCGCAGGATGGAGGGCTGCAATACATGTGGGTGGAGAGGCTGCCCTCTGCCACTCCTGGGATGATCTCTCGGGTGCTGTAAGCGTTCGCTGCTTGTTTCCACTGCAGAAGGGGGATGGCTGAAGCTTTTGACACACACACACACACACACACACACACACACAAGATGCCATGTCTTGTGGTGTCCCTTCTCTTTTCATTTTCACTTTTTGCAAATGGGAGCCTTTCTTGAAGCCGATAGCTCTGTCCAGAAAGACTCATAGGGATGGCTGAAATGTGTCTGACAATCCTTTTTTCTGGTTCCTGATAATGGCAAAGTTCCCACTGATGTGAATGAACTTCTACCGCTGTCGATTTATTGTACATTCTTAATGTCAACTGCCCTGAGGCAAGAACATCCTCAAATACTTGCATGTTCTCCATTTCCTAACAAACAATCCTTTTTCTGATTTGAAAGCAAAAATCTGTAAGGAATGACTTTTTGAACTAACTCGGCTGAAGAGAACGTTTTTTTTCGGGCTTTCATGCAGATCCAAGTTCTGAAAGCTCTATGCTGGTCTTTTATTAATATTCAGCTCTCACTTTTATCAATCTTCTCTCCAGCACAAAAGCTCATCTGCAAACTATTAGTATCCCACCTTTGGAGCTCAGATCGGCACATCTGTTGCTTATAAGTGGGGTTTGATACCAGTGAGAGATGACTCCATCATCCACCAGATTTATCATTTTAAGGGGGAGAAAACCTGCCCAGCTGAATATGCTGCTAGAAAGCGTACATGGCCCTTAAGTAAATAGACCTCTGTTTGAATTTCCTATCTGTCTGGAGACAATCGAAATAAAAATAATGGGCTTTAATTGCTACCAATAAATCTCCATGCGCTGCTGTTGTCAAGGTAGGCAGGTATTATAAATTCAATGCTTCCGAAAGGGGTATACTGGAAACAAAACACTTTTTCTTTCATCTTTTCAGTCATTATTTGGATCTCTCCCCCAAGTTGATTTAATATTAAAGCATATTACAGTTTGGTTTAGGGTTCATTTCATACTTAAGGATCCAGAGGTGATAGTTCTGGGTAATGAATTTTGGCATATTCTTCTGCCTTATGTTGTATTATACCAATTCTTTGTTGTATAATTGGTTTTGGTGAGAATATTCGGTGTTCACAGGTCAGCATCTGCCCAGCAGGGAACGTTTTTACAAGTGCTCTCGGGCTCTCGGGAGCCCGGCAGCAACCGCTGGCTCCTTTTCGCTGCGTGCGCTCACCTCTTCTTCCTTCTCCCACCGCTCCGCACTTGGGCTTTCGCTGTAAGTGTAAATCCTGAAGGTGCAAAAGATGAGACTGAACTACCAGTGCTTCAGAAATCTGAGAAAAGTGGAACAATTAATTAATCTGCATTGATGGTACTTGCAATAACTTTTGTTCCCTTTCCACTTACAGGAATAGGTTATGTTTGTTACAACAGCAGATGGTCACCAAAAAACCACAGTGCCAAGTACTTCTTCAGCTGACTAGTGCCAAGACTTTATTCAAGAAAGCAAGTAGAAGCCCCAGTTCCACAGACCTGGCAGTCTTGAGAACAGATAGACAAGGACATATCGGCTCATGAAAAATGCAACCACATACTCCCAGTCCTTCCAAGACTTTTAGAAGCATTGCAAGCACTTGTGTGGACACACTTGACAGTAGTTGACTAGCTGAAGACTTTTGTTTATAAAAGTGCTTGGTATTTTGTGGCCAAATATCAGCTTGCTCCACTCAGACTTCAACTTGGCACATTAGCTGAGCCTGGCTGAAGACATCCAGTATCACAGCAAGGCTTTCCAGTCCTGGCTCACTGTGCTATCGGCGTTTCAAAGCTTCTGCTCAGCCCTCAGCACTGGCAGCCCTCGCTCACTCCTGGCTGCAGGAAACACTGCAGACGATAGCCTTAAAAAGTTTGGCAGCAAAATTTACTCAGCTTCAACAACCCAGCAACGCCGGATGCTGGACAACAGTGAAAATCACTGAAGAGCTTGCTTGCAAATTATTGACTGAACTTGTTCTGCATGAAAAGGTACTCAAGTAATGTATTATGGATTTCTACACACAAGCAATAGAGGCTGTTTTCAGACAATTTGTTAGGGGAAGAAGCTACAATTGTTAAAGCAGTTATTGCAAATACAGCATTAGCAGTACGATAAAGCTTTCTTAGTTCTTTCAGAACTGCTGAATTCAAGAGAAATGGAGACAAAAATAGGAAAAGAGCTAATGTGGGGTATGGTGAAGAAGTGTGGCTTGCTTATAATCAAAATCTCCCTCCACTTTGGGGAAGGAATACTCTGAGGTACAGAAGTATGTGGTATATAGCTTGTACATGCACCCGTGAATCACAAACCCCTCAATTTATTCTCTGCTCCAGTGATTAGAAGATAGATAAAATAGATATTCATATTCAGACTTCAGTGGTGTCTGTTACAGGGACTGACTGACTAGAGACCAAAGACAAACTGTGGCAATGTATTTCTCTTATCTGCTTGCTCTATTGTGTATGAGTGTGCACTTGAGAGTTGTCTATTGTGTCTAGTAAACTAACCGTCTTAAGAAAAATAGAATTTGCCTTTGCAAACCTTGTCTTTTTTATAAACAAAGGTACAGAAGGAAAAAATAAATTGTGAGAATTACAAGTATAACTATTGAGGATGCCTTAGCCATAGCGTAAGTACCCAATAGAGAACTGTTACGCCCTTGTGCGAGCTGAGTTAGCACAATGTCTTCTTTCATTCACGAAAAGAAGTAAACTTAGGTACCTCAGTTATTGCTGTTCAGTAACTGATTAGTTTGCAATATAAAATAAGTGCAGCTCCTGGGATGCTTTGTTCTGACTGCTCCCATCATGCTTTCACTTTACTTCTATTTTCACTATAATATGTTCCTTTTACTTGCCATTACAGATGTATGAAAGCTCAGTTATCAGCACAGGAGTTACCTCTGGTGAAGGAAACGTACTCAGAATAGAAGTATTGTGCCACCAGCTGTGTTAAATTGCTGCCTCTAAGCTATTGCGGGACAATTCAAGCCTGCTTGTAAAATAGATAGCAGGAAGGCATGTGTGTTGCCAAGGAAACCCTTGGCTGTGAGTTTATTGTATAAATAACACTGGGGTGGGGAAGATGTGGCTAACAGAAGAGTGGGGAAAAATGAAGAAGTGCCTGGCATGTCTCTGTGCCTGGGGGAGGGTTGGAAGCAGAAGCAGTGAAACAGATTTACCACTTCAAGTAGTTAACCTTTCTTCAGCTGAGGAAAGCAAGTAAAGTAGGTCCATTTTTCAGAAGTGATTGGAGAAGCAAATAGAGGCTGGAGAGTAGAAATACAACCATGATGGGCAAGTCCATGCAGTATGGGGTGGAGAAGCAAGAGTGAGCCCTGCACCTTCTCATACTCACTAGAGGAAGAAAAGCTGGTGTAAACCGCTGCTGGATTTACCCAGAGCTACACAAGAGAAGTGGCAGATGAGGTCTGTGATGAGGGTTATAGTGGCAAGTAGGGAAGTAAGGGAAATAAGGAAGAGGGGAGCCATCATAGTAATACATCTCAGCATTGGGACAGATTCAAAATCAAGAGCAAGATATTGATGTTCTCCAAAGATTATCTATGCATAGCTTCTCTAAGGTTTGGGGACATCATGCTATTAGAATTCAAAGCAAAGCAGTGGGCAATGATTTCAACTCACTGCAGCAAGTCACACATATGCCATGACAACATGAGTGTGTGACAAAAGTTTGTCTCTTCCTCTAGACCTTACGGATAGTGTCTATAATTCATCAGTGGCTTCAACAGTCATTAGTGAAGTGGTCATGTTAGCTTTCATCCATTTTACGTGCTTTACTGGTTTGTAGCTGGAACGTGAGCACTGTGGTTCTGTGAGAAGTATTTGGGTAGTAGGGTCTAGCAGAGAAAGTGAAGGGCTTACTGCTCTGGAGAAGGGCTGATTTCCTCCCTGCCAGTGATGGGAATAGATTGTTTCACCTCCTCATACCTTACATGCCTAATTCAGTAAAATGGGATAACATTGTTTTATCTGTAAAGCAGTTTGAGCTATGGGTCAGAAGAGTGCTCTATAAGAGCTGACAGTATTGTTAACTTCAAGCATCTGTGTAAAGAGCAAATCAGTGCATGTGCATGAGTACTGCAGAGCAGATGAACAGCAAAAGTACCCACTGCGCTATGGCACCTGGCATGCTTCAGTGCATGCCTTCACACTCACCAGAAAGATCTCACTGACCTCGGCTCCTTCTTTCTGACTGCAGATGGTTACAGCAAAGCCAGATCAGATGGGAGGCAACAAGCACTTGGCACTTGGGGTCATTGCTGGTCACCTTAAGCAACTAGCTTTGGCCACAGAGGGAGCTTGGCATCGCTACCAGCTGAGCTATCTGCACAGGTCTGCCAGCTACCACTTGCTCTTAGTGAAAACCCACTGCCCTTCCATTTTGGTAATCTGCCAGATCTCCTGACATCTGGCTATCATGGCTGATGGACATTCAGCAGTCCTGGATTGATGATCACAGCCAGCGAGATATGAAGTTGCTCTGTTCTAGGCTGTGTCAGGTTGGATGTGTACCACTCAGCTGCCACAGGATGCAGATCCATCACTCCTGAACTTGCTGATGCTGACGGGTATGAAAGGGAGAGACAGGAGCTGCTGCAGAGATAAAGGCCTGCTAGGCTCATCTCTTCTCGAGTGTCCTCTCTCCACCTAGCAGAAAGGCTCAGGAAAGGGAAGAAACCAGTCTGGTCTGCAACCTCAGTCCTTAACAGAAATGTAGCCATGAATTGTGATCACAGTTCAAGCCCTAAGGTATTTGTACTCATTTGAATTCATATTATTTTATATTAATTTATAGATTTTTTTAAACTCATCCAATGTTTCCCATTCTTTTCTCCTGTACTTTTTTATATCATAAGAGTTCGCAGTCATAATTGCCCCTTTAACATCCTCTTGTGAAGGTTTGTTAGTCCCATTAGGAGCATTACAGAGCTAGACCTTAGCTTTGGAAAACTTCCTCTGACTGTGGAAGGGCTACTGAGATCTGCTCTGGACAACTTGCAGGATTGGACCCATGGTGCCCACCTGCGTGGACAAACACAAATATTGCAAAACTAAAGCTAGGCATTTGGAAACATTTGCCAAATGGTTCAAACCAAGATAGGAAACATCTGTGTTAATGAAAATGCTCCAAAATACAGTCTCCCATTCAGGAACTTCATCAGGTCTCCTCAGAGTCCATGGCAAACAGATGAGCCCTTAAGGTATTTTGCTTTTGGAAGCTGTCATGCACTGTCCAGTGCCATCGTGTTTAGAGCTTATACAATAGCATTTCCTCCAACCAGAAGTCTCAGTTGCTGGATTTATGACACAATTTCATGAAATGGGCAAACTTCCGAAGATATTTTAAAGGGACTTGGGGAGAAAAATAACCTCTCATTCTTGATTTATTAAATGAATGAATTACAAATTAACTTAGTTTCTTTCTCCATTAAGTTGGTTTAATTTTTCAATTAAGCTGAAAATCATTCATCCAATTTTGACTTAATGAATGAATACCTTAAGTCAGCATCTGCTTTTGAAGAAAGATTTCCGGTTGAGTTTTTTTTGCTAAAAGAGATGGTGGCTTTTTTCCACTTTCAGACATGCCGCTGCTCTCAGAGGTAAGATGAGAGAATATAGGATGACATAGATACTGTAATTAAAAGTAATACGTCATTGCCAGGAGATCTTGGACGATTCCTGCCCTTTCCAGACTATCTATCCCCATTTTCACAGAACACTTATGGCTAAGTGACACTGTACTATTTTACCCATGTCTCTGGAATGTTAATAAATATGTACTTTGTTCCATTTTGTTTCAATTCTCAATACTGTCAGACTCTGTAAAGTATTAAGTTGAACTTCACTTCTTTAATGTTACTGTAAGGGAGTTGTTCCCTTAATTCAGTTCCATTTTCCTGTCTCTGTACAGGTAATAAATATCTGGTTTACAGGAAGAATCCTTTTATCTAGTAATTTATAGACATATGGGTTTTTAAGCTTTGGTGAGTTTAGGACTCCTCAAGTGAAAAAACAGCAGAATAATTCTCAATGGAAAAGCCAGCAAGTCTGATATATTTGCTGGGCATTGAAAAATCAAGGATTTTTTTCATTTTTAATATGATGAAAAGAGACGGGTTTTTCTTGCAGTTTATGTGGATTCCTGCTTAATGAGAATTGTAATATTTCAGGCAGAACACCACCCTTTATTTCCCTATAAAGCACATTCCAATTTTTTCTATGAATTTTGGTAAGGTTTCAGGTATTCAATTCCAAATAATAGGAAAGTTAGACCTTTCACAGTTTTTCTCCCCTAAATGAGTGATTCATATTTACTTCCTCTAACATCAGTGAGCCTGCTATAAGCTGAGCTTTCAGACCCTGTTATGAATTTTGTCCCTGCTCTAGTGATTGCTCTGAGTGGTAAAGTGCAACCTGATTTATGATACAGGATTGGCAGTCAGGAAAGTGGGATGCTGAATGAAACCCGGGTGAGGCTGTACCTCGTTTTGTTGTTGATTTGAGTGGGACCAGACCTTTACCCCTGCTCTCAACCCTAAGTTTCTTCTGAATTCATGGAAAGGGTTGTGATGAATTAACATGGCTGAGGTTGAATTCAGGCACCTGAACTCAGGAGGCTTGTAGCCAAAACTGCCACTCAATCCTAGAATGCTTTGGCTGCAGAAACGGAGATGATGCTGTGTGCTTAAGTGCCTGGTGCTGTGGCATTTTCCACTCCTGCTGTGCAAATCAACCGATTTATATGGCATATCTATATTGTTGGACTGGTGAAGTGCAATAGGAAGTTTTTGGCCCTGGTCCCTCCTCCCGTGGTGTTTAGCATCGACTGTGGTACGCATGAACAATGACCCAGGTGAAGAGTGCAATAAGACTATCTGTATATGGAGAGGGGAACCCTTTCATATTGGCTTTCTTTTCTGTTTCGTTGTTTTTAGAGGCTACGTGCTCTGACAGGGGACAAATACCAAATAAAATGCTGCTAGCGGGATTTATGGAGTGACATCAGTTACTCATGACATGTTTTCATTTCCTTGTTAAATTCTGCATGCTTAAAAACACCTTCCTGAAGTTAAAAAAATTTCAAATAATCCTTGTGGAAAGGCAAGGGGGAAAGCAGAATGATTAGATATGCAAACAAAGCCCTAACAAATTCTTAAGGACTCCCGTTATCAGAGCATTACAAAACATGAAGAGATCAGCGCTGTGGTGTGCCGACTGCCAGAGCTCTCCTCCACCAAAGAGGCATAGTCAAATTCTTCTTTTCTTTGCGCAGTAAATCTTTGTATCATTTCTGAAAAGCATTCTCAAGTGCATCTCTAAAAAATCGTTTCAGGCAGCTGCCCTGGCTTTCCCTTGCCTCTCAGGGGTTGTGTTGGCACATTAGCCTCCTTGCCTTCAGAAGAAGTGAAAGGCCAAAAGTCCAGAGAACAAACTGCAGATGAGGCAGACTAATTGGTCTCAGAATTGAAACATATGGCTTCTTTCAGGATCTTGACTTTTTAAATACTTGTTTAAAGTAAACATTTGCAATTCCTCATGAAAGGCACTTTCCTCCCTGAATCCTCTTGACCCTCAGTGACCTTTCTTACCAATTGCACATTGCTTTACCCTTGGGGATGATTAAATCCTGAGAGGCTTTTTTTTCTTTTCTTCTTTTATCCCCCACATTTGTCTCCAAGGACTAACTTAAGAACTGGCTGGAAGAAAGCTAACCTGGGTCAGAAGGACAGAAACACGCCAGATGCCCACCTGAGCATCCCACACGGGTGTCTGAGGCTGGGGTTGGAGGGGAAGGAAGCTGGCGTTCAAACATGTCCTCACAGCACCGTATTCAAAAAACGGACCACAAGAAATAATCACCAAATACTGACTCACTAAGTTTTCTAGATAATCTTTGAACTGAAAGGCAGCTGGAATGCCTTGTGTCCCACGGGCAGAGGGGGAGCACAGGAGGGAAATGTGGCCTGGGGCAGAGTCATCACTGAGACAAGGCATTTTAAAACTATGGCCTGTGGCTGTTGTCTCCTCTGACAGAAAAAGGCTGACAAAAGTGATTGACTCCAGGCTGTAATCGCTGGTGGAAGGTAGGCAAACCCTCCCAGTTTGTCTCCAGGGTGTCAGTACAGGAAAGCTCATTGAAGTCTCTCTGAAGTCACTTTATTTATAATTTGTGTTCTGGGCTTGAAGGCGCTCCCAAGCTCTCGTGTAATTGCTAGGCAGTGTCAGAGCTTGTGTGACAGCCGGGCATTGCACAGCCACTCCTCAGCACAGAGGACCCGACGTTTGCTAACAGGACTGGGAGGAATTGTTGTCCGACTCCATGCAACGATTGCTCCAGCCTTTCTTTTCACTCTTGTTTGCTGAGAAGCTAGGAAGAAGATTAGTTCTTGTAAAGCACTTCATTTTCAAAAGCTCTGCTGCCTAATGCCTCTGTCTGTCGAGTTAGGTGTCAGCCTGCTCCTCCCATGCTCAGTGCACAAACAGAAATGTGCCTGCAGGGCTCCCGCTCTCTGGAGCAGTGCAGAGGTGGCAGGAACATCTCCACATCCCTCTATGCAGATGAGCAAGAGTCGTGGGGGCAATGAGACACAGCACCACCACGCACAAATAACCACGTGGAGGAGCAGGCTGGTAAACCAGCTGGACACAGAGCCACTGTCTCTGGAGAGATCGGCATTTGCAGACAGCTCACACAGCCCTGTGGGACACTGTGGTGCTTCATGCCTGACACCCTGGGAAATTCCCAGCCCTGTCCCTCCCCGTATGCTCTATGGAAGAATTTGGGCTGTCTATACTGCACGTGCCACTGCAACGCACACACTCACCTGCGCTGGCTTCAGCCTGCCTGCCGAGCAGCTTTACGTAGGCAGAATAAGCGTCTTGTCTAAATGAAGGGTATTTTGCTGGTTTTCATCCTCTGCTGAGTGCTGTAGCTTGACTACTATTGCTCCCCACGGTCTGCCAGATGTTTCTGTATCAGAGGAGGAAGTCCTACCCTGAGACCCCAGCAAGCTGGCAAGGACCTGCAACGGTAGGCAGGAAGGTTTGTCAAGAAGGTAGTCTGTGCCTGGGTGTGGGCACAGACTATATGGGGGAGGCACCTGCTTCCACCAGCGATTCCCCAACCCGCAGTTCCAGAAAAGGATTCAGAAGGAGAAGAGACATCCCTGTTACAGGGTGAGAGCTCTCCTTCACAAGGGCCTGAGCTGTGCAGGAATGCCTCATTCCACCCAGTTTGAATTAGGACCTTGAGTCCAGATTTTGCTTGTCCACAGGGAGTACCCTCCCTTCTGCACTGCTGGACACCCTGTCCTCCTAACTGAACCCATTTCCAGTTTGTGTAACTCCAGATTCAGTGAAGGTGCTTGGCATGGCCTGTTGCATCTCTGCTAAGTGCTTTAACCACTGTGCTACGTAGTCACAGTTTCTCGATCTCATTAATGTTTATTTATTCTTGAAGAGTGGACTTACTTCAAAGGAAGAGCTCACCTCTGAATTCCCACAGCCTAAATGTTGTGTCTCCCACCAAATCTGGCTGCTGGCCCCTTTCTGAGCAAGGTAAAATAGGGCTTTAACACTGTGTCTCCTAGATTGCAGGAGAGCGCCCTAAGCTAAAGAGGGAAAACAGTGAACCCCTCCCCAGGTGCTTTGTTATTAGGAGTCCTCTGATAAGATGAGGTAGAACACATCCTTCAAGCAACAGAGAAGAGAAAGTACAGTCTGAGCATCCCTCCAGGCCTTAGGCATTCTTCTAGTCTCTGCACAGCTTGGCCGTGCCAGAATGTGACTTGGCCATGTCCATGGACAAAATCTTGGTTGTTTAGGGGCATTCAGGTGTCAATTGGTCATACAGCATCTGAGCAGATGTCTAAAGCCAGATCCAAGAGAGATGTTGGTTTAAGGCATCAAAGTGACTTTTTGTAGACCTGCTCTTTCACAGCAGTGAGCCGGTGCATTTTTCTGATAGAAGCATATGATAATTTCTGTTGTCTCTTGTTTTGAAGTAATTCTGTTTCTGAGTCTTGGTCTAGCAAGGAGAAGTTTGCATTAAAAATCATATTTGTAGATGAGAGGATAATCCAAACGCTGGGAGAGTTAAACACATGTTACTTTAAATGGATTTAGTTTTCAGAAAAATACCATTTAGATGCTCATTTGTTTAATCAAGAAATAATTAGGAGATAGTTCAGTAAGTAATGTCTTATCACAGGATTTAGAGCTAGAGATTGAACCCACACTTATCAGACTCCTTCAGGATGTGCTCCAGTGCCTCGTTTCTTCTCCATCTGTAAAATGAGGAGTTCATTCTCAGCTGTGTGCTAGGTACAACTGTATCAGAGGGGTAGATGTGATATCAGCAACCTGATATCAGACAGGATTTTAGCTGATGAAAGCAGTGAAGAAGCAGTGAAAGCTAGGCTGAACAAGACTTTTGAAGTAAGAGCATGACCAAACATGAGGCCTTGCTGAGGCTTAACTGAATATCTTTATAAGCTTGTATGTCCTTTTCTTTCATACACAAGGTCTCAAATTTGGGGCATATGGCCATACAAACCAGCAAATGTACATCAAATGTGTTCAACTTCATGTGCCAGCAGGCTGCACAGCTATTATACGGAGAATGTTTCCTCACAGAGCCGAACGTACACATGGCTATGCTCATCGGCTGATGAAGTTATCCCCTCAAATGCTTTTTTTCCTTAAAGGTTCCAACTGGCTTACATTAGCTGAACTCAACAAGTACATTCAGAACAACATGTTTTGGAGGTTAGACCTGTTGTTATAATTCTGAAAATAGAAAGGTCAGCATTTAAAACTTTCTATGGCATGAAAAAGTTTACAGCTGGCATACTATACTGCTGAAAATTAATCACTGGAAAAAAGGAGATAAATCTTAGCATTATCTGCGTAAGTAATAAAATGAGACACAAATGGAGAACTGAAAGTCACAAGAAGGAGACCCAGGGTATTAATATTAAATAGGTTGTGCATTGAGCAAGAAAAAAATGTTCACCTATGGACTTTATCTTGCATTAACATAGCTCCTGGAACTACATGGGGAAAGTTCTCCCCTGCTTGCTGATAATGAGGCTTGCCCC
>RSEF01000003.1:47392657-47420812 GCA_003993805.1 Himantopus leucocephalus | reverse complement strand
TGGGTAGCAGTAGTTGAGGAAGAATCTGGTTAGGACTATCTCTTGACATGACAGAAACTCAGTGCTTGCACCAGCATCCTCACTTTGCCAGCCAGCCTCTCTGTCCTCTGTGTTGTCCTGATGTTCTGGGAGCTCTGCAAGCCTCTTGCCATCAATCCCACTGAGGGTCTCACATGGAAATACTGCCTAAGGGAGCTGTTGACATTTGGCAGATGTTTAGAAGGTTAGTTGGAGGATGCAGAGCAGCCACATGTGGATTGAGCCAAGCCTAACACAAGCCATTAACCTACTCAGGATAAGGCAAAGTGCAGGTCTTGTACCTGTCACTCTTGTTCGTTGTATGCCCAAGAAGACATATACTGGCTTATCATTTCATGTAAAAGAACCGAAGCACTGCTTAGCAGTACAGGGTTCTGCTGCGATGTGGGATGAAGCCTTCTGCCATTTCTTCTGGAAATGTTAAGTTCAACCATTAAGAATATCCTGAAAATGGACTAAACCCTTATGTTGCCCACACTGGGTATTGTTAGTTCTGTGCTAGCACTGTTTGCCTGAGTATGCATAGTATTGTATGTCCCTCGGTGAGGTGACTGTAAGTAAATAGCCATCATCCAGGCATTTTGTCTAATTAGCAGAGCAGCTGCCTTTGAAAACATTCTTCTTAAGGGCTGATGTCTCAAGGATTACTTTATTTAATTAGAAAGAAACAAATCACTGGTGGGAAGGTCTCTTTCTAGAGTTCAGAGAATTTGATTTGAATTGAAAAAAATGACTTTTTGAACTATAGTTTACATGGTAATGGATGGGGAAAAGGGAGTGAGAGTGCAGCTGACAGATACAGCTTCTGCTACAAAACCAGATTTGAGCTGATGGAGGTCTTTAGAGAGAGGAATCTTCTAAAAACATGAGTAAAATCCTGCCTTCAGCTACCAGGGATTAGGAGATGTCCATCTGTTTTTGTGATTATTTCTGTTTATTTTTCACAGAGTTGCAGATTGATTCTCTTGTGGCACTCCCAGCACAATGGTGGGGGTTGCAGGGATGGAAGGAGGCTTTGCTGAGGACTGTTACAAGCTTAGCATTGCTCATTCTTGTCTCTTTCCAGTTTATGCCCTCCAACTGAAGTCTTTGTAACTAAAAGCCCATAATTTGGACCACCTAAAAATGTGTGTATATCCATAAATCTGTGGATAGATAGGCAAATGTGGGGGTGTGTGGGGGGTGGGGTGTGTCACACAAACAACTGTTGCACAGATGGTGACTCAAGAAGCACAGAATATACAGGAGAATGGAGGAAGTGGTGGGGACCAGAAATCCAGCAAGGCAGAAGGAGTATATAGCACACTATAGCCAGGATGAGACTGGGAAAAGAAGCCTGATAGTTAAGCCAGAAAACAGAGTTAATGGCATCAGTTTTCAGAAAGAATGGGAGATGTGGAAACCTAATAGAGAATGGGGAAAAAAGTGATACCATTTGGTCTGACTATAATGGCTTCTTGCCAAGGATCTTGAAAGCATTGCCATCCTAAATTAACCGGGGAGAAGTCGAAGCACAGAAATAATTTGAACTGCAAGAGGTCTAAGTTTACAGCAGATTGTAACCAGAGGTGTCAGGGGGGCACATGTGGTGAGTATAGTTGGCCTGGGGCCAGCGCTTAGCGAGTGGCTGCACTTCCACATGTTCATGGACACAAAGTTGGTGTAAGACTCTCTGGAAATAAAGGAAACTTTTAATTTGGCTTCTCTAGGAATGAGATGCCAAATGTGGATGCTGGGTGCTTCTGCCATGGGATGGACAGACCTAAAGAGAGAACCTGGGCCAGAAGGCTGTCCCACAGCGATAGGAGCAGAGCAGTTTTTGAAGAGGAGCTATCAGTAACTTGCTGCTGAGAGGGGCAGCAGTCCTTCCCCGTCACTTCAAAACCTCATCTCTGTTCTGATGGAAGGAGCCAGGCTGGCTGCTTGGGCTGGGGCACAGGCAAAGAGGAAATGGAAGCACGGTCATTCTGATGCCCCTGAGGGTTAGGCCTGTTTTGTCCACACTGGCACTAGCCCTCCTCTGATGTGGCTCGTAGCCTTGCGCTGGATTATGCTCATTTGGTGCTGATTGCCCTTTTCCAGCTCAGCTCCTGCTAAGAACAGTTCACAGGTCAATGTTTACCTGAAATCAGGCACACAAAGTCAGGACAGTCTGCCTCATTCTGTTACATGAGAAGCCAAGGAGAATAATGATTATTTCTCCACATCGAGTGACACCTCCTTTTACACCTATTGGTCTCGCTTATTGGCATCCTGGTGAAAATTCAGAACTGACTACTAGTGTATCCTGATATTAGTCCCTAATTCTCTCTTTCAGCCTCTCTCCTTTCCATATTTCCTCCCACCAATTATAGCGTGTATTTTTTTCCCAGCAGAACCTCACTTTCTTCCCGTTCTCCTGATTTCTGTTGGCTCTGCAAAAATATTTTTCTGCCCTCATTATCATTCATAATGCTTAGCAAGTTCACATCACCTGGAGATTTCATTACAATATTGCTTAAAACCCTCTTCCTGATCGTTAACGTTAAATGCGAATTCCAGCAACATTGCAGTACAGTTCCAGACACTCCTCTCGGTTCAGTTCTTGCTTTTCGTTATTGCTTTCCCTTTACTTCATTACCCTTCAACAGCTTTTCAATATAGGTGATCATGTTTGCATGTCCGAGCTGCCACCTTTTCTCTTTGCATACCAGATTACTCTAAATGATTTGTAATCCCTTATTCCAGGGTCTGCTCTTATTCTTACGTGCGCAACTTATTTTTACTTTTGAGCTTTTCTGCTAATATTGGAAATATTTTTGGATTACACAGCTGGCTTCTAAAAATATTTGGAATCAGTCTCTGCTGTTTTGTTGATTTAATCATTTATCATTTTTATTTTCCTCTAGCCCAGGGGATCCCAATTTTCTTCTTTCACTTGTCCAGCATTAATAAGAAATGTATCCATCAAAGCCTTTAAAGTTACACCAGTCAGAATTGTTCCGTTACTTTATATTTCACATTGTACGCTTCACATCAGATACTTAACTAGCATTTGCATGTGGCTTTGTCTTCACCATTCGTTGTGTGTGCATGCGTAACTCTCTATGATCTTTCTATTTTCAAAGTTCCATACTTCTCTGAAAAACAAAGCAAAACCTGCTGTGTGTAAGGTCTAAACCTACTTCTTTGAAAAAGGAATGTATTTCCAACAGGAAAAGCTACATGCCAGTGATCAGTTCCAGAGTATAAAGTATTCCTCCTGCCCTACTGCAGGATTCCACTGATCAACTCTGAGGTCTTCTAAAGGAAGCACACTACCTTTTTTTCTGGAGCTTGAAGTTTAGTTAGTGCAAAGCAACCTCAGATAGTTTTTCCTATGAAAATAAAGCACAATGCCAGAAAAAAGAGGGAGAAAAAAGGGCCCTTTCATGGTGATGTATTGACAAGCTTAGTTAAGGATGGCAAAAGTTTTCAGGACATAAGATTTGAAAGCCCCAAGGGACCTATTCAGCAAGATATGTAAACACTCACCTAACTCTAAATAGGTGAGTGGTCCCACTGAAGTCAAAAGCACTACTTCTATGCTTAAATTAGGCACATGGTTTAGTATCTTGCGAAACTGAAGCCTGAAGACTCACAAATTTTAATCTTGCCAAATACATCTGCAAATTCTGGGTCAAGGCATTCAGAGAAAAACAACTTTTGTTAAAAATAGTTAACTTAAGGATATCCAGGAGGAACATGGAAAGAAAGAGGAATTCCTCTTACAGTTTCACAGCATGCTGATTTAGCTGGTGTTCGTATTTATTTGCATTGGAGATCTGTGCAGGTAGTGGGGGTTAGACTGCAATGCGGAGGATGGCATGGTAATGTACTTTTATTGACTAACAGACATTGAACACATTCAGATAATGCACCCTTAGCTTGCTGGATACTCGCAGCTCTGCTCCTTTTGGATTCTTTCACTAAAAAGCAGAAAAAACAAACCAACAACATGCTGACTTGTGAGGACTGTGATTTCATTGGGTGTGCTTTAAAATGCATTCCCTTTTCTAGGAAAGGTAAAATGGGGCAGATCCAGTTTGCTCCACTGACCTAAATGGTTAGTGGGAATATTTTTATGAGTTTTGTGAGCTAAGAAGATTTATATGAGGGTGTCTAAGAATCACACTGAGCATGGTGGCGACTGGGAAATGTTTTCACTTAAATGACTTCTTTTAGAAAGCACAGATGTGTTTATCCCCGCAGAAGCACATCAATGTTAGTAACATCTGAGACAGGAGAAGAAGCCTTATCAAATTCCTTGCTTCATTCTGATAATGTTAAATCCTGTCCTTTTGTTAGGATAGAAGTGTGTGAAAACCCATATACTGAATCTTGTGTTTCAATCATTGCTTTGCTCTGTTTATAAGAAGGAGCAGACATACGCAAAATATGCCTTGGGGAGCGTACTTTCCTGCTGAGTCTACCCTGACAGAATTAATCACAGAGCTTCAATTGTGTCTCTTATTTCCCAAAGATGGGGCCTGTCTGGGCCCCATAGCTAGGTCAGTGATAAAACCATAGCAGAGATTGCTTCAGCACTGTAAATTGGCAAAATTTACTGGTGTACATCATGTCACTGCAGTATTGCTAAATGCATCAGTGGAGCAATATTACGGCAAACTTTTCTGATCAACAAAGCCTTTGCTTCATTTTTTCCTGTCTAAAAAGAGCAGTGGCAAACTGAAATAGTGACATTTCTTTCTTTTTCACTTCTTCCTTTCCTGTAAAGGTTAACTAAACTAGCTACTGAATAAAATTTAATTACTTTACAGACAATGGTTCTTTGCTCTTAGGCATATTGCAGAAGAAGAGCCGTGCTGGCAGTAAGTTGGTGCCTATTCTGTGAGACTATATTATCGGCATGTTATGCAACACCAGCAGGTTTGCTAAACTCCCGTTGCATATGGGTACCAACAGTTACTGTTTTGCATGCTTTGCCATTTGCATGCAGGGTCTGCTGAATTCATCATTGTCTTTGCAGCAGGGTGGTGATCAGGGGCAGTTATAAAAGTCATTAGTGAGCTGTGGAAAAACAAATGGAAAACTTACAAGCATGCTGAGACACTGCCTGTGTGCTCAGCAATGGGATGGGCTAAAGCACATATTGCACATTCCAGGATGGGGAAGATGAATGGGAGATGTATAGTTGATCTCTAATTCCTCTGCTACTGAGGCTGTGAAGTTAGTGCTTTTTTTAACATTTCTGTTCACATTTTTTTTGTGTGTGAATAGGATGTGAACAAACACACACACATATATATACATTATTTATGCACCGACTTTGCCGTGTCATCCTCTCTACAACTTACTCCTATTCAGCAAATTTGTGTTTATTGTCAGGTGCCTCTTGGTTACGTTAGCTGGATTTTTTATTAGAATGGTTTGATTGCAAAATACATTGCCATGCAAACACCTGGGAAAGACAGGGGTCAGGAACTTGTAACTAGAGCTTTTTATAAAATTCTGGGTTCTTAAAATCACTTAAAGTATTATAAATTAATATCAGCAACCCATGCCCAAGTAATCCTTAATCAATTTGATTGCAAAAAGACATATAACACAATTGGACATGAGATGATTTGGTGTTGTGTGGAAATACATAGTACTATGTTCTCTACATACCACTGTACGTAACTTTTCATTGCTCACCACAGAAGACTCACATGGCCTCATTCTCTTTCCACATGTCTTTCTGATGTATGAATGCGAGCATACAAAGCATCTCTTACTTGTCTTGCTCTTCTTTTGGCTGCAGGGATACCAGGTGATACTCTTCCCACCTGTGCCAGGCTATAAAATAAGCACCTTGAGTCTCACCTACTGCTGCATGTTCTTATACTCAGGTTCAGAGGTGTTGTGGAGGGCTTGCTTGAATGGACAGGAGTAGAGGAGCTTACAGAATTGACAGAGGCCTATGTCAAGAGAGTGCTGGGTTAAATCTGCATGAAGATTGAGACAGCAGAGAAATTCTCCCAAAGGATGCCACTCTCTAATTCCTGGAGAAGAACAAGTAACACTAGAATGTATTTCAGTTATGGCACTGCTAGAAAATGTCAGATGGTTATGACTCAGTACTCCCTACTGAAATTGCCTGTCTATTAAGGCTATTGAGCCAGGTCCACTTTGAGCATGCCTGAATCCAGCTTGAAAAATGTCCAGGGAATTAAGCTTGGTCTGAGCTTGACCTGTTGCCTGTTGAACAGCCTCCTGTGACTGATAATAGGTTTTCTGGACAACAGACGCACTGCCATTGGGAGTGGGAGCAGCACAGCTGCAGAAATTGCTAGTGCTCTTGTTCCACTGGCTGAGATAATTGTGCTTTGGTGTTGTGGGCACATGTGTTCTCTGAAATACCAATGCCAAAGAGTGGGCAAAGGAATTTCAGAGAAGCATTTACCCCTCATGTGGCGTCTTCTGTAATTATTATGTTTAGACAACACTTTAGCCTATGATGCACTGGTACACAGTTACTGCCAAATGTATTGGTGTAAGAAGCAGGAAAGTATAGCAGTGCCACAAAGTAAGCATGACTTTTAGGTCAGCGAGGGGCAGCCATTTCTAGATCTCAGTCAAAGCTTTGCCTGACTGCCAGCCCCACTACATTAATTTAACCTGGAGCTTGGAGAAGGGGTTTGAAGATGCAGCGTCTATTTGAAAGTGTTTCCACAACTAGATATTTAAGAATGATTGTAGAAAAAAAAAAATAAATCACTAACACCATCAGGAATCCTGAATGACATGAAAGGAAACAGAGGAAATCAGAAGTCACTTCGCGGATTAACTGAACCTCTAAAAATTATTCAGGTCATGTTTGGATTTAGTGGCTTGTCCTTCTCCTACCTGCATGTTTGCTCTTCATCTTTCAGATCTGACATTCTTCACTCTCAGGAGGGACTGCTGCTATTTCTGTTCCCACTGACCATGCGAGCACCATGCTGTTTTGGAGATCTGGAGTGAGCTGCTACATCAATGCGGTATTGTCCAGCGATACTCCTTCAGGTCCTAGCAGGACTGTGTGAGTGTCTGTGTTGGTGTCCCTGAGCTCTTTTGTGCCTCAGCACTGCTCTAGCACAGCCATGCTGTTTGTAATTGTGCTAGCTCATGGCTTCACGCCACAGCTTGGGTGTCTCCTGAGAGCATTGTGCAAGCCTGCCTGAGAGACACCATAGCGCTCTCACATCCATGCCTTCTGCATGAGTAAAGTAGGATCAAGCAGCACAGACTCTTCCCTTTTACTGAGCTGAAATTATCCATCAGGTCGTTTCCATTCCTGCTTCACAGATCCCTCTTCCCTGCAGCACTGATAAATTTCCTCTGTCTTCTGTATAGACATAGTTCTTCAAAAGCTCTTTCTCAGCAGAGTAGATACATGGCAGAAATCCTTACCCAGAATTTGCCTTGCAAAGGTGGAGAAGTTAGTGCCCAGACCCTCATTAGCAGCAAGGTAGATCTTTTTTGCCCTGTTCTTCTGTCCTTAAGTGAGACAGTAGTGATTTCTTAAACCTTGCTAGGTATGCCAGAAGCCCTAAGACCACCCCTCTCCAAACATCAGTGTGGATTGAGTTTTCTCCATTCTGTCTTCCAAAACAGAGGCAGCTGCTATCCTCGTTGCTACTATGAAGAACATCTGTCATCTGTTATCAAGAGTCGGAAACCTTAGCTAACAGCTACCCTGCTGAATGTTTTTAATACCTGTAAAATAACACTGATGCACCAGCTGCCGTACAGATTAAGCACAAACACAGAAACACTTGCAAAAACCAAAACATCTTTGCGTGTGTGGGCACCCAAAGAAATATTTCATCTTCACAGAACAAGATGTTTTAAATTAGATGCTCAAATCTCCTTCCCTGCAAGCAAATTCATGTGTAAATCCTGTAAAGCTCTTCCTAGAGAAAATTTGGAAGGCTAGATTTGCTTTGTGTACATTTTCTGTTTGCTAATCAGTGTATTCCATTGCAGATCCATCCTGGCTAGGAGACAGTAATCCACCCCTCCCAGGACATCAAATTAAGGGAGCAACAGGAAGTCTTTGTCTTTGTAGTCCTCTGGAAGCAATGTTGAGATGAATGGCATTGTCTCTTCTCTCCACCACAGAAGGTGAAGTGCAGAGGAGATGGAAGGCATTACTTTACTGTATCCTCTGACAGAGATTTGGGATGAGGTTCTGGTTGTCCCCTGGATGAATGTGGGAAAAGGAGGAAAGAAGATGAGACCCAAGAGGGTGTAACGGAGGAGGAGAAGTTCACTTCCCTTTCTAACATTGCTGAAGAGAATGAAGGGACGAAAAGACACGTTTTGCTGTGTTGCAGGTTGAGAAGATAACTGTCTCAGACAAACCCTCAGAGCCTTCATGGACACCAGCTGAATCATTCAGCAGGTGTTCTGGAGAACAGTTGTGGTGCAACTTCAGCCATCCTTTTTCCAGCATGCAGAGCAGCAGCTTGCCCCTTATAGTGGTGAAGGTGATGGTGACAGTCAGAAGTTGAAAGGTATTGGTGTCCTGCTGGGAAATGGGCCACCTCAGTTTGAAATGCCTCAGTTTGAAATGCTTTACCCCTACCCCAAAGAGCACTCCCCACCTGATGCTGATAGCAAGTCAATATTTACACACCAGGCTGGACTTGGAACACTTCAGTGTGTTTCGCAACACTCATGGATCCTTGGTGTTTGTGTTCAGGCTTGTCGCTTCACCTGTCTTAGGCACACTGGGAGTCCCCTAAAACAGCCACGGCTGTGATGTGACCCCCAGGAACTTGTGCTCTGGGTACTCATCTCTGGAGGAGGGATAAGAGTTGCTTCCCTGAGTAACTGGTTTCTGGGCTAAGTTTTCCAATGAAGGCTTTTATTTCTGGTATGTGAGCTCTCAGCCCGACAGTGCCATGCTTCTCACTTGATTCAAAGTGAATTTTATGTACATGGCTGTCAGGACTTATACCCACAACCCCTGTTCTTTTGGCTTTCCACCTGTGTGTGTATATGCAGTGTGGTTTCTGAGAGGGTATAATGCCTCTGTTATCAGAAAGCAGAACCTTTAATAACCTCTGGGGTTTTACAATCCTTTCTTTCATTTCCTTTTAAATTAATCCAACCCTGTCTTGCTGTGACATATGAGGTGCTCTGCCTAAAAAGACATAAATGTGATTAGATTACAAGGTACTTCAAAGATGCCCCACCTTCAGCTGTTTGTGAGCTGCTTAGAATTAGTGGAACTATGTGGCAATGTGCAATACTCTTCTCCCAAGCAGGACTGAAATTCCCTTTGGCTGAAATTCCAGGATGTGCCCAAAACTCCAAAGCTGTTTTGTGCAATACAGTCATGTCAGCAGTAAATCTAGGGACTTTAAAATTTGTCCTGTTTTGACGTGGCAGCTCTGCTCCCTGCAGTTTATGCATAAAATGCCGTGATGCCGTAGACTGGAAGGTTGAGGATGTAATAAATCCCATAAGTGCACTTTGATCCTACTGCCACGAGAAGTCAATATGTGGGTTTCCCCCCACGCCCCCCAGGATTTCAGCATCAGCAGAATCCACCTGACAGACGTGGGAGCACCTCACCTTGCCACTGCTATCTCTTCCCCCAAGATCAAAGTTACCATCACCCCCCCATCCCCCTGGGGAAGTTGCAACAAGCTGATGAAATGCTTCACTGGGAAAAAACTCAGTCAGGAGAAAGCTACAAACAAGCGAACAAACCAAAGAAAAAGACTAAAAGAAGCAGAACCCATAAGAAGCAACGCAGGAATAGAGTGATTAGTCAGTTGGCTTCAGATCCAATCCACCGAACATCTCATTTGCTGGATTATTTGCTCTAAGCTCAGACACCGTGCTCAGCATTGCCCTTCGGCCCTCCCAGAGGCACCCCACAGCTGTGTTTTTCATGGTATCTCCGTGTGATTGAAAACTATGGACCTTAGAAATTGTTCCTTTGTGGGATGAAAGGAGGACAGGACCGAGTTTTTGCTATGTGGCACCTGACCTATTTTCCAGCATGTGTGGTGGTGTCAGCACAGTCAGTAGTCGCAGGGGAACATGGAGGTGGAGGCCAAGGTGTACGTACTGGAGAGGGCACATGGGTAAGGTGCAGTCTTGGAAGACATATCTTTTGTTTTGAAACTGGGGTTATTGTTTGCTGATGGGAAGATGCTAGTTCAGGCTTTGATCTTCTTTTGCACGGTTCAGAGTGACATCTAATGGCACAGTACCAGACTGCACCATGTCTGAGAAGAGCTCAGTGGACAAAAAGCTATATATGCCAACCATTTATCAAGTGACAAGGGCAAGGTAAATTCTCTCAGGGGTGAAAAAACAAATAGACTCTATTAAACTAAACTGTAACATTGTTTATAGCTATACTTAGAGAGATACATATATAATACCTGAATAAAGCGGGGAGGTTAAAGAAAAGTTAGGAAGTGGCTGTTAAGCTGCCTGTAAAAATGTAAAATATTTCACATAATATATTAGGTTAATGAAATATGAGTGAGTTTAAACAAGATGAAAGGAGGAAGCCAGGGCAATATTCCAGAAAGGAGTCAACCCCAAAAATTCTATTTTGAGTTTGATGTGATGTAAATCTTTCATGTATAACTGCTTTTATAAAAAATGACAAGATCCTACATAATAGTTTGTTTTGACAGAAACAGCATATTCTAACAAAAGATGCTCCATCAAATATTTTCAACCAGTGCTGTGTTGTTGCATCATTGTTTTGAACTGTGCAAATTGCAGATCAGAGATCTGTTGAATCTTACCAACATGGAAATATATTTATATGTGCTGCATGATTTCCCTTTTAGGCACCAGTAAAGGTAATTTTGCACTATTAATAAATGTTGCAAGAAAAATACTTTATGTATTGTGTTCAAGTGTAGGAGGTTGACATTTAAAATGTGTAATCACAAATAAGGGATAACAATAGCAAGAAAAGCTTTGGCATTGTTGGAGCTAACTTTTCAGGGAAATAGCGGATTCCCTGTTTACCATAAATGGATTGAGTTTTGATTGCATTAATGAGCATTGAATGATATTCCATTTAGAAGAGTTACAGAGTTGCCAAATTAAAAGGAAAAATCTAACTATATTTTCTATATATATATCTGTATGCGTGTGTGTATTGGTGTATAAAACACAGTTAGTAGGTTGTGCATGGTACACTTAAAGATTGTCAATGCCTAAACAGAATTAGAGCACACACAGTTCTAAGGTAAGTCTGGTATGAATACATAAAGCAAACCCACACCTACTAGCACCTAAGACATGTGAATAACTATTCATATGGGTTCTGTCCTTAAGAAGGCTGAGCAGCGTATGGTGAACCCGGGGAGAATGTGGTTTTGGTGCATTTTGTATCTGTTTAGTCAGGACCTGCTGGTAGCATGTTTCTCCTGCAATCCTTTAAACTTGCAAATTCACGATAAAGATAATTTATAAAGGAAAAAGGAATGAGTTTTTGCCTTTAAAAAAGAGATTTCTAAAAGGCATATAAATAATTTTCAAAGGATTATTTTCTTTACGGGTTTTCACATTAGGAAGTTGAGTTTCTAGCTACCTTTTTGCCTAGAAATCTTTATAGGATGATTGAAATATTGTCATGCTTGTGACAGTGGAGAAGCAGTACAAAAAAAATCTTCTTTGCACAACACTAAATTCAGTTGAGGAACTCATTGCTACAGGATGCTGTGGAGACTGAAGTTCACATAGCTGGACAAAAGAAGATTAGGAAAAATCATGAAGGATTGGTCCACTGGTGGCTGTTAAATGTAGTTGGAGTGTATCCATCACCTCAGGAACTCACAGCTGCTGATTGCTGAAGAACGGGTGTATAAACAGGGGAGAGGATTACTCCCTGACTGCTCCATTTCAT
This sequence comes from Himantopus leucocephalus, assembly GCA_003993805.1. NCBI lineage: Eukaryota > Metazoa > Chordata > Aves > Charadriiformes > Recurvirostridae > Himantopus > Himantopus leucocephalus. The sequence goes on along the minus strand of RSEF01000003.1, from coordinate 47,408,880 downwards.
ATATTATTTCCCTTAGCATCCAGTATTAGTTACTGTCAGAAATGCATTTCAGCTAGCTGCACTTTTGCTCTCTGCCCTATGGCTGTTCTAATGGCTGATCTTTTGTTACATGAAACTCCAGTAACAGCTTTCCTTTTTTTTTTCCTCCCACCAGAAACAACGGTCTGAACATAAGCTAATTTTTTTTTTTTTTGTTGAAGTATCAAGTATATTAATTCAGACTGGAAAAACATTTGCTTATTTTAATCAAAGTATAAGCAGGCTATAGTTTTAAAGGTAAATTAGTTACTGTTATGGCCATGTCACCTTAACCCAATATCCAATGTCTGAGACAATTATTAAGCTGTAATGTTTTTGGTAGCCTCAAGCTTCCTTTCGCTGTCTATTGATTGCTCTCAGAAGGGGCTTTCAGCTGAACATCTCTAGCCTTCAGGCAAGATAAGATGCCTTTCTCTCACAAGCAATTGGTATCCAGCAGCTGAAGGTGACATTTTTAGACACTGGTCCTTTCTTCAGCTCTGAGGAAGGTGTTTAATTATATACCATTTCACATCCAGGAAGCAGCCTGGGAATGCATGGACTACTCTGTAGACCCTCTTTGTGCAAAGACAAAGAATGTTATCTTTTCATTGTGTTGGCTTCTTAAAGACGCCTTTCTGTCCTAGAGGAAAAACAGTACCCTATTTGGGGATAAAAGTCATCAGAAACAAGGCATACTTTTTTGAAGCTGGGGTAATTATGCATTGGAACATTTTAAAACCAAAGGGAGGCAACTTATTAATGGGTTGGAAATTGGAGAAATCCTGAATAGGCTGTGACCTGTTGGAGGTCAATCTGACTGTGATAATAGTAGGAAACAAAAAAGCAAAAAAATGTGAGTTGGGCTTCTGAGCTGACTGTGACCTCTCCGGAACAAGACCATACAGTTATAATTGATATTCCTATGAAAACATGTAATCGGTGCTCTGTGCAATCAAAAAAATACGACTTGAATGCTAAGATCTGTGGAAGACAGTAGATGGCGCAAGGACGTCAGACAACCTCCCGGGGTTTCATTCAGGTTAGGGATCAGGCTCCATAGGTGTGTATCAATTTTATTGCTCAAAATCCAACAGGGATTTTGGGAGGAAATGAAAGAAATGCAGTCTGCTAAAATATTTTGATTACAGTGTTTTACAAACATTACACTCCCACCTACGCCTTTGTAGCTTTTCCCATTGTGATTAGTTTTAGCTGTTGTGTCCTTCAAGTTTGGGCTTTTCCCACTCTGCCTTGAGATGAAACAAAGCCTTCAGAGCTTTCCAGAATAATCAATATATTACCGTGTAGTGCTCCCCCACACCCAGGCTATAGGACAGGCTTATTTAACTCCTTTGTTTCTGATCTCCCCCATATCCTAATTCCAGGCTCTGTACCTTGGATGCCCTAGTTAGCCTGTTTGAGGTGGGCTAGTCTCTTCCCATCTCTTCCCATTAAAAGTTTCATTCTGGAGCTGAGAAACCATCCCTAACAAAAATTAGGTGTGAATGTTTTGGTGGAGCAAGTGAATCCTTATGAAAAGTGATGGTGACGCAGCGTTTACCGACAGAACATGCCCTGACAGCTTTCAGAGCAGTGCGGCATTCCCCTGCTTTTGTGGGGAGTCAGCACTCCAGCCCTGCTCCAGCCCCGCTCCAGCCCCCGGCTCGATGATCATGGAGTTGTAGATAAGCAGAAGTCACACAGGGTCTAGTCGTGGCTCAAGTACATCAAGGCGGTGAGTTTGCCAGCTGTTATTTACCCTGGCATCTCTACAGGTCTCCAAACAGCTGCCGCCGTCTTCACAGCCTTACACTTATGTCAGTCTGAAGGAATCACCAAGACTTGCCAAACAGTCTCCCACCACTGCGTGGCTGGGAGAGGAAAACAACCCAAATGAAGAGCAATAGAAATTTTCAGCTGTGGTTCAGAACACTCTCCCCAGATTGATCCTAGCACTTTCTTCTTTATGCTCTGCAATCACTTAGCATCCTCTACTCTGTTTGAGGGGTTGGCGACTGCTCTTTACGCAACTGCTCTGAGGTAGGAGGCTCTCAGTGAAGCACAGGGGAGTAGCGGTTGTACTATGTGAAGGGCTTTCCTGGGGTGCAGGAGGGGAGGGAGGAAAGGGCGGATATGGTGGTGGTGAGCGGTGGAAATTGGGGACAAAGCTTGTGGGATGAGGAGGAAAGAAAAAGTTTGGGAAGTTGCCTACTTTAGAAAGCCAAGAGTAGGCAGTGCCTCAGGGATCGATAAGAATTGCTTCCAGAAAAGGCACCTGCGGAGACTGTGGAGTGCTCAAATTTGAGCCAAGGTAGGGAGCAGATGTGGGTAGAGCTGGAAAGAGCTGGAAAGACAGGTATCCTACAGAGGAAGGTGGGATCTTGGCAGTAAATAGTAGCTGTGGAAGGATGACTAGGCATGCTAGGGATGTTGCTTGCACATTGAACAGTGGGTGCCTTTTAAGGTGGTGGCATCTTAAAAGTAGAGGACCAAGGAGAGGCCAGGCACTGCATGTCTGTGCCTTAGGAACTAGCTGGGAATGAGAAAAAAAAGCTTCAAGGATCTTGAACGTGCTGGGCTGCAGACAGGCAAGGTAAGGAGAGGGGCTTGAAGAAGCAGGTGCCTGCCCGGTACATTGCCAGAGGAGCTGGGTAACTGCTGGAAGCAGTCAGAGATTGATGAAACAGGTTTTATTTGAAAACCAACAACTTTTCCAATGGAAACATTTTCTAATAATGTGTTGGCTTCAACAAACTTCTGGTTAAATGCAGGTAGTTTCTTTCTAGTCCACCTGGAGGCAAAGTCAAGCTTCTGCAATTTGTGGCTGTTGGACAGCCCTGCTATCCAGATGTTTCCAGAGCTTTTAGGCTCCTTCTTATCATATCCAGAATATGCCATTGCTTGATTCCAGCCTCATTTACACTGAGTAATGGAGGTCTGTGGAAAGCCTCTGTAACTAGTACTAACCCAAGCTGGTGTATCCACCTAATACTATGATGCTGTGCAGAGACAACAGACTGTGCCAAAATCATTAGTACAGGATCATATCTGAGGTGATAAATCCACCATTTGGTTCTCCTGCTTACACCGCTGGTCACTGCACCCCGCTCCATTAAGTGAGACAGATGTCTTGCTCAGCGTTTGCTGACAGCAGTTTGCACGGACACATTCAAACAGTGCAAGGGTAGGAGTTGTGTCATTGCCAGCACTCCTGGTACAGGGGTCAAAATCATATGAATTTGTTGCAAGTCTTCAGAACTATCCACAGGTTATTAGCATTATCTTTATAAACATGCAAGACAAAGTTTTACTTAATTGCTGAGAAACAAATAACCTAACTGCCCACTGCTTGCACAGATTTACACAGCAATAGGGGAAAAAAAAATGGCCAACAAGAAGTTCATTGACATGCTGGACAAGGTTAAACTACCTCTGATAATCTGTCCCCNGGTTATACTACCTCTGATAATCTGTCCCCAGAGAAGCTGATGATCTTCTAACAGGGAATTTTGTACCCTGCTGTGATAAGCAGCCAGAAATTTTTAAAGCTCTTAAATCCTTTGAAGTCAGGAATGATGATGTGTTATTAGCAGAGTATCCTAAATCTGATGAATATGCCATTTTTCTCAGCTTCAAGTGAAAGTATTATAAAATGATTCGGAAGTATTTTAAATGAAATGGAATCGAAAAGAGTGGAATGAAAAATGAAATTAAATGAAATAAAATGAAATAAAAAAGAACTCAATCTGCTAAGTGAATGCTAATAAGTCAGTGCAATGAACTTGTGTGTGTGGGTTTGGTTAATGTATTTTCTCTAATTCACAATTAAGGTAATGCAAAGGAAAAAAATAAGCAATAAAAAGGCAATGTGCCCAAAGCAGTCTTAGACTGGCCTCCATAACTTCGTGGTGTATGTGGTACTCAGTAGCTTTTTCCGCTTTCCACTTAGTATGGACCAAGTTCACCCAGCTCTTCCACTGAATGGGGGGAGCTTTGGGGTTGGAAGCAGTGTGAGGGGCATGGCCATGAAGAGCTCAATTTTTCTTTTCCACTATATCCATCACGTTCCAGGGCCATGTCAGGAGGAGTTGTCTCAGACAGCTGAACCTGCTCATCTTTCTTTCTTGCCGCATTCCTGGGCAGGGAGCGCTGGAGCAGTGATGGTCAGGTAACATTGCTGTGGGCTGTGAGTGTAAGGTACTGAGATGTCATCACTGTCCTTGAGACAGTTATTTCCCCCTGGTTTGTGTCAGAGATCCTCACTGGGATTTTATTATTAATTATTGGTCAGAGGTGAATACGTTTATCTGCCAAATGTAGGCTCAAATAAGTACTGTAGATGCCTCTTTTTAATATTTTTTTCAACAAAGGATTTTACTCTCACTTGTAATTTTTTTTTTCATTGGAATTGTGTGGTTTTGTTTTGCATAGAGCTTGCACTTAGTTTTTCTGAAACAATTAGAAGGAAATGTGAATAATTGGGCTGTTTGCAAGCAACAGTTTACTGTATACTATACTTAAAAACTGGGAAGCAGAGAAAATTACATGTACTTTAATTGCAAGTTACATACATCCTCAGAGAATCAGCTAGCACTTCCTCAAGCACCGATAGAGAACTGCTGAGTAAGGGGGGAGAGTAACTAAAGTCCATCACAGTGAAGTCCAGAAATAGGTCTTGAAAACTGCACTTTGGTGAAATAAAATTAGAAGTAGGTGACCGCTGCAGGCAGTTCAGTTCAAAGCAAGTTTTTAGTCTTAACGTGGGAAACTGTTAAAAATTCCACATTCTGTAGAGGTGGCCAGGCCAGATACTTAGTTGTTCCTTTTGGACTTCAAAAGAAATCTGTATTTTGGATACTGGTGGATCTAGATTTATTGTGGAAATGCTTTCTGCAGAAGATGGGTAGGGAACAGCGAGTCTCCATACAAATAGATTTGATAGGAACAAGGGTGTATAAAGCATACCTCCAGTGGTGGAAGGTTTGGGAGGAAATTGAGGACAGGGCTACGCTAAATGCAGTCAGGGAAATAGTTTTCATTAAGTGGCAGAGTTATCCTGCTTATGTACCCATACATGTGGACCTGTATGCTACTGAATTTAGCATTGCGGACTTAAAGGCTTAATCTCCATGGGTGCAGGGTTGTCTGCCCTGTGCTTGATTGCACCCTGCGTTCTGCTCTGAAGAAATATGCTTGAAGAATTTCCCAGCAATTCTCTCTTCAGTGGCCGCTGCTGCTGGTTTTCCTGTGGGAAGGCAAAATCTAGCCACATGTACAAGTAATTTTGGATATGACTCAACAAAGAGCCCTATGCAGTTTTGGAATCCAGTGGATAAGACACTTTTATAAATTAACCTGGGAGATATCATTTGAGCTTAGGTGCAGTTATTTTAAAAAAGTGAGAAAAAAAGTCATGAACCAGAAGTTTTATTGCTCAATTTTTGAATAAAATTATTTCATAACAATTGTCGCGTTGTACATAACGGGGCTTTTTCAGTACTGATTATGAACGGGAGGCCATAATTCTCCCTATTAAAAGCAGTTGTTAGGACAAGTGCACACAAGTGTAGAAGGTGGCAATTTCCTTTCAAAATGGTTATCTGACTGGAGTGAAGAGCATTTTTCACCCGCTGAAGTACTTGTAGAAATGGAGTCTTCTTGAGATTTCATGTAGCAAAGGGAGGTTTTCAAATATTACTGCTCACTTAATGCAACTTTAAAATGAATATTAAACATTAACTTGCACAGATTGTTAGGTAACAGCACAAACATTAATGATCTTTCTAGTTAAGAAAACAAAATCAAGATGTCACGTGTTAACAAAGGTCAAAATATGGATTATCCAGTGTGACATAAAACTGGAAGAACATCGAGTTACAAAAAACGCCACAAAAACCGAGGTGGCCAATCAGATATACCTTTCTATTTTTCTTTCTGAAAAGAAAAGAGAAAAGGGAAGGGAAGGGAAGGGAAGGGAAGGGAAGGGAAGGGAAGAGGGAAGGGAAAAGAGAAAAGAAAAGAGAAAAGAGAAAAGAGAAAAGAGAAGAAAAAAAAAGAGAAAAGAGAAGAGAAAAGAAAAAAGAAAAGAAGCAAAGCTTTGTAATATAACACTGTGATTACGAATTTGTACACCTAAAGGGGTAAAGAAAGGAACAGGCAGGTCCAATAGTAAAAGTAATACAAAATAACTCTCATTATTCAACATTTGCATAAGTGGGGAAGATTATATAGTCCGTGAAAAGGGAGATTCATGTTTCTCTGATTTTTTTACAGGCATTTTTCACCCTATTTCTTTAGGCTTTTCAAAAATTGCTCTTCTGGGGTTCTACATCTAATAACTTCAGTTGTCAGCAAAAGGAATAGGGCTGTTCTTTGGATCTCATGCTATGCTTCTTGGCATGATAACTAACTGTCTTCCAAAATGAGCGATAAATGAGGTAACTGATAACAGTTGTTTTAGGGTTTTTCCCGTTACCATCTGGAGAGGAACTGATGTGTGTGTGCTGATTGTAAAGAATATCTGTATGCTAAACAGCACAATGCACGTCTGAACATCAAAATAATAGCCCCCAGATATTTGGCTCATGTCCATATGTGAAGTTTTTTAAAAAAATAATCTGGCTTGGTGTTCCAGGCTTAAATACAGTGAGAGCTCTGAGACATAAAGGATGGGAGTTGGGGGTTGATGCAATTGTAACGGTCAGTCTTAGAGCTCTGAAAGGCATTTTCTGTTTGACAGAATTACCATAATTCCCATGTGAGACCATGGGACATATGAACATGTCTCTGTGGAAATCTATCTTGTGGTGTTCATTTTTGCTTTGATTATTTTTGAAAACTATTTGAAAACTATTTGAAAACTATTCTTGTTGCATTTGAAGATCCTGCTCTTCAGGAGTCTCAAAACGTTGCATCTGAACCTGCTGTAGCAAGACTTGTCAAGAGGGTGAAAGACCAGAAACAGTTCTCCACTGGAGGCAGCAGCAGATACGGAAATGTAATGTTAGCCAGAGCACTGTGTCATAGTGCAGCAAGAAATTCAGAAGAATGAGATGGGAGACACTAAAGTAGAAATAATAATGCAAAAATTGGTAACTTTGATGTTTGACACATTCTACATCTGACAAAACAGCTGGCTTATCTTTGAAAATGTCCGCAGAGTCATGTTCTATTACGCAGAGCCACCACTGTTCATAATGCAAAATTCAGCTTCCCTGTGTGTTTGGTACAGTGTGGAAAGTTCACTGATAGGAAGTTCATTAATTCCAAAGAAGAGCAAGTGCTCTCATCAGGTACTTACATGTAACTGCTGCACAGCAGGAAGACACTTCTCAGCAGACGTAAGCTTTATCATAGAGTAAATGTCCAATCTCTAAGCTTCAGCATGATTGAATCCATTGCAAAAACTCAAAGTCTATTCCAGTGTTGTCCAAATTTGTTTTCCCTTCTTTCCCCCCACCCCGATTCATCCATCTTTCAAACTGTTTGCAACAGCTATTTTTGAGAGGCATTGGAATTATACACTCCAGGTGGCAACAGCCAAGATTATTCTTCTTCCTACCGCTTTTTTTCGTGCTTCTTTCATAATTTCTTCTTTCCCCATTTTTTTTCATAACCCATTTATATAGCAAAAATGCCAGATGTTTTTCTTTTCCCATTGGAGACTCTTCAAAAAGTTCAGGGCAAGGTGGTGCAATTGCTCAGTGGAGGGTTTTTTTTTTAAAGCAATTTCTTACCTGTTTCACAGAATCATTGCATGTTCCAGGTGTGATAGGACATAGTTGCAACAGCTGCAGAGAAAAACAAAGAGGTGACAGGTGAAAAAATGAAATAAGGTGAAGAAAAGACAGAGCATTCATATCTTGAACTGGGAGATCCAGGGAAGTCCCACATTATTACAAGCGCTCTGCCTTTCTTTGAACCTCCCCATTCACTACATCACCATGAGTGAGAGCTACTTTTGCACTTGTTGAGCACATGTGACAGCAACCGTGCCCCTTTGCTAACCCTGAGACAGACTGATGGTGGTGGCTGAAGGCTCTTCAGATGGAGACATGCTCTTGAGTGGTTAATGGCTATTCTGTTCCACAAGTGTGCCAAGAGACATTGGTACTTCCGCAAGGCAATTCATGTGACTCATTTTAATTATCTGTTTCAGGATGAGAAGAATGATGCCATGGCAGTGATTACATCTCTCTACTGACTATAATGGAGTCCATGGGGAATTAACTCACACAGAGTTGTGGCTGTGCTCTTCATAAGGACATTAGCTGAAATGAATCCTAGTGCCTGCTTCTTAAAGCTGGAATAAATAGCAACTTTACTGTACAAAGAAAGCCTTAAGTTTAATGAGTCCAACTCGGTATGGAGGGCAAATGTGCCACTTGTGTGGCAGCTCTGGTCTATCAGAAGTCTCATAGCTTGAAGGAACTACATTTATTCATAGATTGCCAGATACAGCAGTATTAACTAATAGATATATCCCATAGATCAACATAGCCATTTTTGTTGATAACAAAGCCTTTATTAAGAAGTTCCATTTCTTCCTTCCTGCAGTCACCAGCCTAGGCATTTGCAGTATCTGTGTTTTCCCAGACTGCTCATGAAAACTCACCATCTCTGTTTCCATCTCTAGTGTCAGCTATTCTCTTCCTTCCCTCAGTTCTTGAGTTGTTTCACAGATGCAGTTATTCTCTGGACACTCTTAACTCTGAGACCAACCTAGACTGCTACAGAGGGGTTCCCTTTTCCCACTTCCAACTTAGATGATACCAGAAAATTAGAAAAAGGCAAGGCAGCCATTCATTTAATTATTGGAAGAAAGGAGACCGAAGTTTCCCTGGATGTCCAGTGTGTGATTTCTTCTGCACTTTCTCTGCTGATGGAAAACCTTGTTTTGTTCCTGAAGAGGTTGCAGTAAAATGGGATAAGCTTTGAAAATTCCTGAATGGCTGCTTCAGTCCAAAAGAAATAGTTAGTGGACAAGCAACTATTTAGAAAGGACTTTACACAGTATAAAGGCAGTGTCAACCTTGCCAAAATCCTGTCATTCATGAGACATTCGTGAGAAGGGTACTGGCACTCTGTGATTTCCAGTGAAGCAAACAAACACTCTGTGCTCAGCACTTCTGAGCTGCAGTCTGGTTAATATCTTGGAGCTTCTTGGAACATTCAAACTACTTGAAAATATTTTGGGAAGTGTATCTGAATTTCCCATAACTTTGTTAAAGACATTTCCAGCATCAGCCTTGTCCAAAGACCAAGAAAAAATGTTCAATGCCAGTAACTTGCAGTGTATCACCTAATATTTTTCAGAACCAGATTCTGGGTGTTGAATTTTTTGAGTTCCTAGTAACAGGGAAAGGTGTTCAAATCATTGTTGAAAATAATAACTTCTGGTCTTGGAAAAAAAATGCCCAAAACCACTATGGAGAAAGATAATATTCTCTCTCCTGCAAAGAGAAATTACCAAAGTTAGAACTGTCAATGCATGCCAGTAAAATGTCTGCTTGAACACATGATGTAAACTGTGAAGATGTTAATGAAATTAAAGTTTTGGGGATGGTATTTATTTAATAGATGTGGAATTTTGAAAAAAAAAATGGTAGTAGTCTTGTTGTTATGGTGTTCTACATATATAGATGAAGAATATTTGTTAGAAAAAGGTCTTGTATTGGATCATCGTATACAGCGGGATAAATTTTTGGCCTCATGGCAAAAATGATAAAAAATAAGACAGAAAAGAAGCTAAAATCCTTTATTTACTTAATGATGAAATGGTTATGTTTTTCATAAATATTTGTCCTCATTTTTCCTCATTATCAGCTTCAGGGCAATAATGCACTCAAACAAAATCATTCAACTGATTTGGTTTCCAGAATGTGGTGCAGTCAGAGAAAAGATTCAAAGCTTAATTATATCAGCAGGGTCTAATAAAATTATTCAATTCCCACAAAAATACGTTCATTAGATTTTATCTTTGAGACCAGGCAGTATTCTCCGTCCTATTCCATTTCACTTCTTTTTAAAGTCCAAGTGCCTGAAACTTCCTCCAACTTCATAGTCTTCAGTATGAAGGAAAGCAGGTAGATCTGCCCTCTCAGAATACAATATTCATGTCATCTGTAATCCATAATCTGCTTTTTTCTATTAGGTATCAGCAGTACAGCTGATGAGAACTTTTCTGATGAAACAAAGTTTGATGAGAAAATACTCTGAAATGCTCCAGAGCAGTCTTAAACAGCAGTAGTTCCTCTGTATCTTTTCATACAAATTCACCAATACTATATCAGTAGTTTTGTTCAAATTGTTCCTATGTTCCAAACTGGGTTTCATAAATGAAATATGTGTACATTCAGTGGTGCACATTCTATACGTCCTATAAACATTGAGTAATTCTGCAGTGACTAATGCAAGTAAGACTACCTAAGCAATAAGATAGTGTTTGTCATATGATATTTCATATCATATGCTTTATATCTATCATATGGTGAAGATCTGATCTGAGAAATCTCTGTTGGTGATAGTCAAGAGCCATCTGGACACAGTCCTGAGCAACCTGCTCTAAGTGACTGTGTCAAGCAGTGGAATTGGACTAAATGGTCTCCAGGGGCCTTCTCCAACCTCAGCCCCTCCGTGTTTCTGTGATACAGAGCGGGCAAAGGTGGCTAAAGAAAATCTCCTCTATTGAATGGGCTTAAATATCTGCTGTAACAAAAGGCTGCGTCACTGCTCCTGTATTGCTTCTACCTGGCTATTTCAGCAGCTGAACTGTAGAATAAAGGGCTCCCTTTTGATGTTAAGAACCAAGTATGTGACAGGAGATTTTACTTCTGAGTGGATTGCAACTCTGCCCAACGTTAGGAGGAGACAGGACTCAGCTCTTCTGCTCCTGGCTCCTCCCATGCTCTGTAGTGATCTGGGCTTTTATGCAATGCTCTGTGTTCAATGGCAAATGATGAGGTCATATTTCTGCTCATTATGCCCATGATGTACTTCAGCTCAGCTACCTATGCAAGTAAGGCAACAGCGGGCTGGTGGTAGCTGTGGTTTTCACTCTGGTAATTTTGTATCATTTATATAATAAGTAACGATAACATTTCCTGTAGAGGAAAATGTTTATGTTATTTTACTCTTTTGAGTGTACAGAAGAAAATGCAGCTGGATAAAACTCATGTGATTTGTACTATGCCCATTGAAGCTCTAACTAGGCTAAGGCCTGAAAATTTTTGTTATCTTACTCTTTTGAGCATGCAGAAGAAAATACAACTGGATAAAACTCATATAAATTATACCATGCCTATTAAAGCTCTTATTAAGGCAAGGCTTGAGTCATGACTTCATAATGGCCATAAAAAAGAGGGAAGAAACTATTTTCTCATCCATTTTTCTCATACTTAAAAGTGGCGAGATCATTTTCACTCAAATTCTCATAAAAATATAGCCTTCGGCAACAAGTCAAATTCTTAGCCGGAAAGGCTTTGGGGTGATTGACAGAATTGACATGATTCATTCTTCATAAAATAATATGAAGCCGTACTCACAGACCCTACAAGTACATACATCTAGAGTAGGCTAAACCCCTCTATTTTTAAGTATAATTGTCAGCTGAGCAAACAGAACAGTGAAATAAAAGACTGAAAACTGATCCTTTCACCCACTGTAACCTGAGAACGAGCTTAACTGTGTACTTTAAACAAACATTGCATAATATAACATATATTGAAGCTCAAGCCATATTTTAGATCAGATCTTTTATTTATCCATTACAGGATAAATATTGATCCTGGCTAGAGTCCTGTGACGTGAGGCCAAGTTAAAATGAAGTCCTTAAAGAATGTGAAACCCTAATGTCCCATCCTAGAATGGACCAAAGCTGCACTTAGCTGTGTGTCTTATGTACAAGTGTGGCCAAAAGACTATCCAGCATATAATGATAATTCCTCATAATAGTTTCCCAGTCTCCAACAATCGGTGATCTAAGGACATGTTGAACCTGGAAGTACTTGTATTTAACAGCCCTCTCAGAAATTCTCTTCCATGAGGTTGTTGCTGTCCTCTGAAAGCTTCTTACCTTTCAGAACCGCAGTGTCCTGCAGCAGGGTTTTGCTTGAACTTATTAGATACTTTTCAGATGAATCAAGAGCTATGGCTCCTCTTGCTTCTAGCATGAGAGTTCTTCATTTATGTAACACTGGAATGATAAAATTCCAGTCCAAATTGTTAGCTTACCATTTAAAACACTTATGTATGGACCATTGTTTACAGAATGTAAACACTTTGTTTACCTTTGGGATCAAAGTACTGCTAATACACGTATCCCATCCTTGTATATCAAACCTGCCAGCACCTTTCCATGCCAAGCAGGAACATTTTATCACCTAAGTGGCAATAAAATGTTGACTAGTTCATAGAATGTTTTGGGTTGGAAGGGACCTTTAAAGATCATCTGGTCCAACCCCCAAGTTGTTCCAGCTGATCTTACTTCTTAGGGAAAGGCGGGCGTCTGACAAAGTGCAATGTGCACTTTTCTTAGAGCCCATTGATCTGCTCCTTTTGTCACACTGAGCCCATTGACCTGACCCTCAGTGACACTGCAATGAGTGTCCAGTCTACTAGCCATCAAATCTCTTTTCAGGGCCCTGTCAACATGCTGATATTCCTGCCGCATTCCCTGCTGTGTTCTGGAGCCCTCTCTACCTTGAGCTCCATACCCAGGCCAAAGCTCTGGTGTTGCCAAAGTCAACTGAAAACCTTCCAGCACGGGGAGTCTTGCATTCTGTTTGCCAAAATTGGGTATTCTAAATCTCCTTCCTCCAGATTATTTGGAAAAGACCCTGCATTCTCCCAGGATTAGCCAACCGTGTTATTATGTTCACTTATAGTCAAAGAATGAAGCTTAATTGCTCTTAATTATCTCATGTCCAATGAACATATGCCAGCGGCCATGTTAACAATGATGGAATCAGAATAAACACCTGACGGTTTAGGTTGCGTGTTAGACGTCCTTTGAGTCATTATTGAAAACAAATAGATTCCTTTATATTTCCTCTGGAGTCTATTTATTGCTCAGTGAGGTCACTGAGACAATTTTAAATGACCCAGCTGCAGGTAGTTCAGGATCTTTTTCTGCAAAGGACTAGGAAAGGAGGAGTTAAAAATATGCATGACACAAATAACCCACAAATAGGTTACCTGTACCTTCCTCTGCTGCCCACAATTACACATCAGCAGGGACTTTTGGAAAGCAAGACGGAAAAGAAGGGAATGAAAAAGTCTAAAACAGCTTTAGCTGATGTGTTGGAAAAATCGATGATTGCTGCTGACAGACGAACATAAAGACCTGATCTTTATCTGTGGGGGGACTGTCTACCCCACTACTCTTTGCACTCCTGAAATATTCAAAGCTATGGAGTCCTCTGAAGCCAGAAGAGATGATGTTATCCTAGCAAGCTTTCCTAAATTGGTACATTTTTCTTGCTGCACAAAGGAGGTTGCCATAATAATGCTGATAATCAGAAAAGGTATAACAATGGTAATAACAATAACAGCAGTAAAAACAACAACAGTAATATCAATTGCTACTACTAATGTACTTATGGTGTTGTATTTAGAACTATGAAGTATTTATTTCAGGTTTTATTTGCCATGAGTGAGAAAGGAAATTCCCATTTGCAAAGTAAAAAAAAAACAACCAAAACAACAAAACCAACACAAACTTTGGCATAAAATTATCTGATTTCTTTTCACGTACAATAATGTATGTTGTAGACTTTTCTCTCCCCTTCCTATAAACTATATGAAATATTTCCATCCCACCAAAAAACAAATCTTAGTATTTTTTGTCTTTGGAAACCATAAACTCCACAGGAACTCAGACTGAAAAGGGACATGGACATGGATATCTGGCGTGTCCAGAGTTATCAGAATTAAGTGCATGAACATTTTTGAAGGACATCTGGTTTTCTAGAATGTAAAATGCTATCTTTCATTTCTCTAATTTCTTAATATAGCCTATCCCACAGCCAAAACATATTTCCAGTACCTGTGTGTGTAGGAAATCTTGAAATTAGTGTAACAAAAATCAGTGCGAGACCTCAGGGAGAGGAAAGTGATATCTTTTTTACAAAAAAATCAAAGTAAGTTTATTCTGTCTATTTGCATTCATTCTCTCATACCTGTATACTTTCAAGGAGCAAGGTGTTTTTATTTGAATGGTGTAGCCAGGGTCATGTGTGTGACACAAAGGGTAAGTTAATTTCTTATCATCTGTCTTGGTTTGTTCTTGATTGGTGATGACAAACTAGTTTTTAGACAGCTCTTTTTTACCCCATAGGGGGTGGTGACTAGTTCAGTGTGATGCTTTGGGTCCCAGATTTTGCTTACTTCAGCCTCTATAAATGCTAGACAAGTCTGCTGCATGCCGTAACCTTGTTGCCATCTTCCTGTAGTCGCAGTGCAGGGTCTTCTGCTGACAAGTTGCAGTGCTGTGATCTTATCAGATCACTGGCCTCCTGGGCTTGACATAAGGAACTCGTTCCTCAGTTGCATTGCTGTGAACAGTCTCTTTCCTTATCCATAGAGGTCATCCTCTTAACCCTTGTTCTACTGTTTCTCCTGGTGCCTTCAGACACACACCCCATTCATACTGCATTCATACCAGTCTTAACATTGCTGTTACAAGTCCTTACGCAAGTGCTTTAAAGTTGGAATGATTTACACCTGCTCATATAAATACTGGATTGGACAAAAGAGAAAGTTCAAGCTTATGATAATTCCACTGACCAGGAGTTGCGCTGGGGTAAGTTTGAGCCAAGATGAATTTTGACAGACAAAGAAGAGGATCAGCTATATAACCTAATTTCAGGCAAACCAAAGACATTTCCTTACGGCTTTTACTGTTATTCTTATGCAATCCAACTAAATAACTCTTTTTACCCAGTGATGTACTTAGTGGTCAATGCCCTTCTTAAAACCATCTTGTTGATTAGTAGTAAGACAAAGAACTAGAGAAACTTGTTTGGAACAATGGTCAACATTTTTATTTCTTCCTATTTTATGGTTTAATACAAGTCCTGTTAAACAGTCCCTCCTTTTATCCTACCAGAGCAGGAGAGGCCACAACTACATTTTTATAGGCTTCAGCAATATTTTAAATGCCACAGAACAGGCATATTTCTGGGTACTGTTCAAAGTCTCTGTAAGTGCGAATTTCTAATCTTGAAAATACTTTATTTTGTTTCCCTAAAGAGATGTCACTGGTTCCTGTTATGTACATAACATACATTCATACATTTCATGCAAGACTTCTTAGAGTCTTCAAAGCAATTCCGCTTTTCATGCTTCCAGCTACAAACTGGTTTGGTCAAATATTAAGTGACTTAATAGCAACAGCTGCAAAAAAACCCAATAAAAATGAAACAAATCATCAGAATTATCTGCCAGAAGAATTTTCTTGTCTTGAAATTGGATATCTTGAGAAATACAAGGTGGGCACTGGAGCTTATATGTAATTTCTCAACTGAACACTTGGCATATGATATACATTCTTACAGGTTAAGGACTATGAACAATCGCAGGGATTCCCTAACCAATATAAATCCATGTAGTCCTGTGAGGAGAAAATGATTCAGAAGGACTGTGCGAGACTCTTTCCAAAATTCAGTCCAATTTTATTCTGTAGCGGTTGCAAAGGAGACATTTCATGCAAAGATAAACATACTACATAACACAAGATGAAATGCTGGAGATAGTCCCATAAGGTACTTCTGTTGCACCTCCAACAAGCCGATTCAATTTGCTATTGCCCTGCTGCTTTCTTATACCCAACATTTACTTTTTAAAATCAAATACATATTTTCATTTGCTTTCCAAAGCCAGTGGGTTTTTTCATAAGGAGGTGCAACATCTGTATGACTAGTTCAGGTTTCTGTGTGCTGTCTGGCTAATATGCTTTATTACAGATGCACAAGCACAAGCCCCAGAGACAAGTGGACAGCTCAATGCCCATGTTTAACGAGACCTTGCTGAAGGTGCTGCTCACAAGGAAGTTAGATATGGATTGTGCCCAGGTGGCCAAGAAGGCCAATAGCATTCTGTCTTGTATAAGGAATAGTGTGGCCAGCAGGACTAGGGAAGTGATTGTCCTCCTCTACTTGATACTGGTGAGGCCGCACCTCAAATACTGTGTTCAGTTTTGGGCC
>RSEF01000003.1:47382204-47392647 GCA_003993805.1 Himantopus leucocephalus | reverse complement strand
AATTCAAGTTTGAATGTAATGTTAAGCAGCAGATAAAATTTTTTTTTTTATATGAGATAAAAGGTTTTTCTAATTTCAGCTTTGGCAATAATGTTATCACAAAGGCTTAAAGGAAGAATAGGAACAGTATTTTTACTTTTTTTTTTTTTAAATAGAAGTAGTCACATTATATTGAATGAAAGTGACTAAGGTGAGGGCAGAACACTATTGTGATCTAACATTAGATCGAAAAGTTCCTTAGATAAAGGGATACCTTTATTTCTTTGTTTGTATATTAAGCCAGGTGTGTCAAAGTGAGTCCAGCTCTTGACATACACTATTCTGGAACAAAAGAAAGGTTTTTTTTTCCAAATACCAATGTAACTCGTAAGATAATTCTTAATCTGTGCCTCCAACTTCTCTGTGAATAAGGTCTGGTTTAGATGTTTTTGTGGGTCTTTATTTTCTGTAAGGATAAACATATGAAAGTTTTTAGCTTATCAGCTCATGCTAGAGAGGTGTTCAACAAGAAGTAAATTTGTTTAATTTCCCTCCTCCCAATTTATTTCAGCAACCTTATAAATTTTTTTCATTCAGTGATTGGTTTTACCCCAGGGGGTGGGGGTAAGGAGGAAGGGGAATAATGATGTAGTATTTGGGGAGAGAAATTGAAAAGGTGAACTCTCTCCACAGTTTCAACAACAAGGATTCTTCATAGCAGTTGTGCCGTTTCATTACAAAATAACACTTAAAATTGATCTTAATTAAACAGATGGCCTGCTTAAACAGGGTGGTTGAAAGGGAGAGCAGGATTAAATATTTCACTTCCCAGAAGCTGACTTCTTATTTAAACTTGGTGTATCTGTATGTGATCCAGCAGCACTACCCTCTCCTGGGTAGAGGCTGCTGTACCAAGAGATTTATAACTCGGGCAGCTCTACAGATAACACTTCTGTGACAGTTTGATGGTGTTTCATTTTTCAGCATGTTAGAGGTGAAAGGAGCTCCCACGCTTCCAGCAGCCGCTGTTTGCCTGATGTCTTGCTGTTACAAATAGGCTAATTTTTCTGCTGCAGCACTCCCTCTCAGCATGGTGGGCACTCTGGCACTTTTCTCAGTGTTCTTGGTCATGTACAGTTAATTTGCATTGGTTTGGTTATAAAATTCATTTAAAACAGGAGAAAGCAATGCTCCTTTTTCAGATTAATATAGATATAGAAGGCTTTCTAGGGTCTAATGCCTACTTGAAAATCCACATTTGTAAGTCTGTTTCAAGTCAAGGGTTGGCTGAGGTTGAATTAACCCTTCAGCAATCAGTCTAAGATAAGCAGGAAAGTGTACAAGAAGTGTTTTTGCAGAAGTAGCAAGGGTACGCAGCTTCTCAGGCCAGCTTTTGCTCATTTTATGATATTGACTTAAAATGAACATTGGAAAAATACTATGGCTAGAATTAAAACGGAAGGTGAATGAAGCTGACCAAAGCATGCAAAGTGTGAACTAATGCATTTTAGGTTGCATTGACCTCACGGTTCTGCCAGCACATAGTGTAACACTGAGAGCCTGATCAAATGCCTAGAAGAAACNTTAAAATGAACATTGGAAAAATACTATGGCTAGAATTAAAACGGTGAATGAAGCTGACCAAAGCATGCAAAGTGTGCTAATGCATTTTAGGTTGCATTGACCTCACGGTTCTGCCAGCGCATAGTGTAACACTGAGAGCCTGATCAAATGCCTAGAAGAAATTGCTAATAAGGTTAGTGCTGTGATATGAGAGAATTGATTCCAAATTTAAAATACTTGAGACTTTTCTTTAGCATGTCTGAGAACAGCAGTTAAAGATTGGATAAGGAGCAAAATTGCACTGTTCTTGTTACCACCCTCGACTGAGCAAGCTGGTTAGCTGTCGGGTTGTTTTTCAGGGGATGATGCATTAGCTGCTGGCTCTTAATGTGCTGTATTTTGGGCTGGATAGCTGAACTCTTTCAGCTCCACATAGCTTGTGTCATGACAGGAGCAGTATTATGCAGGCATTTGCTGTGTGTGTTTGTTGACAATATTCCTTTCAGGGNAAGATTGGATAAGGAGCAAAATTGCACTGTTCTTGTTACCACCCTCGACTGAGCAAGCTGGTTAGCTGTCGGGTTGTTTTTCAGGGGATGATGCATTAGCTGCTGGCTCTTACTGTGCTGTATTTTGGGCTGGATAGCTGAACTCTTTCAGCTCCACGTAGCTTGTGTCATGACAGGAGCAGTATTATTCAGGCATTTGTAGTGTGTGTTTGTTGACAATATTCCTTTCAGGAAAAAAAGCTGTTGCTGGGTTTAATTGCTTCTATTACTGGTGGTAAGAGAGGAGAGGAAGGAAATGGGCACAGAACAAGTCAGTCTTGTGGAGTTTGCAGTTTTGCTGCCACTGGCCTGTGGCATGTGGAAGGCAATTAGTGAGATTACAGGCCTCTGCTCTTCTCTACACTCTGCTCTTGCTCTGGCATAACATAAAAGGCATTGTGGCATAATTAAGACAGGATGCAGAGCCAAAAAGGAAAGCTGTTATTATGGGGAAAGAAAGTCTGAGGAGCTGGTTATTTAATGGCGAAAAGTGTTTACTAAAAAGACCCATAATTACTAAGCAGAATAATCAGGGAAAATACAGTAATGGTATTCTGTGATGTGTGAACATGGATTTTTTTTTTTTTTTGTGTTGTTCAGGAATATGTACTCTGCTCTGAACAATAATTAATGTGTAGGCTGTTTCTCCTGCATTATCAAAACTTTTGCCTGGGGGCTTTTTTTTTGTATGAATGTATATAGTCTTTTTTCTCCATTCCCTTATCCCTCAAGTCACAATATTTAAAAAATATATTCTAACCATTTTACTTGGCATAAGCAACCTATTTCATCTCTCCTTTGTATTTTCCCCTTTTAATAGAACAGAACTAATCCTGGGTGCTTAAAGGTGGTTGTGTGCTTGTCTAATATTATAGCTTATGTTGATGGTTTTTATTTTAATGGCTCTGCACTCCTTGAAAAGATCTGATGATGAGAAAAATACAGAGCTGCCATCTGGAATATGATAAATGCAGATTTAGCATGGATCAGGCTGCTTTCTATTACCTCAGAACCTGTCCTTTGTCTTCTTTTTATACTGCCTGTTCAGGATGCTCCCTGATATTCACTTGATCAGCTTCAAAATTTTAATGCCCGTTGGTCTCTGCTAAGTGGCACATGATCCATGACAGCTTCAAGTAACCAGATTTCACCAGTTCCTGATTTGGGCAAGCAAAAGTTCTCATATCTCACTAGAGCCTTGGACCACCAGTGAATGAACTTTTATTTTTTCCTCTAAATCATTATCCCTGGACACATATAACAAATATTCTGTATTTTTGTTTTCCACAGATGAGTGCTAATGATTGTCAGGACCCTCCAGAGTACTGGACAATCCATGGACTGTGGTATGATCATAGAGTGTTTTTATTTCAGCCTGGAAAGGAAAAAATCAATTTCTGTACCACAATGTTTAGTGCTTTTTTTTAAGGGTCGAATCTGTCTGGTTTTATGATTTCTTGAAACAAAAGCCTTTGTTTGGTTGGAAATCAAAACCCAGTGGTTTGATATAAAACTGAAATACACTTCTGTGTCTCGTGACTTGCTGAGCTCCTGAAATCCTCTTGCCACATGAGCATTATATTTATACATCTCCTTATAAGATCAGTAATGTTCTCAAACGGAAAGGGAAGTATAGTTTCTACTCTTTTTTTTTTTTTCCCCCTCCATGAGTCCACAGGCTTTGTTAATGTCTCGTGACTGCTTGTGGCTTTAAGTATCTTAACTCAGCACAAATATTGCAAAAGTACAGGAAAAACTAATTTGCTTCAAAGGAATCAACTCACTGGAATTGGTACCAATGGCAGCAATTCAAAGGTTTTCCTGACAAATACAGGGAAAAATTCAGTACAGGAGTTAAATCTGTGCGTTCTGGAAGGGTGAACAGCATTATGTCTAGATTTCCAGTGAGTGTCTTGGTGATACTTGCAGAATCATCACTTGATGCAGTGGTTGAGGAAGTCAATGTCATTAGTGACATCATGTGCAAGATGTTTCCATATCGCTTACTCCCCCTGTATGTATTTTACACAGAGTGAGAGGGACTGGAGGACCTAATGAAGAGTCTCTGCATAGGAAATGTTTTGGCCATAATTAATGTCTTGAATTTTTACTTCTAAACCATTGTGGATGCTGATGGGTTACTTGCATTTTGAAATAAAATCTCTAGCTATAATCTTGCATATTTAAAATTCAGGCTAATTATATAGAATAGAATAGAATGCTGTTAGTTACCATTAGCGACTTAGGAGACATGTTTTTCTCACTTTTGTTTTGCTTCCCTAGGCCTGACAAAACTGAAGAGTGTAATAGGACGTGGCATTTCAATGTCACCGAGATTAAGGTATTTATTTAAAGCAAAACCAGTTGTAACAAGCAGAGTTGAGTGCAATTACTTTTGCACATCCTATATGCAAAATCTGTAGCTTATAATGTATCACTCTTAATGTTTGCAGAGGTATGTTCTTTTAAGGACTCCACAAACGCATTAGGTGCTTCTGGGACTACTTGAAGTTGCAGTGCTTGTGATCATTAGCAGCTGTTCCTACTTGATTTTGTACACATGTGGTTAGACTTGTTCAGCCACATCCTCCTTAAAAAAAAAAATAAAAATCTAGAGAACATAGGCAGTGGATCTGCAGTGGCAAAAAGTACCCGTGAAAGAGAGGTTACAGTCGGTCCATGTTCTCTCTTCCATTTTCTGCTGCAAAGCCACAACACAGAAATTACGAGTTCAGAGTACATTTTTCTGTGTGTTTTCTCTCAGGGCTTTAGTCCTTTTTTTCTTCTTTTTTTTTTTTTTAAGTAAAAAAAATTCCATATTTCATTCAGATGTGTTGTAAATGGGGATAGGAGGCTTGAGCTGACAAATGTGAAAAGCTGCATAACTGAACAACTTCTGCAGGGACAGCTGAAGGAAAATCTTACTTTGAGGCAATGTGTCGATATTAGTACATTCAGATATTCAGATAGTTGCACCTACCTGTTACCTCCAACAACAGCATTTTCAGAATATTGTAGAAAAATATCTTTTCTTTTTCTGCGAGTAAATGTTTCAGTTGGGGATGTTGAAAGATGAAGCTTCAGTTTTAGAAAATGTATCGATGTATGTAGATTGTGTAAGACATAGCTTTTCAACACTGCAGATGCATTTATTAATTGTGATATTTTTAGGATCTTATGTCAGACATGAGACACTACTGGCCTGATGTGCTTCATTCGTCTCTGAATCGCACCCAGTTCTGGTGAGTATAGAAAAATCCTAAAAAGTATTTTGGATATTATTTTATAAAAAAATCTGTCGGAGTTAGTAATTCTTGAGGTGAGATGTTGTGCATAAGAAACAGTGTCCAGGAGGCCATTGAAAGCAGTGTGTCTTGTCAGTCTCATTTACAAAATAAATCTGTTTTCTTTTTAAGAGTACCTGCAAAATGCAGCTGTTGAAGGAGAGGGCTATGGCAGAGGTTTTGGAGAAATGAAACTTAGTGAGAGGGAGAGAATGTGTTTCCTCCCCTTGCCCCCAAGGGCAGAGAAGCAGCTGCTGTTGACACATTAAATCTGAACAGCAATAGCACTCCTGGGATGTCACAGCTAGCTGCAAGAGCAGCTTCCAGGCCTCTTTTCCTAGCTAGCCTCACTGTGTTGCTGGCTCCGAGAGACCTTTCCTTTCGAGCTTTCTCAATTAGGAGGAAATGAAAAAATGGGATGCATTGCATTATTCTAGCCACTTCTCTACAGAATTCTCTCTTTGTACTTACTTTTCTAGCAGCCTAAAATCAGATCTGGGAATTTATTTAAAGATCAACCTGCTTGGCTCGTGGGAAGGGAGAAAGGTCTCTCTTGACAACAGTACTGTTTTCCTTCTTCTCCGTGTTTCTCTTTGCTTCTGGGTAATCAGACACTTAGACCAAAGAGCAGTATGGGTGGCATTTGAGTTTGCACAGGCTTCACATCAAGTGCATTATTTTAAACTAACATCAGTGGCCATTCAAGTTAATTTGCTGAGCCATGAGCTGCATCAGCCAAGATACAGATATGCAATTTGTTCTTCTAGATCTACAGTGAAAGCAGTAACACCAGGTAAGAAGCAGAGCACGTAGCTAGAGGCAGTAGCATTTAAAGCCATCTCAACTATAAGTGCCCATAAGTTTTTTTTCCTTTGGATTGGATGACTATGTCCTCCCTGTGTCACTGGGGAAACTTTTAGTCTTGTCCTTGCTCTACAGAAGACACTTGTCCTCAGAGTCTTAAACTGGTTCCACAAGCATCTTATGGCAACCTGAACTGTCAAAAGTGGTGCTGTCACTTTTTCTGCCCTCTGCTCCTCTGTTCTTGCACTGTGCTGGGGAGAGCGTGACTGCTTCTTTCTGTGGTAGCACAAGTTTATGCCACCTTATACTGTTCCTGGAATTAGAATAAGAAAAATGTGCCTTAAATCTAGCACCACCCATGCCTTGACCTGTTCATAAAAACAGGTGTGTACCAGTCCTTATTTTACTACCAGATATTTTGTAGGCAGCAGGTATGAACAGATGCAATCAAAACCTTTTCTCTTTCAGTTCAAGGCTAACAAATAGCACTTATTCTAATACCTGGAAATATAATCAGAAATATCATTAAAAAAATACAAAAGTCAGGTTATAACACTGTAACTAATATTTTCCTTGACAGAGAAATTCACTCTCTTTCGGTAAGGTGACAAGTACACCGTAACTGGCAGCTCTAATTGCATACTTTGTAAATGCAAGCTTTTAAGCCAACTGAAAGCCAGTGAGATCCTGTTGTACATCTCTCTTCAGTTAAAACACTGTATTTACTTCAAAATTAAAAAAAAAATATCTCTATTGTGTAAAAAATCTCAATACAGCAGAAATAAGAATCTGAAAGTAAAACTGACTATTCACAGTTTTCATTGTTGTAGACTAAAAGCATCTTAATTGGGTAAGGAGCATAAGCAGTGACAGACAAAATAGATATTGAATATCTTAGCATATCACACCAGGGTTTTTCCAAGACTGCTATATTGTGTACTATATTTCTTCCTGGCTTTACCTTTAACTGTCGCTCTGGCTTAAAAGGGGAGGTAAGGAATCTTCCTGGCACACTTAGGATGGCTGTGGGTGCTTCTGTAAAGGTAATTACACATCTCTGTTCACCTTGTTAACTTACAGACTGTGACAATTGCCACCCAAGAGTTTGAATTGGACAGGATAGAATGCCTTAACACAGAACAAACGGTTATGTGTGCTTTGTATCTCAAAATTTATTAACTGAAACCATCCCTTTGATAGTAGTTAATAATTTTTTTTGACCAAATGAAAATTTCAAGACCAAGAGAGTTCCTTCCAGGATCAGTTTATACGTGTGATACAGGATAAGGAATCAGTGTTTAGCCTGTGGGCAGCTGGGTGTCTCTAATCTACATTTTGTGGGCAGTACTTGCAGCTGTGCTTTACAGACCTTCTTTGTTCCTACCCTAATAATGAGCCAGTCTTTGAGCTGGGTGGTCTCTATAATCTTTGGACCCATCTGATGTGCCCCTGACTTTGTCACATCTGTGTGACTTTGTGCTTGGGGGAAATCTGTCCTTGTGCATAACAGGAAGCAAAATCTCTTTGAAGTTCAGCTTCCTTCCCATGCTGATGCGTTGTACCAATTTCATTCCTTTGCATTTCTGTAGCCCCCTGAGACTTCATTTGCAGGACTTAGCTTTGAGGTATGCAAGTGTAGCATTTATTCTTAGCAGCACCATAGATAAAATGGTGGAGAAGGGCAAGTTATATCATGGAACCCAATCTAGTTCTGTAAGCCACACTCCTTTGTGCCTGCCAAAGTACTTGTGTCCTACAAGGAGGAAAAAGTGTTCAGGAAAGTTCTTGACAGCTAGCTGCTACCTAACTCATGGGCATGAGAGGTTCAGAAGGATGGGTGGCCTTCATGAATACAGGCGGCTATGTTTTGTATCCACATGCCACCCAGCTGTGAGCTGAGGCTCAAGTAGAATTACCTTGTCTTATTGTGTTCTAGGTGAAGGATAACATGTCTCAGTGAATAACATGGAGACATTAATTCTTTTGATTTCTGAACAAATTATTTTATGTTATTCCCTGGTACCTACAGCTCCTTCATTTCCTAGCTGCTTCAGTTTGCATTTAAATGGAACAGGTGAAGGTGAAGCTTCATATGCCTGTGCTGAATGGTCAGAATTAGCGGTATCTGCATAACTTGGTTTTTTTTTTTTTTCACATGGCTGTGCTACAAAATAAAGTAACACTGTCGAGAGTGTCATCTTAAAGTTTCAGTAATTGTTTTGTAGTGACTGTAAAGTAGCTCTCCATTCTGGAAGCACACAGGACTGATTAAAATACTTGAGCCCAATGTATTCTTGGCTTGCTACTGCTGATGCTGCACGGGCACTGTCTGTGGATTGCTCTGTGTATTTTCACATGGGATCCCCACAGCTCCATAGCCTGGGCCCTGTGATCAGTGCAAACTGGACCAAACCACTCCAATATCAGTTCCATGTTAGCAATAATATGCTTCTTGAGCACCGTTAGATCTTTGATCCTCTATTTCTGCCTTCTTTCTGGAAACAGCAGGACACTTAATAACAAGTACTACTGAAAGCATTCAAAAGACAGGCACAACACTTTACCGTTAGTTTTACACACACGCATGTGTATATTCTCTGAAGAAAAATTGTCATCCTACATGCAAAGCCTTGCCTCCAGCTTACTGCTGGTCCAGTAGCCATTTGGATTTGACTATTGTCTGCTTCTGGTTTAGGCTAACTGCTCAATATCTCTTGCTAAATTTACCCCTAAAGCAGCCTCCATTTTCTTTAAAACTGTGTTCTCTTTTCTCATCAGTAATTTAAAATCCCTGGCAGGAAATCTGCTCTTTGGGCCATGTAAAGCGGACTCCTCCAGGAAGTAAACAATTCTCTTGACTCAACTTAACTTGAGTGTTATAGCCAAGATGAGACTCTCAACAAGGCTAAATTTGAGAATGTATAGTGAAAATAATAGTTGTCCTTGTGCTTCTCTGCTTTTCCATGAGCTACTTAAGGCATTGTAGGGTCAGGGAATGCTGTGGTGGTGGCAAGAACTTTTGATTAGATAACTTTTTATGTACATCTGCTGAATTGATACCTCTGTAATGCAAGTGGCTCATGAAAATTTGAAAAGAAAGAAGAAAAAAAAAAGACACCACCACCAACCCCCCAAATCCGCAGGTGGTCTTACTAAAGATTATCCTGTTTAATCTTTCGGTAGACTTTAGAATTGATATTTTGAGTTTGCCTCATTTTTTTTCTGTCCTATTTGAGTTTGTCTGCCATAAAATTGCAGGAATTGCTTTCTTTTGCACTCAGTTCCTTGGTATTAGAAGACCTGATGGTAGAGTAGAAGCAAGACTTGAGAGCAGGCCTATGAAAGTACTGCCACAGGCCAAAGTAAAAGTTGAGGCTACAGTATGAACAATAAGGATTAGTCTCTTCAGTTCTGAAAAATTTTTAGTGCTTTGAAGGTACATTTAACATAAAAGACTCCGCTAAAATTTATACAAAGTGTATAAATACTTGTTTTCTAGGCAGATTCTTACCATTCTGACCTCTAAGCATTTCTTTGTAATACATATCATGAGAGCATGATACATATTTACTTCATAAATTCCTTCATCTAATTATTTCAAAAACAAGCTGATTCAAAGGAGATGGCTAAAATAAACAAACACCCAAACTGTTTGGGCTAACTTAATCTAAAGAAACACCCGAACAGCACTTTTGGCTCGATAAAGTTTTGTCACACTATTGTGACACAAAGTTCTTTTAGTCAGCTTTGGAATGAAGTAATGGTCTATTCCACATCGGTATCTATCTTATCTCCTCACCTTGCAATGTCCAGTCTTAAAAAGATATCTGATAGTGGTGGGGGGAGGAGAAAAGAGTGTTATCCCTTTGGTGGGATAACAGGCGAAGGGCTGAACTATAAATGACTCTTGCACAAATTCATATACATAATCTATAGGAAAACAGAATACGGATTCTGAATGTCCCAGGTACATCATAATATCCAAACCATTAGACCATCCTCTCCTTTATCTTCTACAGCTCTTACATTAATTTGAAAAGTATCTCTCTTGCAGCTGCCAGTGTTAATGCCAACTCATTTATCTATTTTTTAATGCGACTTACTGTCTGAAAGAATTTTTTCTTAGTCTGTTGTTACAAACCATAATGAGGAACAACTTGGGCTTCTTCCTTGCTCTCCTGATACGTCCAAAATCTCTTGGTATATGATTCTACTAAAAAAATGAGGTGCTGGAGCGTGCCCAGAGAAGGGCAACAAAACTGGTG
>RSEF01000003.1:47344141-47382104 GCA_003993805.1 Himantopus leucocephalus | reverse complement strand
GGTTTTTTTATTATTTTTTTTTTTTAAGTTGTTTGCATCTCATTCATGTAAGCAAAGGTTTGCACCGCTACTTACTCTGAACACCCATTCATGCCAGGCAGTACAAACTCCTCAACACCAACATCTCTGCTTGAAGACAGTAACAGTGATGTTTACTCAACAGAAAATCAGACACAAATTGCATCAAATCTGCCCTTATTCCCCCTCAAAAACAGGCAAACAGAACAGCTGACACTCCTTGGTCTCAGTGATGCACATCCAAGTTATGTTATTGATACTTGCCTTCCACATTTAACTAATACAAAGTACATCTACTTTTCCTCAGAAATTTAGGCAGTATGTGACTTTTGCTGCTACTGCTTTTATATGTATTTTCAGGAATAGGAATGAGAAATAAAAAAGTGCCTACAGCACAAAAAAAGAGACTCTAATACTGTAACAAATAAACCTCAATCTCCCAGAATAGGGACCTTTTTGGCTTCAGAGACATCTGCCCAAAACTGAAGCTTCTCTATTATCCACAGGGTTCTAAATCCTTGTGTCAGTAAATCTGATCACATCTTCCATTTTGAAGTATAGCACATTTTTAACTTAGCTGTATGGGAAGAGGCCTTCGAGTATTTCCAGCACAGGAAAAACGTTCTACTTATCAGATGGTAGTTAGTATTTAATAGCAAAAGGGACATAATTAGTACACCTCTTAGGTGTGCTTTTGACAGACACATGTTGGAAGGTTGGGTTCATTTTTGGTTCCCACCCCTCAAATACAGAAATCCTCAGAGACAGCTGACACAAGGCCGGCCACAAGTGGTGTTCCCCAGGGCTCAGTACTGGGGCTGGTTCTGTTTAATATCTTTATCATCGACCTGGACAAGGAGATCGAGCGCACCCTCAGTAAGTTCACAGATGACACCAAGTTGGGCAGGAATGTTGATCTGCTTGAGGGCAGGAAGGGTCTACAGAGGGATCTGGACAGGCTGGATCAATGGGCTGAGGCCAACGGTATGAGGTTCAACAAGGCCAAGTGCCGGGTCCTGCACTTGGATCTCAACAACCCCATACAGTGCTACAGGCTTGGGGAACAGTGGCTGGAAAGCTGCCCAGTGCGTTGGTCGACAGCCAGCTGAATATGAGCCAGCTGTGTGCCCCGGTGGCCAATGAGGCCAACAGCATGTTGGCTTGTATCAGGAATAGTGTGGGGTGCAGGACTAGGGAAGTGATCATCTCCTTGTACTCAGCACTGGTGAGGCCGCATCTCAAATACTGTTCGGTTTTGGGCCCCTCACTACAAGAAAGACATTGAGGTGCTGGAGTGTGTCCAGAGAAGGGAAACAAAGCTGGCGAGGGGTCTGGAGCACAAGTCTTATGAGAGGCGGCTGAGAGAACCGGGATTGTTTAGCCTGGAGAAGAGGAGGCTGAGGGGAGACCTTATTGCTCTCTACAACTACCTGAAAGAAGGTTGTAGAGACGTGGGGGTCAGCCTCTTCTCCCAAGTAACAGGCAGTAGGACAAGAGGAGATGGCCTCAAGTTGTGCCAGGCAAGGTTTATATTGGATATCAGGAAAAATTTCTTCACAGAAAGGGTTGTCAAGTATTGGTACAGGCTGTCCAGGGAAGTGGTTGAGTCACGATCCCTGGAGGTATTTAAAAGACAGGTAGATATGGTGCTTAGGGACATCATTTAGTGGTGGTTTTGGCAGTGTTAGGTTGATGGTTGGACTGGATGATCTTAAAGGTCCCTTCCGACATAGACGATTCTGTAACAGCTTTATAACTCTCTTTTTCCTGACTGAATCCATATTTGATGACTTATGAAAATGCTGGAGCCAACATTACAAAGCTAAAACTTGTTGCGCAGCAGGCAGTTCAAGTACTCATCTTCTGCCTTCAGTCAGACAAGGCAAGCAAGTCTCCTTATAGAGTCTGGTGAAAGTCTAGGATTAAGTTTACAACTAACAAGACATCACAAAATATGTAACAAGCAATTAAGGCTAAGTGTACAGCATGTCCTACATTGACTACTGTATCTTTCACACACCACAATCCTGTCTTGTTTACTGCTACTCTGGAGTGCAGGGGAAGTAGCAAAAGTTGCACCAAGATCAGTGAAAGCCTTTATAAAGATACAAGGGCATAAGCAAGATTAAATGCTTGATGGGTGTCGTTCATTCTGTTTTCAAACGTTTATGGTCCAAGGCTATCCTTTGTCAGGATAAAAGAACAGAACACAAAAATCTCACCTTACATACAGTCACTGGCCAATGATGAGCAAGATACAGCTTCTTCCAGGTATGAGGATGGTTGTCACTGCAGAAAGACAGACAAATCTATTTTTCCTCAAGCATTTTAAAAAGAGCAACACCTTCAGCCATCAGCACAATGCCTACTAGTATAACACACTGATTTTAGAGCTGGTTGTGGTTTACAGCTTCTATCACAATATTTGAGAACTCCAAACACAGCAAGAGCAAACTAACAAATCACATAGAAACAACATATTCAGAAACCTAATACCCCTCCATGGTTAAACAAATTTCACTCCTGGCATCCTATCTCCATATGCTTTCCATTTCTTAAATATGGAAGAAACATGTTGTTCTGTTTTATATTTAAGAGAGTGCTTACTGGCAAGCTTTTACAAGAAGAATTTAAAAAAAAAGATATATTTAAAGATATATTTGTTTAGGATGTTAAGAATCTTTTTTAGAAGAGTAGTTATAGTTCCAAGAATGTTGTATGCTTTCTTTTCAGCTAATATACCCATCAAGAAGTAGAAGACAGACTACAAACTACCACAAGCAATGTAGTTGACACTGCAAGAGATGCAATTTGATCTTGCAAGTGTCTCCAGCCTTTTAGATTAAAAAAAAAAACAGAATAAAAAGTAAAGTAAAAAACATAAATCTCAAAACCCATCAATTTTATCATTTTACAGACATCTAATTTAAACACTAAATTTTTAAATGCTTAATATAAATTGATGATCTATTAAATTTTTAAAAATTAAACTGTGACACAATCTTAAGGTTACCTAAAGAAGAACTGAAGAAGGAATAGCCCATATTTTACAAAAGTACTTGTGTTTCAAAGCCTCTTAGAATAAAGAGATCTGTAACTCAGAGGCATCAGTACTGTTTTATTCCTGTGCAGAGGACAAAACCAAAACAACTTAAGAGTTTTGTTCAAAAAGTGTTGGAAGCCTGTATCATGTCTCTGCCACTTCTACAGAGGCATTTTTCCAACAGTTTGAAGCAGACCTATTCTGGATAAACAAGAAGTAGATAAAAAAAAAAGCTGCTTCAGACACTACAGCAGATATATTTAGCTATTAAGCAACCACACCAAGTGGTTAAATAGATCAGCAAGTGGGAAAAAACCAACAAAACCAGAACTGTAAATTGTTCAAACTGACAGCACTACGTGCAGTACTGTCAAAATAAATTGTTATTCTCTGGAAGCTAATAGCCACATGTCCTTCATTACTGCTTGCCAGAGGTTATATAAAAAAATATATATACGAGAAAGCTAATTCTTCTCAGTCTGAGAAAGTAGGGATGCTCCCATGTTACAACTCTCCTCAATTCTTTTCCTCTAGTTTTGCTAGTTTGCAACAGCCACGTTTTCTCTTAAGCATTCACACGTATCTGTGGTTTTTAAATAATTTTGCAGAATAGCTCTGGAACAAATCAGGCACAGCCACAATGAAAACTATTAACACTTCTAACTGGTCTTTAATGCTGTTGTGGAAACCTGAACAGAAGAATTCCTCAATATTGCAGAGCAGCTAGTTTCCTTGCTTAAAAAAAAAAAATAAAAATAATCCTTGCTTAGAAAAATACCATCTTTCATGTGTACTTGAAATAGCATCTAAACTTCTGCAACGAAAATCATGCCAAAACGAGTTCTCCTAGAACACACTTTTTGGCTAAGGATAGGTCAGAAAATTTTGTTTATTAAAACCAGCAAAGTTTAGAAACTTAAGCTTGGAACTGGAATCCAAGGAAAGTCATTTTCAATACCTGTCCAGCTTCAGGGATATCTCCCCTTTTTCTGACCTGACTTACCCTGCTCTGTGCAGTTCAGCGCTGTGCCTCTAGAGCTGCCTCTGCCGCCAAGACGGCCAAGCCACAGCCCCGGTCCTGGGGATTTGAGAAACCTCAGGGTAGGCTCTAAGCTACAGACCAGCTGCAACGTAACCGTTACACGAAGTTCAGCACTGAACTGAGCACACTTAACCATTCTCTTGCCAAAATATCGAAAGGAATAAGAAAAGTTTTTTTCCTAATACAACACAATAGGAATTTGAGCTTTTACCACAGAAGGGTGCAATTTGGGGCATAGGTTCCCCCTGTGGTCCATTGGTATTCAAGCTCAGATTTTGCGAAGTGCAACAACCACCAAAAGGCTGTGCAGCACTGACACAGCCCCAGTTGGGATGCTGTATGAAAAGGAATTTAAAGTTATTGGAACTGAGAAAGTAGTAAGGAAAAAGAAAAAGATATTAAAAAAAGTATACAGTACAACAGTTGGTGCAATTCATGCCATAGGAATGATTCAGGTTTTTGTTATAGCTTCCAAAATTATTTCTGATATTTACCATTACTACATCACAAGTCTAAAGGATTCATTAAAAGCAAGACTGCAAAGTTTTTAAGTGCAATGAATGTAACTTAAGTTTCTCTCTGTTTTCATGCTGACACATTAATAAAGATAACGCTTCTTTTAGGCATGACCCCCACTCTTCCAGTTAATGTAGATGCCTCATTTTACCAGTCACCTAAGGGAAGAATAACACATCAAAAATAGCACATAATAAAATAAGAGAATTTACACTCATTAGAAGTTAAACTATTCTGCTCTGTGCTGTCAGAGATTTCTTTTTAAAGCATAACTTACCTTTGAGTAAATTTATCTGAAGTACACCAACAACATAATGCCATAGACAACCAACCCAGAGTCCAATAGTGCAGCTTTGCAAGCTTCATTTTGTTCATCAAATAGCTGTAAAAAGGCGTTAAAAGAAGAAATCTGTTACTTATCTGACGCACTAAATTGCAAGTGTTAAAATGCAGAAAAACACAACGATCTCAGAAACACCAGGTAAAATCAACTCTAGACTAGATTTACAACCACAGGTAAAAATGAGGATCTCTTTCAAGGCTGTGCCTGATTCCCCAGCTTGTATGCTAATTTTCATAAACTAATGGCATCAAGGATGAGATCACAGTTTCCTTTTTTCCCCTTCACTTCCACAGTCCCAATAGAGCCACTCTTCAATAAAGAGAGATACGTAAATCCTCCATGCAATGCAAGACTCTATTTCTGGTCAGCCAAAGCGATTCATTAAAGAAACCTTGAACTTAACATTGAATATTCATGTTGGACTGAACAAAGCTGACGTTAGAAACTCACTGGAAGTTAAGTACAACGTGCACAGATGAAATTCTCTCTATTTAGAGAGATGTTAAATTGATGTTAAAAAAAAAAATGCTGCTAAAGCCAGATTAGTTTCTGTTCTGGTTATAAACCTGAGACAGCCTGTACAAAACTATGCACGACCTGCCTACCTTGTGAACCCTAGAAATCGGGGGAGGAAAAAAAAACAAATCAATTTAACTTTCACCAACAGGAGGACTTTCACTCTGCGTAGGCCAAAAAACCCCAGCTGCCTCCTGTAGCCGCCAGCCATTTCACACCATTTCAAATGCTACCTCCTAGGTGCCATAAATAGATGTACATGCATGTGTATTTACATACAATTATTAACGCCTCACCAAACCTACTTTCCAAACTTCTCATTTTGAGAACCCTAAAAAAACCACTACAAGACACTGCCTGTAACCTATGTGCCTCTTCTAAGATTGCTCACTACACAAGTCATATCCTTTTTTCTGTGAAGGTTTTAAAATTAATCTTTTATTATAACAGTCAAATAAAATCTATTTTGACACCAGTAAAGACATTGCTGTTTCAGCCATTAAGGCTAACTTTAGGAAATTCAGTGTAATCCTGATCTAGGCCTCATTATAAACAACAGTTCATTCCCCTGCCATTATGGCGTGGCTCTGGACCAGCCTGCAGCCCCCCCAGAATCCCTACCCCGCAGTTCTGCAAATGCCATGCCAGAGCTGACGTACACAGGAGGCAGCCTCCTGGCTTGCAAAACGCGTCGAGATTTCAAAACTGGTAAGGGGTTTGGGCAACAACTGTTAACAGTTAACCCACCAGATTTATCACAAGGTTTTGCTAAGTTGTGAAGAAACTGCAACCTTTAAGATATTCATCTATTTTGTATGTTACTTCGTAATGGATATATTATCAAGGTAAACAGCTTGGTCTAATAGAAGATATTACCAGATTAAATATAGTTGGCAACTGTTAATTTTCTGATCTAGTTTCTTAAGAAAGGCCTGAAGGGTTTTCACTCACCAGGCAAGACGAGCACACACAAAAAAAAAATCAAATAATTTGTGGAGTGTGCTGCTTGTACATAAAAGCAGTCGGTAATGTAGAACTAACCTTTATCAAAAGCTAGCTAAAGCAAGACGTACACCTTGTATTAAAGAAATTGATACATTCACATAACATACAAAAAAATCGCAAATAAGTAATTAACTGCCAGGTATCCAATTTCTCCAAGAGTGCTGCATTTAAAGTGATCTCAAGTCTCATCACTCGAGCAGCGGGAATTAATGATGCGAGATTCAGCCTTACAGACCTATTTATGATTTCATCTACTGTTATTTTCAACTGATAACCAACCAAGCAAGACTTTATTTTTCTTCATTATAAATTATCTACCCAAGATAAAATATTGAAAGATGTGATGAGTCTTCATGTAAGATTCTGCCCTATCTATAAAAAGCGTATTTCTTCAGAGAGCAGAAAGTACCACTTAAAAGACAATAATGTCACACACCATCACCAGAAACAGCTGCACTGTACAAGGGTGTGGAAAAAACATCTTAAGGAAGTAGATTATGGAAGAAAAACAAGCCAGTAAGCATTATGGCATTTCTTTTGCAAACTGGTAAGACTTAAGATGGCAGGCACAAAGAAACATTTTATCTTTTTTCCCCCGGTGACTAAGTTACAAAAAAACATAAAGGCAGTTATCTCCCTTTTTCATTCGACTCTAAAGTTGGATCAAATACTGACCAGAAACAAAAAAATACTATCAGAGCAATGGTTTATTCTGCATATTCTGCATTCTGCACCCTGGAACTGGAGCACAGGGACAACAGAGACAGTGAACAGAGCTGAAAGCCCCCGATCTGTAACTTTTACGTCACAAATTACATTTTTTCCACTGATAAACAATGCACAAACTCTCTCTAAGGTTTTAGCTTGGAAACCAATATTCCAGCTATCCATGACATTATCATGACGGACCGAGTGATTTACTCAAGTTGACCTTTTATTCATCTGTGACATTGATAGTTGGAGGTGAAAAGTGTGTCAATCTCACCTGGAAAGCACCCAAATCATGGACAGCTGAGGAAATACACATCCAAATTAAAACTATATTAACAACAAAGACACATGAAGCACATCCAATTTTAATAAAAATTGCTTCTGTTTACTAAAAATTACACTGGATTACTAATTCCACAAACACAGGAAAGAAGACATTAACGAATTTTACACCAATTCTACTCTAATAAGAAGAAACAGGGATTTCATATTATGAAAGTTAGTTATAAAAAAAATCATGATGTTCCGAAAGAGTTCATAATGAAGGAAACTTACAACTTCAAGTTGAAACATGCACAGATAAGTAAAATCATTATTTGAAACTAGGCTATCTGCTCATTTTCACTATAGATAAAACTCCAAAGAATAAGAACAGCTCTTGGTTTACTATACCTGGATACGAATGCACAACACGTGTGTGTATTAGTAACTGAGTCAGGACAAGGTCACTTTCAGCTATGTTAGCATTCTTCAGTGCTGGTATCAAAATTACCCACCCAGGCTTATCAAGGTCTAGGCAGAACTTGTAATAGTGATGAAATCTTTCTTTAACACATTTACCACCGTTTGAATTCTAACATACCATCTTGAGGGGGCTGCCGACATAACATATGCTTCTTTTGGACACTAGCGATTGGTTACCTGTATTCTATTCCCTTATTTTCTTTTTTTGCTGTTAACAACTAGCTTGACTAATAAATCCCACATTTATATAAAACCTCCTGGTTTACCCTTCAGTTGAGGCATATAGACTTTGAGAACACACTGCAGAAGAGCACTTGAGCATTAGCGAGAGGACTCCCACGGCTAACAGCGTAGCACACACGCAGATAAGTGTCAGCAACAACGGCCAGAGATAACAGTTAGGGCAGCTAGCCTGGCATCTAAAACCACAAAGACAAACGCCCGAAGTTTTGGTACCATCTCAAACAAGGCAGCGCACACTACCTCCGCCACAACGAGCTAGACAGCCAAGTTACAAAACTGTGCGCCAGAAGAATTAATTTCATTTATAACAACGCCCTTAGCCCCAGCAACTTTTACCTCTGCAGCCCCACTCCCAGCTAACCACCCATCCCGAGCCCAAGCGCTAGCACGAGTAACCACAAAAAGCGCTTTAAAGATCTTCGGATGCGATACTCGCGCGTCCACTGACACAGCAAGCTTTTTAGCAGAGCTTTCTCACCACTTCTCCCACAAAGTACAACCCCAAGCAGACCCTGCGCAGCAGGGGCTTTAGGGCAAGCCCGGCAGGAGCTCGGAGCTGCGCTGGGCCCTTCCATCGGCCTCCTCTTCCATCGGCCTCCTGGGCAAGTCTTGAGGGAGGCAGCACCTTCTTGAGGGAGGCAGCACCTTGCTTTCCTTTCCTCACACACAAACTAACACGCCGCTGTACTTTCGGCGCACTGTTGTAAGATTTAGCTTCCTGACACCGTAACACGCTTGCCCCCGATAATCATCACATTTTATTACGAAGGTGTTTTCATGAATTGTAAAGAATGCAAAACAGCAGAGAACCCGAAGGGGGACGCCTGCCAAAGCTGATGACAAGCGTACAAAAGAGAAGCGTAAACAGAGTTTTTCCAACTCTGGGAAATGCTGCAATTTCTTTGGCTGTCTTTTCGATTTGCTTCACAGGGAATTCAAGGCGTAGGAAATGAAACCTGATACCATGGAGCCCTTACCAGTGCCGCAAACCCCACCTGACTCCGTGCAGGTCTGTAACCTCCCCGGAGGCAGCAGGCGGAGAAGTCCCTGGGCCCGGCCGCTGCCACCGCGGCGCGGCCACCCCCGGGTCAAGAGGCGGGAAGCGGGAGCAGCAGGGCCGCCGGAGCAGAGAGGCTTTCAGACCCGGCCCCCGCTGCCTCGGACCCGAGACCGCGCCTCACCTCACCTCACCTCAGCCCGCCGCTGCTCGGCCCCTGCCCGGGACCCGCCGGCTCGCGTTACCTTCCGCCCGCTCCTCCGGCCTCTCTCCCGGGCCGGCTGCGGCACCGCGAACGGACGCGCTCCCGGCAGGGCTGACCTCGCACAGCCGCCGCCTGGGAGGAAGCTGCGGGCGGGAAGGAGGGACGGACAGACAAAGCAACGCCGCGGCCCGGCCGCGGGGCAGTGCCGCCCTCCCCGCCCCCCCGCAAGGCCGCACGGGACCGGCACCGGCCCCGGCCCCGCCTCCCGCGGGGTGCCGCGGCCTGCCCGCCGGCCCGGAACCCCCGACCGGGGGGCGATGGCGCTCCTCGGCTTCCCCGCGGCCGGGCGCCGCCGGAGCCGGACGCCTCGGAGAGGGAGAGGGAGCCCGGGCCCCGGCCCGTGTGTGCGCGGGCAAAGCAGCACCGTGCGGCCGCGGAGGAAACCATTTATATGTGTGGGTTTTGCTCATCCTAATGTTTTGGTTGGTTCGTTTTTAGCGTATTTTCGGTTTTAATTATTTGGATTTCATCCTAAAAATTTGTGCAGCACAGAGGTCTTCAGGAGTGCAGTAAGGACACTCCGTATTTGAATTTTTAAGTAATCGCCTCGAATAGGAGAATGTTGACTAACGCAAGGCCAGCAAGGGGAACAGAGGAATGCTGACACACTACTTCTCCAAAGTAATGAGGGAAGTTTGAAATGGTAACAGTCGTGTTTGGAAACAACAGGAAGTTTCTGAGGAAGAAGCGACCCCATGGGATGAGTCACCAGTATCCCAGGCAGGACTTGGTTCACGTTTCCTCAGCAAACTGTGAAACAGATTCCAGCACCTCTTTCTCTGCTGATGCATGAATCACAAATACAAAGTGTGGTTAGCAATTACTATTGTATAGTTTTGAACCGGGGCGGGGGGATATGTCACAACCATCCTCTAACGCACTTGAGAAATATGTGGGCAGGTCTGCTTCTACAAGCAAAACAACATTTGTTTTGAACAGATTAGTTACAGTCTGTGTAATAAGGGCTTTGTTCAAAGTTACAGTATTATTCACCGTCAAGATTTTTTTAGTTCTGTTTACACATTTACACAGCAAGAAGGAGGATGAGGCACAATCGGCCTCGTTGCCTACCTTTCTGTGGAAATATGAAAATGTTGTGCTGGATGGAACGAGTGATCCATCTGCTGTTGTCTCTGACAGTGCCCGAGAGGTATCAAAAGTTTCAGAAATTTTGTTGAAGTGCTAAAAATAGTGACGTTCTCCAGAGCCTTGCATTCAGCGCTGGTCCTCCTCCTCCTCCTGCTGAGGACATCACCATTCCATCTGGCACTAAAGTTTTTGTCACTGCCCGTGAGGAGTCAGTAGACAAGGACACGGAGTTATTCTCTCAGCCTTGGATTTTATCTTCGCCTGCAGACGAGGGATGAAAAGAGTGGGCTGCACTGCAGGTACCATCTAGCTTGCAAGGTCCTGTGCTCCAGTGTTAGTCCTGTTTTGAGGTGCAGTAGGGATTTACACTCTGAGGCTGCCAAATTAACACTTTGCACTTTGTGAAAACTAAGCCCAAAGACAAGTTTCCCATTAAGGTGGTCCTAGAGAGAGATACAAATCTACTCTAAAATAACATAGGCTTTTAAGGTATTAAGACAAGGAAGCCATATTTTTCTGTCCTGTTAATAAATTATGTCTGTTAATAAATCAATAATTTTAAATCAAACATTGTGTCAGATGCAGATGCTGACACCTATAATGAGAAAGAAAGCCAAGTTCTACTTTCAGTGTTTTCTACCTTTTTATGTTAAGATTTGAAAATGTTCTGCTCTTAAATTTATTACTTGAGTAATGTGAACAGCTGTTGTTGCAACCTGTTTGAAGAATAAGACCAACCATAATAAGACTGCTTTCTCAAATCATAATTTGTGAAACAAAAATACATTTGTCTCATCAATGGTTGGCAGATAGGCCATCTTAATACAACTCAGAATATTGGGGATTGCTGACAAGCATATGTAAATATCCGGGTTTATAAGATGTAAAGTGGTGCCAAAACTTCATTTAATAATTAGTGCGTGGAATTTAGTATTCTATGTTCTGACACTTGGTTATATTAAAAGGAAGATTTAGGCACTTTGGTCAGTTTGAGTTGTACTTTATGCCACTGGTAGCCTCCACTGACTTTGGTGGAATTACGCACAACATAAGAGACTGCTAATTAGGAGTAAGGCAGAAAGAATTTACCGCGTAGGTCATAATGAAAGGACAAGAAATTAATATGCATAAACATCTGCATAAAGGCCATGGAAGCTGTTGGGACCTTTGACTTTTCCTGGAGTGTGGCAACATCCTCAGTCAGATGCAAGATCTGCTATAGCCATTGCCCCAGTTAACAGGCTGGCTATCCAATTTGAAACCTGACCCGTATCTGTGTCCTGCATTATGGGGATGTGGCTCCACAGATTTGCACATGCTCAAATCCTAGGACACGAGCACATACCAACAATCTTATTATACTCTTCTGAATTGGGATAAAACTAAAAAGTATGGAAGTGCTTTCCTGAACTAAAGCCTCAATCACCAACTTAGAGATAAATTGGCTTTTTAATACTCTATATAATTACTTCTGGGAACAGGTTGGTCTCCTAAATCTGAGAAGCACTGTAGTGAAAAATAATAGTTTGAGACGTTGTGTGCTGGATAGGAAGTTGGACTATTAGAATGCTTTGCTGCCCTCTAGGTGATGAATATTTAGCTAAGTAATATTCTGGTATTTAGCAGAGCTCAAAAAGGGTTATCTGTAGACTGGATTAGAAATATTCTACATGTAGTTGAGAGCAGGAAGCCACTGTTACTGAAATGCTGAAATGAATTTTCCAAATTATAAACTGTCTTCTAAGTCTACTGTGTTTTTTTTTTTCGTTTGCTTTGCAATCTCTATCAAGTATTTTATAAAGTGAGTTTTGTCTTTTCATTAAGTTTGGAGATTTGGTAGACAAATGAAAATGGTAACTGTAATACCAGACATTATGTTACTGCATTTAGGATTTGTTTCTGATAGGCTTTTGAAAAATTAGATGGAAACTATTACTGTCTTGCTTAAGAAGTGCAGTGTTCTGGGTTTACTGTAACACAATTTTGTACTGCAGTGCACAACTGCTAACTGTTCCAAACTAAAGGACTTTAAAAATGCAGTGCTATACCCTCTGAGTGGCTGTAGAAAGGGGCCCAGAGTGCCAGCAGTACCTGCCGTGGGTTCGGTGGAAGCGGGGCGGCGTGAATGACACCCGCCATCCCAGGCTTGGCCGAGTCTTTAGGGCATCGCTGAAGAATCAGTGCCACCGACTGCACCTGTCTGAAAATCAGCTTCCAACAATGTCTCACTCCACCCGGGAGGTATACGCGCTGTCGTTGACTATTCATAGCTTCTGAAATTCTTTGTCATATATCTGAGTTCTCTTCGTGGGGTGGGGGGGGGAGGGAGGGAAGAGGGGAAAGGAGGGAAATCATAGGAAGTTCAGCGTGAAAAAAAGGCCTGAAAGCAACATGTAGTGCTTGCAAATTAAGCGTTACAACCTACAAAGCTTTGTATCTTTTTTTTAAAGGCACAATAACGTTGGAGCCTCACGCACCTACGACACTGCCCTCCGCTTTTAACATAACGAAAATGCTTATTATAAAACAAGGACTCCCGAAGCCCTTTTAATATAACTCTTAGACGCCGGGTGCCCGTGCGCTCGGTGGCGGAGGCCTCGCCGGGGTGCCGCCGCCGCCAGCCTGAGGGAGTTGCCCCCCTCAGCGGCCAAGGGCCCGCGTTTTCCTGGCTGCCGGGGTGAGCTCAGCTCCGGGGAGGCGGCTGTTCGCTCCTTAAACCCGCTTCAGCCCCTCCCCCCCCCGCCTTGAGGGCGAGAACTCGACTACGGAGCAGCTAGACCCGCCGGGTGCGGGAGAGAGGGAGGGAAGAAGGGGCTGAGGGGAGGCCTGCGGGGGCGAACGTTCAGCCGTTAACGCCATCCCCCGCTTTAAACTTCCCGCCCGCGTCCCCGGCGGCCGCCCTGCCTGTTCGCCGCCGCAGTTTCCAGGCGCCGCGGGCGGCAGAGGCGCCGGGTGGCCGCCGCCTCTCTGCCTCCCCTTTCGGACCGGTGCGGAGGGTGGCCGCCGCCGGCTCGCCGCGCCTCGCCTCCTCGGGTCCGCCGCTGGGTTGGTGCCTCCGCCGGCAGCGGAGGCGAATCTGCCGGGCTCGTCCTACCGCTAGCGCAGTTTGGGCGGTTGTCAGGGAGAAACAAGATGGCGGCCGCAGCGACGGAGGAGGACACAGAGCTGCGGGACCTGCTGGTGCAGACGCTGGAGAGCAGCGGGGTGCTCAATAAGATTAAGGTGGGGGGAAGGAGAGCCTCTCGTCCGCGCACGCCTCGCCCAGCGGGGAGGGGGAGGCGCTGGCTGGCGCCGGCGGCGGTTAACGGCCCCGCGGAGCGCGGGGGGGGCTGAGGCTTCACGGGCTTCGCCCCCTCTCGCTGCCGCCTCCAGCCGGTGTTCCCGGCTGGGGCCCTCTCTCGGCGTCACGGCCTGGCGGTGGTGCCTGCTTTCCCCCGTGGTGCTCCCCGGGCCGCTGGGCCTGGGGCTCGGCGAGGAGCCGGGTCCAGCGCCCGCCGTGCGTGGTAGGAGCTGGTCGAGCTCGACGCGGAGGCGAGGGCCCGAGGCCTGGACTCCGCATGAGCCCTGCCCGGCGGCCGCAGGAGCTGCCAGATGGCCCAGGCGGGGAGAGGGAAGGGAGCTCTCGGCCGCCGCAGGGTGCCCGGCGCCCGGCAGTGCGGTTTCGCCCTCGTAGGTACCGTGCGGCCTCAAGAGCTGTCTTGCTGCTGCCGCCGAACGCGCTGGAAACGTTCAGCCGCCGGGTGGTGTGGGACAAGGTGGAGAGAGTTTCTCTCCGCTTCCATACGAAAAGCCCCTATTGAAAATTTCAAGCAGGAATTCCTGAGGGTCGCTGTTTAAATACTGTTCTTGAGCGTGGGTTGCTTGAGCTGTGACTAGGAGGCTTGCCAAACCTGGAAACTCTGGGGATGCTGCCTGCCTACAGGGAACAAATAATGCTATGTTAAGAAAATGTATGGAAGATAGTGTTGCAGTGGAGCGTACGCTACTTCCAAGCCTGTGGTGTATTCTGAGCTTGTGTAAGAAAGGATATGAAAATTGGTTCTAGGGGTTCTTCTTCAAATTAGAAGCTTCCAGCAATAACTCGTGTATAATAGAGAGCCATACAAATATGGAAGCATAAGAACTGCTGGATTCCCTTCCAAGCTAGAGGAGAAATGAAGTTTGGATTTCAGATCAAGGATGGTGGCATTTATCCGCGGTGTTCTTTTTTAAACATTCAAGGGGTGGATGATCACTGCTGATATTTCAGGAACAGTTCAACAATTGAAGTGATTAATGGAAGTGAGAGAATCTTTGTTTCTGTACTTTGAAGTCCACTAGATTTTGGGCTAGTTGTCATACTTTTCAACAGAATAGTATTACTAAAAATGTGTTGTTCTTGCATTTCAAACAGATAATCCTTGTTTAAATTCCGTAAGTAGATGAAGATTCTAGCTCATGTAACTATATCTTGAGTAGGGATACCTTTTTCTAGTTAAGTGTCAAATAGGCCTTTTGGGCCACTTGTTAACCTCTTGCATAGTGTCAACCAATAAAAGTATGATGATAATAAAATGATAATTAAAAGAACCCCACAACCCAATTAGGTCATATTGAGCACGTGAGCTGTAGTTTCTTAATTCCTGCCTTTGCATAGTATGCAAGTTTTTGTACTATGGTTGCCAGTTTGTTGAGTTTTGTGTAAAAAAAAAAAAAAAAAAAANAAAATTATATTTATTGTATTCACTATTGTATAATGCTAGAAGTGTGTAGCAGCAAATATGGTGTAAGGTATCCTTAAGGGAAACTAGCAAATGACTTACAAAAACACAAACTGCATCCTACTTACCGGGTTACTAGTACTCTAGTACTAGGAGTTAGTTCTTTAATAATTGGCATGCTTATGGTTAAGGCTGCTCATTTGAGGAATTTATGGTGGTTTTTCTTCTAGCTGTAAACCTTAGTTGGCACACAACTTTGATGGCCATCTGTTAATTGATAGTATTAATGACTTAACACAATTTGTTCTGCTAGTACCTGACAAAAAGCCCTGTTCTTCTAGGAGAATTAAGGTTGGACATGTCTTCTCAAATCGTCAGCTTTTAGTTGAAATTGGATTACACCATACATAAAAATAAATTGCCATCATTTTTTCATTTTAAAAAATAAAGATAGTTGTGATCAATAGTTTCTTTTTCTATTGTGTGTGTATATTTTTTTTCATGAAGTAGAACTGAATGAACATTTGCATATTATCAAAATGGTTGTTTATTTTGTACTTCAGAATGAGTACTGACTTTTTTTCAAGACGGGTGAGGCTAGAAAGCTAACTATAATAATGTATTTGAGCTTTATCGAAGAAGATACATTAAAGAAAACTATATGATCAATGTACAGCTGAATTGGTATGGAACACTACAGGTAAAGAGAGCTCTGGAAAGATTAGAATTCCAAGTGGAATTATTTCAGTGGATAGAATGTATTGTGCTGTCGGCTAATACATTTTGTAACAATGAGTAATTTGTAGAAAGAAACTTACAGCGATGCCTTTGTTCT
Source organism: Himantopus leucocephalus (assembly GCA_003993805.1). Classification (NCBI taxonomy): domain Eukaryota; kingdom Metazoa; phylum Chordata; class Aves; order Charadriiformes; family Recurvirostridae; genus Himantopus; species Himantopus leucocephalus. The sequence continues at coordinate 47,366,037 of RSEF01000003.1, read as the reverse complement.
CTAGTACAACATGAATTTATAACGGATTGCAGTTTATTGGTCTGTTATTGTTTTGAGATTAATCTATTGGACTCATTGCTGTTGCTCTAAATTCTTAAGCTAAAAAAATGTTACTTGTATGACATCTTAAAAACTGTTCACGATTTTTCTATTTACCTTAGATTTTGAACACTGGAGTATTTAGTGAAGTCATATTGTGAAAACTGGAAGATGTGTAAATATATTTGCCACTTGCAGTTGAGAATTTTCTGTCTTTAAGCTGCAGTGTGTGTATATATATATAATTTGTTAATCATTGGAATTAATCTGATGGATAAGACTGCTTCCTAATGAATTCTGTTAACATACAGAAGGTAACTGTGGATATTTGTACTTTAGTGAAAATTGTCACTGATACTGTGTGATGCATGCTGTACAAATAGAGATGTTCTGTCTTGCTTACTCCCAGGGAAGCTGTCATCATCAGAGAAAGAAGAGCCATTATGCTTCTTACTGTATTCCTTTGTTATCTTATTTTGTTTTGCTTTTTATCTTTTAATATCTGTTGTTCTGGAAAAATAAGTTTACGCCACCTGAATTTTGCATCTTCTCTGGAACTTGCTGTTGCTACAAACACAAGGGAGGTTAGCATCACTAATATCATATAACTAGTAATGCTTTTGGCCAGCTGATACTGTTCTTGCTAATTTGGTTCAAAACCTAGACAGCTGAGGTACTGGCAAATAAGGTGTTGTTAGATAGAATAAAAATACTGATTTTAAAATGGGCTGTTAATGGCATATACACAGCTCAGTTAAAATTGTCCTATTGGCTTTTTCGTCTTCATTCTATATATTATAATGGACAATGCTTGTAAATGTCTTTGAATTATAAACTGTCATAATGAGTATGCTGCACACTGCAGTGTAATCTCCTGTTTTCTGGATGTTGTGATTTTTGTTTGCTTATTGTTTTTAAAGCAGTTCATATCAGAAAGTCAACTCATTTCTTGGAATCAAGGAGAATAATTACATTTTTTATGTAACAGCTTTTTCTTCTTATATTTATAAGTTAAGTAAAATACAACCACTTATAATGATTTCAGATTAAGTAACTGAAATTCAACATTTAATGTCAGTATGGTCCTCTCCTACTTTTCAGAACATGAGAATGAGAGTTGCTTGTGACAGGCGGAGTGAGCACATGATAAATGTAGCTGCAGGTATTTAGAGTTTATGGCTTTTAAGTATTTACTACTTCCTTTGTGGTATGGATTCTTCCTATTTCTTTTTTCCAGCATTCTTCATCTTTTCAAATACACTGCCAGCAAGTTTGACTTTCTTAGCCAATTAAGGCTGCGAAGTTGAAGAGTTTTCCACTGAAGTGGACAAAAATGGTCATGCAAACTACTGGTCCCGCTCAAGGATGAGAACCTCACAGACTTTGCAGGTGGAGAGTGACAGGGAGGGTACTCAGTAACATTGGTAGTGAAGTTGATGTTTACGGTTTGGCATCAGCTTTGGATTTGTGATGCATATAGACTGGTACAGGCATTTAGCCTGATGCACACAGGGTTTTAGCCTTGGGGTGATGACCAGTGGTTAGACTGCTTAATGCTCGGCCAGTCTGTATCTACTGAGGTATATGACAGTCATTCTGGAGTTGGGAAGTAGAGATGCTGAAAGTTGTGCAAGAAGGTGCCCATGTGCCACTAAATAGTGCATATGCAGGAGATTGTTTATGCTTGTGCATGCATGGGGATGTTTCCTGAGTGACACAGGACTAATTTTGCTTCTAATGCTAGGGAAAACTGCATTTTTTAGAAGACTCTAGTGTCTGAATTTGTGACAATATTTACTTTATAGCCAGCTGTGGTATGTGGGTTTCAAGGTCTCGGGAGTTTTTGAGCTCGCCAGGTGCAGGGATGAGGAGGAGTGAGACCCAGGCACTTTACCCGAGCTGGCCAACAGAATTATTTCATACCAGGAATGTCACATTCAATATAAATTAGAAAGTTTGCTGCAAAGTGCTCTCTCTCTCCCTTGATGGTGGCGATCCGGAGAATTCTTGCCCCAGTGCCAGACCCCTGAGCCCTTCCCTTCTTCCTGAAGCCATAGCGCTCGCAGTGTCTGACATTTGCTGTCCACTGCTGGGACTGCACAGCTTCCTACTGATAGAATTGGCTGAGTATAATCCTTGTATGTTTTGTATTGGTATTGGGATCAATATTGGTTCTTTAATATTATTAATGTTAATTATTTAGTCTTATCCTATTAAATCTGTATTTCAACCCTTGTGTTTCATTGTTTTTCCCAGATTCCCCTTCCTAGGTGGGGAGGGTCATCGGGTGATAGAATAATTGTCTAAACAACAATAAATTGTTGTGAGTTTTTCAAACCGTAACAGGTAGCACTGGAGCAGATGGTAGTTATACATGCCTGTGCTTTGCCTGGAAGATTTGTGAACAGTTTATCTCGGCAGCAATGCATTCTTTTACCCTGCAAAATCTTAAGTGTTACTTGAATCATTTTGCTGCCCTAAATGTACAGTTAACCACACCATCCACTGAGGGACGTGTTAGTAACAATTTGTGAGTGCAAGCTTGCAGGAGAGTTGTGCACCTCCAGCTGGCCCGTTGCAGATCTCTGAAGTGAGTGTCTCCCTTATTGACGCTTGCTGAACTTCCCTACCCCTTGTTTCTTAGGGAATGTGCAAAATTCCCTGTCTGTGGCTTCAAAAACTGTGTTCCGCTGCTTAAGTGGGTTGAGAAGGGTGGTAGCATGTGCATTTGGCAAGCTGAAAATTCTGTTGTGCTTTGTGCTAGTGGGTCTTTGATGGGGGGGCGGGGGAGGGGGCGGCGGGAGGGATCCCAGGACTTCCTCGGCAAAAGCTGCAGGACTTTCAGGGTTTGTAGAAATGATGTTGAGAGATGCATGAAACAGACAGCAAGGCTTTGTCAACTAGCAGACAATGTCATGCTCAACTGTACTATGTGTACAAAGCATTTTATAAAATTAAGGTGACCACTTTTAGATCTAGTATTCCACAGCATACCGAGGTCAGTGTTGTGAAGCCATTGCTTGTTCATCTAAAATATTGTCTCAGGACTAGAAAGTATGAATAAAGTTTGATAGGAAAAAATAATTTTGCCCAGATCTTTGGAAGATGTTGGGATAGCAGGATGTTTGCAAGTGAATCATGTAGCTGTGCAAAGGGGACCAGTGTGGAAGGAATAAGCCTTATTTGCAGTTTGTGCTTAGTGCCTATTATAAGACGTTGTCTTGGTCGCTGATGTGCCTGCAGGCTTTGAGGCATAGAAATGAGTTTGAAGTTCCCAAGTGCTTTCCTATTGGAAAACATTGTCTCAAATTTTGTTCTAGTACAGTAAGCTCTCTTGTTTATTGTGCTAGAACACATTTGTCCAGCACTTAAAAGACAAATGCCACAATAAAAGAAAACTCCAGGGGCATGCTACATACCTGTGTGATGGAGTCTGCAAGCGGGAGGTAGTTAAAGGCTACAGGCCATCCTTCAGTCCTGGACAGTCTCTGTCTTACCTTTGTACTTTTCATCCAGCATCTGGCTATGTGAGCTGCTGTGGATGGCTTTTACAAGTGTACTAAATCAGACTAATAACCTTGTTAAGGTAGGTGCTTGTTATCTTACTATTAAGAGCATATTCCCAAGTCAGATTGGCATTTTTGAGATCCCATGTAAAAAATGCGTTTGGGATATGCTCTTGATATAGTAAGAACTGTATTCCCCTTTCCCGGGGAGCTGTTTTTCTGTACAGTACTTCAGATACATGTAAAAGGCTCTGTATTTAGAACAGGATAAACTTATCTAGGTTATGAAGAGGGATACTACAGCCCAATGCAGAAAAGATGCTTTCATGAACTACCAGCTTCTGATTTACAGCACAACAGCAATCAGCAAAAGACTGGGTTGTCTGATGAGCTGTAAATGCCCGGGAGGGAAATGGGAAATGTAATTTTGTTTCAAAATACTGACCCTTACATTTCCCCACTGAGTACAGACAGCGGTTGTCATATACAATGTTAGCCTTACTCATTTTAGCCAAGTTCAGTGAATCAAATTGCCCTCTAATTGGTATGAACTCTTGCCTGATAAAGCTACTTGGGGATGGAAGGGAATGGGCAGCTTCCGCAGGATGAAAAAGAAGCCTGTGGGCTTGGTGGATGCCAGTGATAGATGTACACTGTCATCTTACTTGTCAACATGTGACTATTTTGGCATAACCCTGTTTTATTGAAGACTTAGGAAGGATATGGGTGGGGAAGTTGAATATCAAGCTTTGGTCTGCTTTACTCCTAGAGTGCGAGTAAAATTCTTCAAAATGTATTTGGATTATGTTGAAAACTGCTAGCAGAATGAGGCAGTGTGGAATAGGGGGATGGCAAGAACAGATTGTTACAATGTATGGAACACAGATTGGGCTGGTGCCAAAGGGTACTAGGACAAAGAGAAGTGCAAACTGTTCACACTTATTAAAAAAAAAAAAAGAGGGGGGGGGAGGGGGAAGAACACTGTGTAAATGGATTAATCTAGGCCATGTTATAAGCCTCCATATCTGCTGGTGGGAGCAAATTGCTGGGACCATACCTGATGATGGTGGTCTCAGACTCTGGTGTTCAAATTCTCTGTGAGTTGTCTTAGGTCCTGCAAAGCCTATAGGACATTGTCCATCCTACTGTGTAGGATGATTCATCTTCTTGTATTGGGGTGATTTTTCCTTTGGCCTCAGCTTTGTTATTGTTGCTTTTTACTTTCTTCCTTGCAAACTTGAGAATTACTGCTTTAACCTTACACAGAATCAAGCGTGTGGTTCTGTGTCTGAATTTGTTGAGATGGTATTTTGGGAATATCTTCCTATAGTCTGAGCAGTACCCACCTCAAAGGAGAAAGGGCAGTGTGTTGGAATGGTGTAAACCTTCCTTGTGGAGAAAGTACAGGAGTGCTTAACTTCAAACTTTTTGTGATGCTCTCAGAATTGAAGGACAGGTTGGAGGGCTGCTTGTTGTGGAAAGGTTGTAGGGTGGTATTCTATATGATGCAGGTAAGCCAAAGGGAGATCTAGTAAATACCAGTAGCATTACCCTCTGGTGATGAGGTCCTGACCTTAAGGATATTAATTGGGCATTAATGGAAATAAAGGTGAACCTGCTATTAATGGGTAATGGCAACATCTGGGAGAAATTGACGCTGTGTCACTAAATAAACGAGAAGAGAAAAAAAAGTTCAACAGCCTTATGATCCAGACCCTTAAGGGGGTTTACCCCTACCCACATGTAATGGCTGCTGTCTTTTATTTTGAACAGTTGTAATAGCCAGTCCATTTCACAAATGCTTTGTTACTCCTTTTGTCCTCTTATGTAAGTATACTTGGTTTCTGCGGCAACAGTGGAAAAGAGTCAGCCTTGCAACCATTTGAAGTTTGTCAGTGACATAAGACTAAAGTTGTTAGCTGTTAGTCCAAAAGTTAAATGTAAACTGATTTTCTAAGAATAATACTTAAATTAATGGGTTGTAAGAGGATTTGCTGATTGAATGGTGTACCCCAGCACCTGAAAAAATGTAACTGCCGTGTCAGTATGACCGTTGCATACAATTGTGGTAAGCATTTTACACTTCTTTTGATAGGAAATATTTTTAACTTTTTTTCTTTACCTTTTGTCGTCTAAAAAGGTGTCCAAAGAAGGTTATGCTTAAAAAGGAAGCATTTATTTTATTTTTCCCATGAAATGATTTTATTTTTTTTTTGGTGGGAGGTGACAGTTACAGGCTAATCCATGTTTAGTTATCTTTCGTAACGTACATGAGAAAATCCAGACACTTCATGTTGTTCTTATTCTTAGTTATGGAAATCAATCTTTTAAAGAAAGCTTGCTTTCTTCTTTGCATTTGAGAAAACTGGTATACAGAGTAGCACTGTCTTTTATGGTTTATTACTTCAGTGTTATCTGCTGGCTACTTCAGAATGTCAGATTAAGAGTTGATTAAAGTGGCAGGCTGCTTTGTCAAATGTAATATATGTTGTCTATTTGATATGTTCAATGAAAGAAGTAGAGAAACTGTAGTATTAAAAAAACCCAACCAAAAAAAAACCTGTAATCAAGGTTTAAGTTTAAATATTCAAAATAGTCCTTAGAATTCCGATCCTTGATATTAACGTATGCAAAATCAGTTAAGCAAAACCTCACAACAGTATTTGAATGACTGGAATCATGCTCTCTTTTCCTTGAGAAATTCTGTTTCTTTGAGTGTGCTCTGACAAGAAATCATAGGAATTAACCTTGTGATAATATATTTTAAAAAGTTAATGTATTCATTCATGTTTTCTGAACGAATTGTAAATGAAGGGTAGGTGTTTCAAAGCTGCCTGAAAGAGCTGGATTTTTAACTCTCCAAAGAAACTAATAGGAGATAATGTAGGTAATTTGGAATCATTTCATGTATGAAGAAATAATTTAGGAATTCTTGTATCAAATCCCACCCCTCACCTTGTTTTTCTCAGACTGAAAACTTTTCTTTCTCAGCCTCAAGTCACATTGCCTGTAATCTTAAGTGGCTTAATTGCACTGATGTAGATTACAATCGATGCCAAATTGCTTGAGGAGAAACAAATAGCTGGTAAGCTACTTGCTGGCTCTTTGCATTCTATTTACATAGGGAAAACAGTCCTTGTAGAAATGCTGTTTGGTTTTTTTTTTGTTTTTTTTTTCTTTGGCAGGCAGAGTTGCGAGCAGCTGTTTTTTTGGCATTAGAAGAACAAGAGAAAGTAGAGGTAAGAGAACCTTAAATTAAATTAAAAAAAAAATCAGCATCCTGATATTTGTTCATGTAGAGTTAAATATAATAGTTTTAATACTTTCTGTTTGTGAAATGTAATGAGAAAATTATGTATTGCTGCATAAGGGCATGATGCTTGAAGAACACAAAACAGGACTATCAGGGTGTTTCCTGATGTTTGAAAGTAGGAATTGTTACATAGCCTTTTGAAACTGTAGCTTTTAGTATCTGTCTTTGCTGGTGTTATTGCTTCTGTCCAATTGACCAGAATAACTAAATATCTTTTCCATCAAGTACTTTTAAAAAAAAAAAAAAACTAGCTGACTGAAGATTTTCTCAAATTGGAATAACATCTTTTGAAATTTAAAATATTATAGTGCTTTTTTTTTTGACAAGTGTATTGTGAAAGCAATTTAATGCAGTAACTTGCCGAGTATGCGCATGCTTTTGGTGTTTCTTGTAAGGATGTTGTAGGCTTACTTCAAGATAATTTACTTATACTTAAGGAAGAATTCTGAATTAAGAGATGGGCTATGTACTGATACCTTGACAATATAATATTATTAAGTGTATGTGATACTAACGTGATTAAGTAACAATACTGCTGTGGTATGCAGATGCTAGTTTTGTGACTCCTTCTACTGCTGGCATTGCCTCGTTTCCTGTGTCTTTCCATTTTCTAGAACTAGAGAGGGGAGAGTGCTGTATGTCCAGGCTTTGTGTTTCAAAAGAGAGGAATGCAAAACTGTCCTATTCGTCTACTGGTTAGATGGTTGTGCTCTTTCTGGAAAATTGTACGACTGAAATGGACATTTTTATGACAGTAAGGAGGGGAAGTAGTTATTTTGTGGTGTGAGATTTCATATTCCAGAAATCTAACAGAAGATTGACGAAGAAGGCGTAATGAACAGTGATACAGCAGAACGGTGCCATCTCTTATGGGAAGCTTCAGCATGTTATAGAGTACCCAGAGAACAACCTCTCAGACTATCTGGAGAGTAATAGGGCTGAAGACAGATTTGCTACAGTTGATCTTGGCTCACCCTTTTTTCAAAAGGCTTAAATGTATCATGATATTTTAATTTTACACTGTAGAGACACTGGAAATATATTAATACTTATGACTACTCTGAATTCCTAAATATTAAGCAAGGTATATTTCTTTTTTCATGCAGCACTTTCTTCTGTGTGTTAGCGTTTATGACCATAGTGATAAATACCTATACCTTTACCTTTTCTTTGAGTTAGGTTCTTGCCCAGGATATTTTGATATGTTACGAATGGCATTTAGAATTTGATTTGAAAAATCCCTGAACAATTTTGACAAACCTAAACATAGCACATGAATTTATCTCTGTTTAAAAATCAAAGTTGAAGAGGGCAAATCTAACGGGAAGAAAAAACATTTTCATAATATCTTTGAAGGTGTTTGAATTAATAGAAGATTAGCATTGACTTGTGAACCACTAATTAGCATGGTCTGCTCTTTGTCTAGATGATTTGTAAATTCCCATTTTTTAAAAAGTGGGACTGAATTTCCTTAAACAAACTTGGCACTATATTAAAGGAGCAATTTGGGAACTTAGCTGCTTAACTTACCTTTTTAATCATTAAGTAAATAAAAATCAGTATGCTATTAAGAATTTTGGTGAAATTACTCTAGCTCTGTATCTTTTGTAATAGAAACGCTGAGACAATTTTAATTTGCCTAGGTAAATGTATGGCTCTGCAGCTTTTATTTGTAGGCAGTAGAACTAATACAAAGGTAGATTTTGAAGAAGTGAATCACATGTCCCAGGCATCCTTGTGGAACAGCGTACACCAAAACACCAACTTGCTGTGGCTTTCAATTTCTTGCTAATAGGAGGACGATGTTAATTACTGTTTGGTTTTTGCTTTTTGACAGAACAAAGCACCTCTGGTAAATGAAAGCTTGAAAAGTTTTTTAGGTACAAAAGATGGTAAGTTTTTTGTTTAGTATACTTCTCAAAATAATAAAAAACAGGAAACAAAAGATTAAATCTTTGAATCTTTTATAGCAGTACAGTCTTCATGACATAAAGGACGCTTTTGTTCCTGTCAAATGTCATATTTATTGTTCATTCAGAATATCATTCAATCTATAATTTTTGAAGTTAATATTGCTGAAGTTGTATTTTTAACTGATAGGACTAATGCATTTAAATTAATATTTCATGATGAGTTATGATTATGCTAACTCAGAGGCATTCTAGAGCAATAGAAACAGTAACCAGTGAAAACTCACCATAGGGGTACAGTAGTGAATGCACGCATATGAGAAATGCCAAAATGATGTTTTTAAAACAGCTGAATAGTTTAAAAAAATAATCTTACACCTGAATTCTGTAAGTAATCTCTATTTATACTCCTTTGGTATTCCTGACTTAAATAATTTTGATACAATGGCTGAGTTAGAAATTAGGGAATCAGCATACAAATTAACTATGTGGTGGCAGTTTGCTGAATGTTTGCATGGTATTTGTAGGAGTGTTGGATCAGTGTAGATGTTCATACTGAAGCCATGTTAATGTTAAATCTTTGAAGTAAGAATTGTTTGCATCTGGTGTATTTTTACTCTTCTTATTTCCTTTTTAGGTCGCTTGGTAGCAGGTCTTGTAGCAGAATTTCTACGGTTTTTCAATCTTGATTTTACATTGGCTGTTTTTCAGCCTGAATCAAGCACAGTAAGATATACTAGTTTTATTTGTATGCTATGCTGATTGTTTGGAGTGCATGGCAATGAATACAAAAGCTAAAGTAGATTTGTTTAAGCTGCTTGCTTGTGTTTATTCTAAATAATTTTTTATATTTAGTCTGTAAAAGCTACTTATTGCCATAAAGACACATATTCCAGGACAGTGTGCTAATATAAGTGAGTATTCCCTTTATCAGAAATCAATGCTTGATAATGTTAATTTTTAATTAACAAATTAATAATTTTTGTGAAATCATGTAACAGTGTATACAACAGAATACTCCTGCAATATTTTTTGCCAATAATTTTACTATGTCATGATATTAAGTTAGTATTGTTACATGAAAATTAAAATTATGTCAATAATCTAGTCTGAGAGAAATTTCAGTGAAACAAAGGGCTTTGTGCAGATGCACGTGACAAAAAGTGAATGAATAGAATAGTTCAGGTGAAAGGGACCTAAAATGATCATGTAGCCCAACTGATTGCTTTGATGCTTTTGATATTGAGTTAGAGGATTTTCATCACGTTTGTCCCTTTGTCTCTTTGTATGATATAAAGTTTTTAATAATAAATTTGGTTTTGAAGCAGTTCCATTTAACCAAAGAATTTCTCTTCAGATCTCAAATACTCATTTTTGTTCTTAATGTCAGTTTAAATAGTTAATTTATTAAAAATCCAACTTTGTTAAATAAATTAATTAACTACTGTTTCTCAAAAGTTCACGTTTCTTTTTAGGGGCTTAATTGAAGAAAATCCCATATACGCTTGTCCTTCGCCAAATATCCTTAGCTGCATTTATTGCACTAGGACACATCTGTACAAAGATTCGTGTTCATGCTACCAAACAGAAACAGTTGTGCTTTCTGTAGCATTGCCAGTCACTCTTGGGAGCAGTGCTTCATTCACATTGAAAAGGCATCTCATGCTCTTTGAAACACTCCCTTCATTTTTCCAGTAAAAGCATCTTTTTCACCTGTTGAAGTGCATATATGAAATTTGGGCAAAATTAAGCAAGTTGGCTAAGACTGCTGTATAGTATATAGTGACTGTGTAGAGTGCTGAAAGATTTTACTTTGTCTTCCTCTGCTAGCCCCTGTCTCTGAGCAGTCTGTTGTATCGTCTCTTTAACCTCTTGTGTTTCAGTGTGCTTGACTAGTGGTGGCTTGCTGCAGTATTTGCTTGACCAGTGTTTTGATAGGAAGTGTCACCAAATAATCCTAAGAGTTCAAGATAAACCGGTGCCCTTTGCAGTATTGCCATTCTGAGGTTATGCCAACCAACCTGGGTTTGCTGCAGTGTTCTCCTTCTGCTATAATGTGAAGTTTAGTTTTAAAAAGAAAGTGTATTTTTCTTTAATTTTTTCCTGTGAGGGTTGGTTGTTTTATTTGGCTGATACTGAATATTTTCATCCCTGTTTCTCTCCAAACCCATATTTTTCTTAAAGTGAAAGACTGAAAGGAAGTATTGACCTATGCTGGTGTACTTCTATATGCACAGGAATTGGGCCTCTCCATCATTTATAAATTTGCTGGAACCACTGGCTATGTGTCCTAGGATCCACTTTTAAATGTGATAGGCTAAAGTAACTTGACCATGTAAATCCTTAAATCTTGAATCTTTCTAATGATGAATACTTGTATATTTAAAACAACTTTGGATGGTCTGTGATAAGTTCAGGTACAGATCAGAAGTAGATGATGCAGTAGGCTATAATTACTTCAGTCCACATGCAACAGAAAGTCTTAAATAATCACTCCTTATTCAACATATTGCTGTGTTAAATAAGACCAAAAAGCTTTAGGAGTTATATTACAAAATATATATTGTGTTGTGATTTTTTTTTTTTAATGATTTTTTTCTTCCCTTCCCCCCCCAGCTAAATGGCCTTGATGGTCGAGAAAACTTAGCTCGAGATTTGGGAATTATAGAAGCAGAAGGTACTGTGGGTGGTCCCCTGTTGTTGGAGGTTGTTAGAAAATGTCAGCAGAAAAAGATTTCAGGCAGTGGAGAAGTAAGTAGTGTTAACGTGTAATTTCTTCATAATTCTTTATTCATTTTCATTTCAATGATGAAGAAAATCTGAAATTAAGACCACTTGGCTATGGTTGTACTATTATGTTATTTCAAGTCTTTATTATATTATTTTATGCCTTCAACATAATTTATCAGAAAACAATGCTGAAAGATAAAGATTATGACTATTCTATTCCTTTTAATGCCACCCTAATACTCTTTACTAATATTCGGCTACAACATAGTAACACAGAGTGAGCCCAGATAAATGACACAAAACACTGTGTCACTTACTTTCTAATTACTAGTGTGGTGTGATAACGCTTCTAGCTGTACCTATTTTCTTTGGTATATTTCTAATTTTAATATGACCTGAAAAGCCTAGAATTGGTTTTGTTAAAAGCTTTAAAGCTGTTCTGAAAATATATGTATTTAAAACTAAATATATGAAAGTATTGAACTACCTGAAGGCAATGACAGTAATATTTTAATGGAATATATAATTAAATTGTTAATTAAATGAATGAAATACAACCAATAGCATTTGATTAATTGTTGTTATTGTGGCTTAAAAGAAAATTCTTTGTGCTCAGGATGTGTTTAGTACTCCAATGAAAACTTAAATTCCGAAGTAGTTGTCATAGGTTTTCTAACAGCATTGCAGTGTTACAGTTTGCATACTGTGTGAGGATGGTAGCCTTGTTACTTGTTGGATGGTATTATGACAAAATTAAATATATTTTTCGTACATGTTTATGTGAAACTTTGTAGGTGGCTCCAGTTCTAAGTGATAGCCTGTGCCCCACATCAAAATCATCTGATGGAAGATCAAGTACACACCCTATACCAAATAATAAGGTAAGATTGCTTATATATAATGAAAAAGCTACATAATGTACATGAGATAAGTAAGAGAGAGAACTCCTGTGAAAGTGTGGATGCAGTGGCATTCACTTAAATGATCTGCAAAGTCCTGTATCTTTTTGACTGGTTAGGTGACAGTGTCTCTGAGACACAGACAGGTTGGAACTAACTTGTCTGTTTATCAGGCAGCTGGCTGGTTGCTGCTTGGGATTGATAAAGTGTTAGGATACAGCTGTCTTTGTGTTGGGGCCTGTGGCTTTCTTTTCTCTGTTGCTTCCTGTTAGCACAAAATCTGTATTAACCAATATCTTCCAGGCCTCTAATACTCCTTTACATTTGACTGGAACTGACCAACAGGTTGAGAATTAGGGGGAAGCGTAGGGCACGGAAAGGGGCATGATCACTTAAGCCTCTTTTCCACAAGAAACCAGCTACCCACTATACCCGGGGCGGGGGGGAAGCAATAGCAAAGCAAAACAACCCTGATGCAAATACTAAAGTTTGTTGAAATTCTTGATGTAATCTGATTACATGAAAAGTTTTAATAGCTTTTTTCAAGATTATTGGAAATAACTTAGAAGCTTTTCAACTCAATAATGAAAGCTGAGAGATACAACGTTGCATGGATATTGTTGTTAGTTTATTCGTTTGGCAGAGGGAGTGAAAAAGATAAAAATGACAGCTCAGTTTGGATCTGCTTCATTTTATTCCAGTTCTTTAGGGGTTTTTGCTATGCAAAACTAGAAAACGATACAATTTGAAAAGCAAGTTTCATTTAAAGATTAAGTTACCTTATTAATTGCTGTGATTGTTGATAGTATCTTAAAAGCTAATATTCCTGAAACTGACCTTTGAATGGGAATTCTGATAATTTCAGACCTGCTTTAGGAGAAGATAATTCTTGCTTGGCACTGGCTTTTAAAACAAAATAAAACCACTAAAAAGGTCTGAATGCTGATTAAATATCACTGTTACTAATACTGTTCCTTCATACCTGAGCCACTACTTTTGTCTTAAGGTGTTTGTAGATTAGCTAAGAACTAATGAACATGAGTTATAAATATTCTGTTCTCCATTCATTGCATATACCAGCTTTCACTTTCAGGTTTAAATTACTTTATTTCAAATAAGTAGGTCAGAAAGAGACGAACTAGGTGTTTGTTATATGGATTTTTCCTCAGGAAAAGAATACTTGTCTAGAGAAAGAAAAAAGTAGTTCCAGTAGCTTGTAGATTGAAACAGGTTTCATATAGGTGTTTTTCTGGGTATGCATGCATGTGTCTCAAGGCTAGTCCATCCTCTGTCTGGGTATGAATCTTACTCCTCTATATCTGTTCTTGACAGAGCTTTTGGCAACGCGATTATGCAGGGTTGGTGGTTGTTGTGGTTGTTTCTTGGTTTTTTTTGAAACTTTTGCAGTGGTTGAACTTAGCCAGCCAGTCCAAAATACGTTAGTTAGGGGAAGACAGAGAGACAAGCACAGAGCAATATAATATCTTAAGGCTTGTTTCGTTAGGAAACTAGGTTGATAAGGATGAGTTTTAAGTTATGCCTGGAAACTCTGCTTTAGAGGAGGTATCATGGAGTAGTAACAGTCATTCCTGTTGTTTAAGATTATAACAGGAATAAATGACAGTCTTAGTTCTTTTATCACAATTTTTTTGGGCCTGTACAAAACAGGAACAACTCTGCCCAGCTCAAATAGTGCTGTCCAAACTGGATAGAAAAATAAATATAAACCATGTCTGAATGATTTCCAAAGATTAGTGCTGTTTTCCAGAAGTGATGCTGTATTGCAATGTGTTGTATTCTTCTCTGTGTTGAGGTTGTCAGAATTCTTTTTCAGGCTGCTATCGACTATTTAGATGTACTAGTCCATAGATGCAAAAGCTTATCCTATTGACTGACTTCAACTTAATGATAGGGATTGGAACTGGTCTGGTTGATAGTGGCATTTTTTAATGTGTATATACTTAATCCCCAATAAGTATGTGGACACAAGAAAGTGATTCTAAGGTTTATTCTAAGGTCTAAGTTTTAGAGAAACTACCAGACAGGAGTATTTAATTCTGAGCAAGAAGCACTACAGTGTAGTAAAAGGTCATTCATTGAACCACGTTTCCTTTTTTTAAGGAGAGTTTTGTGCATTGTCAGAACATCACAGTTAAGAGTTGAATACTTATGGCATGCAGCAGCAGCTGAGGTGGTGATAGAACTCTTTAATTTAACTGATTTTTCTGATGTTATGAGTTTGCAAGTAGAATATAGTTTCCAACTAGTTTGAATTTATGATCGGGCTTTTCATATTCTCTATATCCATCTTCTATGGCAAGCAAATCATAATTCCATTGCAGTGGGAGATAGATAAACATGTTCTGGAAATGCTTTTCATAATATATTGCTGAATCCTCCATGAAAGTGTATTTATCACAGAAATGGGAGAAAATTGGTTTCTGTGTGGATGTTTCCCTGTAGAAACAGGAACAGCTGTTGGTTGGACAACATACTCCTCTCAGAACAAGTTGTGGATATCTTAATGGGACTGAAGTTCTCAGATATATTTTTTTCCTTGGTTCTCTCTCTCCTTGGCAAAGGCAGGATGGGAGAATATTCTGCCTGTGCAACATACTTGGAGTAAAAAAAAAATGCAGAAGGAGGAAATTTTAGCCAGTCCTGGGTGGAGCAAGATGGAATTACCTGAACAGTCTAGACTTCCTGATTGAAACTTGAGATCCTCTGGTGGTTTTTCAGCAAACTGAAAAACCTGGCTCTGAGTGTAACCTGACAACCAGTACATGTAACATAGAAGGGAGCGTGCTAGGAGAGACCAAGACCGCAGCTCTTGGCAGCAGCAAAGAATTACATATGTTTAAGTGCAAGTGTGAAACCACACTCTGACTTAACACCATTAATCTGAAAACGCAAGGTGGGCATGTTGCTCTCTGAACCCTGAGCCACGGTTAACCTATCACTACAATTTGAAAGTAGTTATTTCACTTTAGCAAAACTTTACAATATATGAATTCAAGCAAAGACTAACTGTTATGCCTGTAGTTTCTCAGATGAGATAGTAGCAGCTTGCTCCTTCAGGGCCCAGAACAGAAAAGTAGCTGTAACTTCCCGTTTACTCCAGGCAGGGTATCACTAAGCTCTTAATTTTCAACAACAATTCTGTTCCTCTAGGGTAGGAAATTAAAATACTGTTGTTACTACCACTTCCAGGTGAAGTACTTTTTCTCGCCCGACAAGAACGGGGCTGCTGCCAGCAATTGAATGTGATTCTGTGACTGAAACAAAATGACCTTGGTAGGCCTTTTTCAACTTTCATGGCCTACAGTTTGAAAATTCTACTTCAGCCTTCTGAATGAAAGTTAAAGACTGATAAAGAAATACTTGGGACAGTGCAGCCTGCATGTTGGTTATCTGGATTAAACAATACTGTTGGTTTTGTTTCAAAACTGCTGGTATCGGTGCATAGGAAGGAAGTTAATGTAATAAATAGCTCTTTTCACTGGCTTAGTTTTAGTAATTCTAGGGGAAGATAAATTGCAGTGTTGCTTGCTAGGTAGCAAGATGCTATTGTTTAAAAATTTTTCACAACAGCTTGATTATCTAGGTAAATTTGAATATTGTTATTTGGGCCACGAAGTTTTGCAAAGATATGACTTGAGGTGTATTACTTGACCTTAAAGTTAGCATATAGAATAGTCCTTGCATTCCTGAATATCTGCAGGACTGAGCCTTAAGCGTGATACAAAGACTGAAAGTTATGTACTTTTAACATACCTTGTTTGTGTCATTTTTGTTTTTAGAATTTGGGGGAAGAAAGTGTTAACTGCCATTGTCTTATGCTTGCCGCTTTAAAAACTAATATTATATTGCAGATATTACGATTCAGTATGGGTTAGAGTAATTTGCATGGGTTTAAATTGATTTCTTTTGAAGACAATGGCTGTAACTAACAACATTTATTTATAGACAAGTTGCAAAATAACACTAATAAAGCATCATGTAACTTTTAAGCTGTAAAGCAAATAATCCCCTCATATTCAAAGATAGGACATAAGAATTGGTATGTCTGTAGATTTCTTTATTTCATGTCCAACATCTTTTAAAACTGGTTGCTTTTATATTAGAGGTGATCTAGATAGCAAAGCAATGCAGAGGATGGAACAAAAATTTTCAATGGCAGCAACAATAAAGTGGATAAAATGATAAAACAATTTTTTTCTCTTGTGTGATTCCTGATGATATTAATAAATTCCTGAGAAGTAGTAATAAATTTGAGCTAACTCTTTAAAAAGTGATGGTTGGTGTATATTATATGTTGTGTGTTTATACTACCACTTACAGTATTATAAGACATAAATACTTATACCTTTCAGTGAGGGCTTTTTTCTTTATCTTTCAAGGCTGCTGAAACTACTCAAAGTGATACAAGTGTCTCATCAGGGGAAGCAAGCAAAAGAAGCATTCATTTTCTGCCTAATGAAACAAAACTAGATCCTCAACTAGAAGACAAAGACTTAAATACCAAAGAAAAAAGTGATCCAGGTGTGGATGAAGATGATGTAGAGGGAGATTCTTTTTTTGATGATCCTATACCCAAACCAGAAAGAACTTACGGCTGGTAAGTAACATGGATGTTCTACTTAATACAGGCTTATTTTGTCCTCAGTATGCTTGCAGATGTTTGAGAGCTGGCTGATGTTTGATTATTTGCACTTGTAAATGTGAGTGTTTAGATCTGTTCTGTAAGATTTTGGTTCTGAAATGTGCATTTCTGTGATTCTACTCTTTGAAATGCACAGTGTCATCTGGGATCTCTGGGATGTACCATGAATGGAAAAACCTGTATCACTTTCAGGTGCATCAGTTAAACTATATAATGTCCCCAGGCTGTTTCTTTGGTGGAATGAACATGTATGAGGCACAGACATCACTGTTTCTTCTTGCAGCAGAGCTGCAGTGATGATCAGTACTAAAGGAAGTGGACAATGACAGGGATAGTGCTTTGGATATCTCTATGGCTTTGTAAGGAGTACAAAAAAATTGGTGAATGTGTAAACTGGCTCCATAGACTAGGAGAATAGGGAAAACTTTTTCTCGCAGCTGAGGGCTTCCTTTTCACATTGCAGCACCTTTTGTGTGCAGTTCTATGTTTTCAGTGAAGTGTTGTTATTTCTGCATGCGTCAATTTTGCAAATGCTTCTGAAGGGCATTTTTTATTGTTCATCTGTGGAGTCTGACTGAAAAATTCCATTTGAAACAAGAACTAGTGACTGAACTACACAACAGCTTTGCTATAAAACTGAAAAACCTATCTTTGTGTTAACGCGTGGAGTTATCTTGAAGCTTAGTTTAGGTATCTCTTGAGAAATGTTGCAAGATTGTTTCATGGTGTTCTTCTCCTGTGCTCGAATAATTGGAGAATTTCTCTAGCTTAGTGGAGGTTGCTGGAAGAGGTTGCAGAAGTGTTTGCAAGTCAATTTGACAGTATCTCCCCTCATATTGCCTTCTTCCCCCAACTATGTTGATAGTGGGCAGAGCAACATAAACTTTTTTGCATTATTGCTACAGTAGATGCTTACTCATGGAATGGGATCATTCTGGTACAGCACAAAGCAATCATGCCAGGTAAACTAGGTGTCTTTCTAGTAAATTAATGGACTTCTTGAGAAAGATTATTTATAATACAGCTGTTGTTGGATGTATTTAGTTGGAGCAGAAATTTTTTGCTCAAAGAGCAGTGATTTTTCTCTGGAAAATATTGTCTGTTACAAATAACTCTACTATGGTATTTCTTTTCCTTCTCTTACTGGAAATGTCAAGATTAAAACTGCATCTGAGTGCATTTACTCCTCCTTACTCAAGAGCTCATTGAACTAGTCTTTAACCAAAGTCTAACGATCATAGTGGGTGGTTGTGTTGCCATAAAATAGGTTTAAATGATAAGTTGAGAAAACTGGAATAGGCTGGAAAAACTTCTGGATAATAGTAACATTTAATAATCTCTTATTGTTCAAGTATTTTCATATGACAAGAAGCGAAATTCACTTCGAAATTGGGTAAACTGGGCTCCTTTAAAAGAGCATCCAAGAAAAAGACTCTTAATTATTCAGTAAAATAAGGATTTTTTTCATAGTAGAGAAACTCACTAGAGAAAAAATGATTTCTAAATTATGTGCGTCTGTAGTAGAGTCACAGTCCACAGAGTAATAATTTCTACCTCTTAATGTTATTGTGATGTAGCTGTTATAGTAATGTTCCATAATAAGTTTTGCTGAATATGTTAATAATAAATGAGCTAGCAACTAATTGTAGCTGAGCTGTCTCTGAGTCTTTTGCTTCTACCCTCCTGGCAGCTCCTCTAGAGGAGAAAAAAAGAACATATTCTTCAGGTGAAATTCCTTTGTGCTATATTGTGCTGGTGTGCCTGAGTCCCAAGTGATGAGTAAGTAGGAGAGGTGCCAGCATCACTTGGTTCGCAAAAAGGTAAATTCCTTGTGGGAGCTTTGCCCGTTCCTGTGAGAAGGGTGCATTAGAGAGGAAGGAAGCAAGCATTTACTAAGGACAGGGCTATTATTGCCCCTAGGTCTCTGACCCGTTGTTCAAAATTTTGAAGTTTTTTAATATGTAATGGTATGTGTGATATTTTGGTGATATAGATATAATGAATGATTCAAATGTTGCCCATTACTAGTAGGAATGGAATCACAGTAACAAACAGTTCTAATACTAAATATGAAAATCTTGATCTCTTTAATAGTTTTTCTTCATCCTTTACTTGCAAGTAGTATTTGAATTCAACAATTTAAATATATGAATGGAATAGGTAGTAGCCAAGTGAACTTTAACAGGTGATGAGATCTATTTTGCAATAACTAAGAGGTTTTCATTCTGTGAACTGACTGCTATTAGGGTTAACAGTTTTGTCAGACATGGTCTCTTTTAGTTGTAAAACAAACTAATTTAAATATTGATTTATATCTGAATCTTTCTTCTTTTGGCTGCGTTTACATGTGGGGATAATGAAAGGCCCCTTGATAAAAATAATGATGCTGATGAAGGTGCAGGAGCTCTGTCTGTGAAAGAAGGCAGGCAGAAGTCTTTGCATAGGTGAGAAAATGACTTTCCTACCGAATGTCTTGCTTGATGCTTGTGCCAGTAAACTGCCTACTGTTTTTAAGATTGCAGAATGAATAATTCTTTCCCCTTGCTCTTTTTGCTGTAAATACTGCTGTTCTAGTTTTATGACAATTTAGTAAATAATAGAAGAGAAAGTCCCTACACACAATTTACAGCTCTGTGGAGTACCTATTTATTTGGTTTGTTTCAGGAAAACTGAAGCTAATAAAGCAGGAGGTCTAGCATCCCTTTCTGATGCACCGCCTCTAAAAAGTGGGTTAAGCTCCCTGACTGGCGCACCTTCACTAAAGGAGTCTGATAGTAAGTTTCAACATGTTCTTGTGTGAATGTAGGAGGTATTTCCCATAATGTAATGAAAGATCTATACATTCAGATGCAAACGTGGTTAAGTATGTGGCCCCCTTCTGGTTGTAATGTGATTTATAGTGATGCTTTTTTCACTGAGTGATCGCATACTGGTTTTGATATATTATGCTACCATTGGGGCATCTTATGTTTTGGAGCATGAGATATACTTATCTACAATCCTGGGGTTTTTTTGTGTATATAAAGCAGTTTTCAGGAGTACAACATTCTACTGCTTAGTTTTTAACTGAAATTAACTTACTCTTTTTTATTGTTATCTTACATTATTTGCACAAGTTCTTTAAGGATATTTGCTTTCATGTTGTAAAACCTGATCTTGAATACCGGGAGATCGTTCCTGTTTGTTATTCATGTATTTAAATGTTAGCAGAGTTCAGACCTGAAAATTTGATCTAATATTACCATACTATACTATAAAATTATATAAGGTTAATATAATAAGAACACTTGTTATAAACGTTTGATGGGTGTGCTTAAGTGGGATCTTATTAAAGAGTCACAAGTCAAATTTCTGATATAAATGCTTTTGTCTTGTTACAGATTTGAATAGAAACTCTGTTTTGAAAGACCTGCGGTTGGTGAATGCAAAACTGGGATCACTAGAATTAGGCAAGTAACTGCTAAACATGATAAAGCTCTGATATTTTTAACTGTAAGGTCTAGCCTGGCTTCTTAGAGGAATCTGAGAAACTGAAATACACATATTGAACTAAATTCTTCAGCTTTTACTTCTGTCACTCTATTTAACATCATTGTGACACTTGCTGGAGTTAAGAGCAAGATCTGATTTAAAGGAATACAGAAAAGTCAAAACTAGTGTCTTGTATGTGGATTAGTATTTTACACATGCAGCAAAAATTTGAGTCATTCTATGCATATGTTTGCTAATACCAAGTGATAAATTTTGTCTAGGTTTCTAAGAAAAGAGGGGGTTTATATTTGTGAAAAAGATGGCCAGACAAGTCTTACTGTTTTTCAGTGGCATATTTACTTGCCCTCTGCACCTTTGAAAGTTGCCTTGTAAGCTTTAGGAGCAATATGAAGATGATGTGATGTAAGAAGTATCAGCTATCTCTCAAACTAGAGCTGCCAAGTATTTAAATTCTGTCTTCAGCAATGTAGTCAACATCCTGGAAACGTTATGTTCAATTTGAAAACAGTTTGTGTAAATGACATTGAGATTAATGAATGACAAACATAAACTCATCTTCTGTTCCTAATCTGCACAAGTAATTTAATCTACTTCCATTTTTGCTGGCCATGAAATGATATATTTTGGAGTAAGAATAGTTTCATTTTTTGCATTTCCTGATGAGAAAACTTGTTTGATTAATACCTTTTAAAACTTACTTAGGAAATGGAGATGACGATGAGTATGCTGATGACTTCAACAGGTAAGAGAAGGATGATATTGCAGTAGCATAGCATTTCATGCGTTACAAGCATGTTGACTAATATACTTATTATTTCATAATATTTCAGCTAGTCACTATTGCCGAAATCTGTCAGTATCTCTGAACTCCTTTAAACTTGAGTTTGCTATTTTAATACATACAATTACAAATTAAAAAAAAAAAAACAACAGATAAACAGATCCCTTTTTTGTGTAGAGAGTAATAAGCTCCTTAAAAAACCTGGTGCTAAGTTTAAGGTGATGAGAAGTTGTTGCTGCTTTGTGGAAGGTGTTTTGTTTTTTTCCTGAACCACGTGCTTAACAATGTTTTAACACTTCAATTAATCCTATTGGACAATGAATATGGTGTATGCTGAAACAGTCAGCTAAAAAATAAAGTATCATGAATATTCACTAATAAATATTTAACAGAAATATTTAACAGCCTCATCCTTATGATGTGAAGGTATTGGTGTTGTAAACTGCAAGATTGAGGCCTAGGTATTTATTGGTATTTATCATGGCTCCATCTAGGTAGAAAGCCTTTAGTTGTTACAGGTTCGTAGAATCATAGAATGATTTAGGTTGGAAGGGACCTTAAAG
>RSEF01000003.1:47324010-47344041 GCA_003993805.1 Himantopus leucocephalus | reverse complement strand
TAATGTCTTCCCAGAGGTTTTTAAGTAACTTCATATTTAGCTTGCTAGGAAGTGAAATCCCAATCAAATGTCAGGTATAAAGTGAAAGTGAATGTAATACCTGGATGTTCGAAAAATCTTATTTCTACATTTATGATTTTCTTTCCCTTTAGTACTAGCCATCGCTCAGAAAAAAGTGATATCAGTATTGGTGAAGAAATAGATGAAATTTCCGTGGGAACAGAAGAGTCAAATGCTAGTGATAAAGTATGATTCTTTTAAAATTGTTCTTCTTGACATTATTCTGATCTTGTCTTTCCTTTTTTTAACCTTCTTTGAAGGAATATGCCGTTATCATAGATTCCCAGGATACATGATAAGGTTGCATTATTTGTTATGTTCTGTATATTTATACCTGGTGTTCCTGCCAAGTTTGATACTATACTGATTAAAAAACTAAACAAAAACCCCACAACAATTGTTTGGTAGCACAATTCACTGTCTGTTTCTAGGCATGTAAAATTTATTTGAGACTGGCTTAGTGTCCAACATAGAAATGTCTTCTCTATATATCTCAAAATCTGTCTGAGCACCTCCTAAAGGAGCATGAATTCTCACTGAAAGAGCTTGAGGCCAAAAGGATGGGATGCTATATGAAGGACTACAAGAAGTAGTACTTACTGTTTCTGTGATTTCTGAGTTTGTGATTTCATTTATTTTCTAGCTTGAAGGCATC
The DNA here is from genome assembly GCA_003993805.1 of Himantopus leucocephalus. NCBI lineage: Eukaryota > Metazoa > Chordata > Aves > Charadriiformes > Recurvirostridae > Himantopus > Himantopus leucocephalus. Next base: position 47,343,326 of record RSEF01000003.1, on the reverse strand, counting down.
ACGCAAGACCTTACCATTTCTCAGTTAAGTGATGTTGCAGATTATCTAGAAGACGTGGCATAGAATTGGACAGCAAAAATGTTTCGTTGCGCTGGACTAGAAGACTGCTGTGGACTGTTAATTTCAGACAATCACTTTTTGCTGGAATGTCCACTCCCTATTTGTGCCTTGTGTTTCAAAAAGACTGTAGGTGGAGAAGGCTTTTAAAAATTCTTAACAAGAACTAAATGAAATAGCACGTTCCCTTTTGAGTGTGATATCAGAATTATTTTCTGCATTTGGTTCAGCCAAACATTTTACAGCAGGAGGTGGATTTTCTGAGCAGAATGTCCATTGCTGGCAGTGGGCATAATAAAAACCAACTGATAAAAGAACATCTACAGAGAGGCATGTGGCTTTATAATGAACTTGCACTGTTCCTCTAACAGTCTGAATCTTTTTTTTAAAGACAACCAAAGCAAGAACTGTCAGAGGTAGTGGTTCAACTCACACTTCTTTTAACACAACTTTGTCAAGTCAGCATGTATTACATATATTTATGGTAACTCTAGCCACAATACCCAATTGCTCCAAACTTACTTGAAATTGCTGTTTTTCAGACTCTTCTGAAAGTTGGACTTTATTTTTTTTTAAAGGCATATCAAATTGAGAACATCTAAAGTCTCAAATCTAAATTTAGCTAAATTGAGGAGCTAAATTTAGCACTAGTCTTAACTCTGAATATTCTTGTTTAAATATGTTTGTCAGACCATTGATGTTAAGACCTAAGCTGCTTTTATATATGATAATGTCATTGATGTTATCTGTTGTTAAATCACGAGAAGTAATTTTGTAAGGATCTGTAAATCATTAATTAAATCTTACTGATTTTTGTTAAGTTTTTAACAGTGTGGTAATGGTTTGTGGAGCTTCTATTATTGAGGGCTCTTCATGTGCTGTAAGCTCACTTTCATTCTTGAAAATCCTTGTTACATAAAAATGAGCGCCAAAAAGTGAAACCACTAACCTTCTGTTTTTCAGATTCTGACTGCTGTATAGAATTAAATCCAAATATTTAAAAAAAACATACCGAAGACATTATAGACACTAAGTTTTAGCTAAGAGCAAATTCTTGTATTTTCATTATACTCTTGTAAAACAGGGTCAGTAATGGAAACATTGACAGTTCTTTAATGATACTGTTGTACATGGCGCTGCTATAATATATAGGTCATGGACATTTGTAATACTGAAACAAGACTTCAAAATGTGCACTTTCTGAAAATTGTGAACACATTTGGAAAATATACATATAAGTGAATATAAATAACTTAATTTTTTTTTAGGCTTTGTAATTTTTTTCAGGAACATTGTTGGCCTCTCATCAATGGTCATCAGAGTGGAAGTAGCATGCTAAGCTAAAGCCATTAGTTAGGCATATAGAGCTGCTGCTAGCATTGGATGCGGACTTAAATCTTTTTGTGCACTGGGCCAGCAGGCATGGAGCAGTGCTGGGAAGTTGGGCTTGTACAGTACATAAATGATTTGAGAGGAGACAGGAAAAGCGTGCCTTTTATTTATGTGCACCCCAAAATAGCCAGCAAAAAAGCATCAGAATATTTAGTCATGACGTTAATGTCTAACTTTGTGCCATATTGTAGCAGCTGAGCACAGAGGAGAATTTTTTTCACCCCAAAAAATCAACGTGCCATAGACTTCAAGTAGCAACAATGTTGTAACATACGATACATGCTGTATAAAAATTCCTTAAAGTATGGGGGAACCTGTGCCTCAAGATACTGTGTCTGAAAAGTTTGTTTTGGGNTTTTTTTAAAAAAAAAGAGCAACAGCATGTCTGAAGGAAATAAAATTCCACTTGAATACCTGGGAACAATTTGTTTCTTGCATTCATTTTTAAGGTGTATGGAATAATGTAGAGACAGTGTTGTTTGCTTTTTTTATATATCTTGGGAAAACAAGATGTTCCATTACCTGTTAGCTGTAGGATATGTGGCAATTTATCATACCAAAACAAGGAAAAACTTTATTAAATGATTTCTAATTGCATTTGAAGATGTGGCCTTTTAAATAACTAGTTAGACATTTTACGTGTTAACATGACTTTTGTTAACAGCAGAGTGTTGTTCTCTTACCTTGGGGGTTAACTGGAGACCTTGCACTTTGGCTCTAATTTAAGGAAATGCCAAAAAGTGGTAAGTCTTCATGCTGTTCTTCCTGTGGGCTTTTACTGAATTGTGTATAATAATTCAAACTACGAAATAAAGCTATTGTGCTGGCTAAATTGTAATTTTGAGACTTCTTGAATCAAAAATCTTAACAATTAGGAAGTTGAGTAAGCCCTGTGGGTTTTGTGGGGGGGGGGGTTCTTGAAAAATGTTTTTTTCAGAGTTAGTCCAGACTGCAGCTGAGACTGTGTGCATGCTCTGGTTTCTTCTAAGCCCAAAGGATCTTGCAGTTCCTGACGGTGAATCCTAAAGTCTGGTTAAGACCGACTGAATAGGGTTACTGGGTTGTCTGTTATATCAGTCTGAATTGTCAGATGGCTTATGATTCAACAAAGGATAAAAAAAAATCTGATCTTGACTGGCAAAATTTTGTCTCCTTTGCCATTGTTATTGTTACTTAAACATGACTGACAAGCTAAGCTCTCTTGAATGCTTATTTTGCTGTACATTTCAAACCACGTTGTTTGGTATTTTACATGAGGTTTCTGCCTAAAGGACCTAATGCAGTTGAATACCTGACCTCATCAGTGTGTTAGAATTAACAGCTAGAGCCCTGCCTTAGAAGGTGGGAATGTTCCTGCAAAGTGTTCTTCTGCATTGGTTCTGCCTTTTCCCAGTCACCTCTGTGAAGAGAGAAGGAGGTGTCTGAGAGGGGCCCTTGTGACTGGTCTGTGCAGTTCTATACTAACTAGCTCTGGTTAGAAATGCGCTTTTTTGTTAAGCACTCAGACTCTGTAACTTGTTTAACAAATCCTGTGATTTCCAGAAGTAAAAAAATTAAGGACTAAACTATGGCTGACAATTTCATGGCATTAATATGGCTGTCGTAATGAGGATGGGTTTTAAAAATGATACCTGTCTCTTTTTTTGTTTCTTGTAGTGAAGTTACTGTATTTCACTCTTTCTTTTTTCTTTTTCTTACTTTTTTTAAGCAAAATGAGAAACCACATCACATCTGATCAAATATTTTCTCATAAGTGATGTTTTCACCAACTGTAATAAAACCACTCTCAGCTTTAGACTGTTTTGACAATATAGTCCTTATTTAGACAATATAACTAGCTCTTGGGGCAACCTAAAACACTTCTGTAACTGACAGGGTGATTGGGTGGTGGTGATAAAGAAGGGGTTTACTTCCTGGTTTGCTTTTTAGCATAGTAATTTTTACTGATGAATTACTTCCTACAAAGCCCAGCTTTCTCTTCAGGAAGAATGCATCCGTGGATATTTCAGTTCAGTTGTAGATAAAAGCTAACCTCTAGTTTTAGCATTGTCTAGGCAGCAGGAATTAAATCTCAGTAAGATGACTACAGTGCTTTGTGTTCATTTCAGGAGATGCCAGACGCGCCCTTTCTGGTTTGACATTTTCCTGGTAAGGTACAGCCAAGAGAAGTTGAACTGCATAGTAAGAGATACAGTTTTGGTACAGATTTGTAAGCGATCTTGTTCATCTTGAGCTAAATCCTCTACAGACTAGCTATAACGAATGCAGTGTTGCAGAAACATAACTTGCAACATGACTGTCTTGATTTTTACAAAACAAATTAGGAACTGGCCTATTCAAGGCCATTGAGTTAACCAAAGATTGAACCTCTGACAGAACTGTGATGAACATCAAAAAGCGTCAGTTCCTTGGTTTATATATCATGAACACTACTAAATTCTCTTAATAAGAATGGCAAAGGAGAAGAAAAAAAACCAGTGCAAAGCCCAATGACCTCCAGCATACAATTTCTGGTTTCCGGCTGCTGGGGTACTAAAGTTTGTCACTGCTATGATTTTTATTTTTTTTTAATACAGGATAATAGGAAAAATACATTTAGCTGTTCTTGCATGTACAATATGTCACTTTGGATTTTGTCCATAATGTCTTTAAAGTCAATTACAGTTCTACATTTCTTGTGTAACTTTCCAAATAATTCATTCTTTCTAATATTTCAGAGGGCAAAATATAAGTCTATGCCTTGCGGTTCAAAGAAGTGCCACAAACTATTCTCTCCCAAGCCTTGAAATGAATCGCCTCAGTCAGCTTAGTCCACTGTACCTTTCAGGGGAAAAATGGTCAATAAATGAATAGCGAGCCTTTAAGTACGGAAAGAGGATGGAACTTTATTTTTTACTAGTGCAGTCTTCAAGCAGTGTCTTAGTACAGTAGGTGGGGAACAGTAGAGAGATCACAACAAAGGAGTGTATAATTAAAAGGTTATTTCGAGGAACACTTGCTTTGTTCAGTGAACCAAATATTTGCTTTTAGTGTTGAGGTTTTTTTGTCTAAGTGTGTCATTCAACCTAGGGAAACAGAATGCTTTGTAAGCTCCTCAAAAAAAAAAAAACCAACTTTTTAAAGCTTTTTTAGCACAGTGCAGGAGAAAAAAATGCAGACTGAGTGATTATGAACTGCAGCTGGGAACAAAGAGCAGTATGAGGAGTTGCATGCGGAGCAAGATACGTAATGGGGACGAAACAGGTGTGTGTCAGGCTTCTGTGTCCTGGTCAGCGCGTGCTGTGTGAGGAGGCAGCCTGCCTGCGGGCAGCCAGCACTCATAAGGTGGGAGGAATGCAGCGAAGAGCTGGGAGATCGAGAAGCTGCCTGCTGAGTAGGGGGAGCAGAGCAGGCTCGCGTTCATCTTCTTTCTTAACACCTAAGGACCACTGTGACCAGCTTGTGCAAACAGGAAGGAGTTAGTGGGAGGGGGTGAACAGTAAGGCTGTAGACGGTGCTTGAGACCAGTAGAGGACACAGTGATGATGGTGACAAGCCACAAGACACAGTCCTTTAGCACTAGCCAGAGCAACTACCACAGTGTACTGGAGACCTCAACCCAGAGACAGCCCTGGGGAAGATGGGTCTGTCTAGATGCTGGCTGCAGGGAGTGCTTGGAGCTTCTCGGAGGTTGGGGGGTGACAGCAGCATCACCTGCAGGAGCTGTGCTCTGGTCAAGCCACTGAGCTGCCGGGTGAAGCAGGCTGGATGGCATCAGGAATGCCAACAGGAAGGCACAGGTACTTTGTGGTCATTGTAAAAGCAAGAACCCCAACCCCCTGTTGCATGGAAGGAGAGGAAGGTCAGAGGCAATGTTCAACCAGGGGAGGGCTGGGATTCCCATGGAGGAAAAAACAAGAAAGCTTTTTCTCCAGTTGCAGATGCTTACCAAGAGAACTGTAGAGCCCTGACAGCAAGAGGGGGAGAGCATTTTGACGGGGGATGCATCTAGCTGTCGGAGCCAGTGAGGCTGAGAGAAAGTGACAGGTAACAGTAGTCAGGGACTTCCTTCTGCAAAGGGATGAAGGCACCCCCCTGCCGATCCGACCTGTTTGTTCCTTGCCTGAGCCCATCTCTAGTACGTTGCTGGTGTCGCAGGCAGGTTTTTTTATGGCTATGGGACCCTCTTTGAGGAATGAGGTCTGCTAGGAAAAGGTGGGATGCACCTGATGAAGATAATTATCTTTGCTGACAGGGTTACTAACCTTGTGAAGAGTTTAAACCAGATTTACTGGGTGTGGAGACCAGAGCCTGCAGGTACGTGGGAGTTGAAGGGAGCACACACAGGAGAGTGTGAGGGAGGGATGTGCCTCACTGCAAGAAATTGGGGTGAATGGGATCGTCTGAGGTTCTTTTCCACAAACAAATGTGCAACGGAATAAACGAGAAACAAGTCTGCAGTCACAAAGCTGTGACATTGCTGGTGGAATAACTTTCACGACTGGAGTGCTACAGTGGATGGACACGAGCTTAACAAGCAGGCAGGTAGGAAAAATGGAGAGGGGGTGGGGGTCTGCAGAGGAGTAGTCTGAATGTGCAGAGCATAAATGGAATGGAAAAAGCCTTGACGTCAGGCCTGCCAAGAGTTTGTCATCATGGCTAAAGGGGAGGCCAACAAAGGGGATATTGTGGTAGGCACCTGCAACAGACCACTCGATCAAGAAAAGGAAGAAAATGAAGCCTTCCTTAAACAATTTGAAGAAGTCTCCTGATTGCATGCTGTGGTTTTCATGGGGATTTTTAACCACCTCCCATTTGCAGGAAGAGCAACATGGCAGAACGCAAACAACCCAGGAGACTTAGAGTGTGTCAGGGACCATCTTACTTGGGTGCTGGACAGGATGGGGTGGGCAATACTCTAGATCTGCTGCCCAGGGATAAGGAAGAAGTGTTCAGATGCATTAGGCAATGGCAACCTTGGCTACAGTGACCATGAGATGACAGAGTTAAAAATCCTGAGGGCAGAGAAGATGACAAGTAGCAGTGTAATAGTCTTGGACTTCAGGGAAGTGAACTCTATTTTCAGGGTTCTGTTTGGGAGGAGCCCATGGGAGGCTGCCCTGAGGGGTAAAGGGGCCAGAGCTGGTTGCCTTTCAAAAGGATTCCTTCCACTATGCAAAACAGTGCATAGAAATAGCAGGCGGACAGACTGGCTGACTGAGAAACTCCTGGCTGAGCTCAAATGCAAAACATTATGTGGAAGGTGGAAGTGAGGATGGGCTACAAAGGATGACTGTGGAACTGCACAGGCCTACAGAGACATCAAAGCTAGGCTGGAGCTGAAACTAGCAAGGGATGTGAAGGCAGCAAGAAGGATTTCTGCAAGTGGGACATACATAAAAGGAAGATGAAAGAGAATGTGGGCCTGCTCCTGAATGGAGTGGGTGACCTAGTGATGAAGGTATAGAAAAAAAGACAGGTACTCTTCTTCTTCACCTCTGTTTTTACTGGCAAGGTCTGCTCTCAGGCTTCTTTGAAAGGTCGTGATCAAGGGGCATTCCTGATGACTTGAAAAAGGAAAATGTTACGTCTAGCTTTTCAAAAGGTGAGAAAGGGGATCTAGCAAGCTACAGACTAGTTGGCCTCACCTCGGTCCCTGGGAGATTTGATGCAAGTCCTCGTGGCAGCAATTTCTAAGCACATGAAAGAAAAGGTGACCAAGAACGGCCAGCATGGGTTTATGAATGGCAAATTGTTCCTGACCAATGTGATCACCTTCTGTTGTGAGGTGATTGGCTCTGGGGGCAATAGTGGATGTCATTTTCTTTGGCTTCAGCCAAAGTCTCCCAAAGCATTTATGTAGCCAAATTGTGGACAGACGGGCTGGGTAAAAAGCAGCTTTGCAGAAAAGGGCCTGCGGGCAGCTCTGAAGGGTGAAAGCTTTCAAGAGTTGAGTCAGTCTGCTGACTATGCTCATGTAGCCAACAGGCTGAGGGAAGTGGTTCTTTCCCCTATGTCCCCTTCCCTGTGAGACCATACCTGGAGTATTGTGTTTGGTTTGGGCTCCCGCCTGGTACAAAAGATGCCAACAAAACAGAGAGTCCAGTGGAGGAGCGAGAGGATGGTGATTGGGCTGGAGCAAGTGACCTATGAAGAGCTCGGGCTGTTCTGCCTGTAGAAGAGAAGGTAAAGGTGGGTGGTTAAGCTGTGCTCTTCCATGCTTACAGTTGGGGCATCTGGAGAACGAACTTGGACTCTTCCTTGAAGTGCCCAGTGAAAGGACAACAGTCAAATTACATCAAGAGAAATTCTAGCTGCATACATGGAATAAAAAAAAAAAAAAAAGATTGCCAGGGAAATGGTCCAGGACTAGAGCAGGTGCCCAGAGAGACTGGGAATTCTCCATCCTTGGAAACTTTCAAAACTCAAATGGACAGACCAAGAGCAACCTGATACAGCTTTGAAGTTAGGTCTGCTTTGAGCAGGAGGCTGGACCTCCAGAGAGCCCTTTCAACATAAATTATTCCACGATTCTACCAAAATGGACCTTCACATGGAAGATTAGCTATTATGGGGATAGACTCCATCTGGAGAGTGCCTCTAGGTGTGCAAACTACCTTGTTTGCATGTAGAAACAGTTTTTGCTACAGTTTATTGATGCAGATGTTCACATGCAGGTAAGCTGTGCTACAGAGAAAGGCCAACATCTGCAAATACAGTAGTTTAACATCAACTCTACTATAAGGTTTGAAACCTTATGTCCTTGAAGGAATCTCTTAGAAAACGTGAATTTAGAACATATTTGGATAGTGCACTGTGTGAGTAACTGCAGCTGATCCTTACGCTTGGATCTATCTAAGTTTAAAAACAAGCCATAAGGTTTCTAAAAGTTGTTTTTCAGTTTCTTAGCAGCTTTAATTGTTTTGTTTCAATTGCTTTATGCTATAGGGAAACCACAACAGATACAAGGTACTAGAATCAGGTCATTCGCGCAGTTCCCCTGTGAAAGTATCACATGCGTCTTCATAGCAAGAAATGTGCTTCAGCTTTTTTTACTCCGAAATGGAAAAACTTCCACCTCATGCTCACAACACGGTCTGTTTTGGCTGAGAGATGTCTTTCAGGCCACGCTGCAAGGGGCACTAGTGGGAAAGAGAAGGTGTGTGGCAGAGCAGTGTTTCCAGTTAAATTTTTGGCTTAGATGATCATGGCAGAATCACTTTTAACCTGATGTTCAAGTTGTGGTTTAGGCATATAATTCTGGTGTTTTGTGTTAGGTTATCTGATCAAAAGCTCATCTCTAAAACTGGAAAGGAGGACAGAGGAACAAGGTAGCTCCTGTAGGTCCAGCTGCCACTACTGGGGGCTACTCTGATCTTGTAGCTCCCTCCCTGAGGTGTGGGGCTGTGAGGCCAACAAGCCCCTCAGATGGTACCCTGCGGCAGCACGAAGTCTCCTGCTTGGGGAGCACAGCCCTGCCAGGAGGTGAAATGTGGCTGAGAAATGCTGTGTGAGGACAGGGGATGGTGCAGTCCACCTACTTTTACGTGGGTGAATGTTAGGTTACAGGGTTAAGGCTCACCTCGCTGACCCTAGAGGATCAAGGGCCGGGAGCGGGGGGGGGCAGGGGGGAGCCCTGATATCCAAGTGGAGCCCCTGTTCTGTCTCTTCCCTGGGCTGTCCCTGGAGAGAAGGCAGCCCATGGTCCCCGAGGCAAGCCCCCACGTCACATCATGGGCTGAGGGACCTACAGATCCATGGACTCACAGTGGGATGCCAGTGAGGACTATTTGGGGAGTGCAGAAGTCCATGCAATGAGATATTAGAGACTAAAAGGGGGACAAGGGAGGGGTCACAGTGGTTTGGGGGAACAAGTGTGGGCAAACAGAGGGAAAAGAGGATAAAAGGAATGGTTTGTGTGCAAACAGGCTGCTGGTCAGCAGCTTGTCCAGCTGGGCCTGCCCCTACCAGTGCCGTCTGTCCCATCTCCACCCTGAGCACCGTTTCCAACCCTTTCTAAACATGAATAAAGATGACCCAAACAGTCTAAATGATTCTGGATTGTGGCTGAATTAGGGATGAATTTAGGCAAAATCTTGAGGCATACACTTCCTTGAAATCAATGTGGTATTTTCCTACCTAAGAAATGTTTTACAGAGCTGGATTTTAACCTGACATTATTCTGGCGACCTTTGTGAGAAAAGGCACCTTTATAGTGCGAAGTGTCTCAAATGAGTGGCTGACATTTTGACTGATGTTCTCTTCATCTCCTTTCAACTGCAAAGGAGGAGGGTTGTGCTCTAGTTATTAAAAGGAAACTGATAAAACTGAAAGATAAGTAGATAAAAAAATTCTGAGCAAAGAGGGAATTACAAAATATTAGGGTTTTTTTTCAGAGACTAAAGGAATCCTGGAGATTAGAATTATGTACACTCAAACTTCATAATCTAACATACATTAATGGGAGAAATATGAAATTTAGAAAAAAATTATTTAAGGAATAAATTGTGACTATAAGTAACAGATGCTGCTATAACAAAGCAAGCCCTGTTAAGCATAGAACTGCAAAACTGGTATTCCTCTGTTACGCTCAGTCAGCAGGCTAAGTTAATTAAGGCATAAGTGAAATTTTAAATCAGGCACTTAAATTGGAAGCTGTTAAACAAAACTATGAGAAAGTCTGAATTTTGAGCAGGTTTTTGCACTGCAGATCCCTTTAAGGTGTGGATACAGATGTGGGAACGTGCTGACATTAGAAATCTGAGGTTCCTGGGGAGAAAAAAGACAAATTCTTCCATGAAAGAGAAATTAAAATTCATTAATACCTTCTCTTCCCCTAGTTTTTGGTTTTAATAAGTGTGTGCTAATTCAGTTGTACTTAATTTGAAGGAGTTGAAAGTACCAGTCAAAAAAATGAATGCGTTAGGGCCATAGATCTGGTCTAACCTGAGAAGCTAAGGTAGAATAAATCAGCGTGATGTTAACGCACAGTAGCTCTTCTGCACTCTTTCCTTGCATGCGTGCTCATTTTGTGTTAAATATCAACATGAATTAAGCTGAACTGTGGAAAGATGCAAAGGGGTCCAGAGAGGTACTAAAAATAAGAGCAGAAATGAATGCCAAGTACCACTTTGAAAGCACCCGAAGTAATCCACTTTATACAAAGAAAAAGAAATCAAGCACGTACCCATGAATTGAAACTATCCCAAAGCACAGTGAAGCTGAGCAGGCAACGGGTGGTAGCAGAGAGCAAGTTATGTAAAACTGATTGAAGCGGTAAGAGTGCCCGCAGCCCATGCCTGAGGGCCATGGCCTGGGGCAAGAGGCAAGAGACTCCCTTTGCATTGTGGAAAGGCCACCTGAAGCTGTGCTCCCTCCCCTGGGGCGTGCGGCCATGGTCTTGACAGTGACGCAGACACCGACTTGGGCAATTTAGAGTAGGGAGCCGCAGATGTGGGGATTAATTTGAGTTAAAAATTTAAAAAGTCTGAAGAAATAACAGCAGCACATTAGAGATTAACTGTGAGGAGCTCTCTGGTTTTGAAGCAGAAAGTCAGAATCCCATTTGTAAACAAAAATTTAGAAGGTGGACTTTGGTATTTGTTGTGGCCTAGTGTTGTAGGGGATGTTCCAGAAAATATGTTTGGTGGGAAAAGATGAATAATTGCGTGCCTGTAGCAGCTCATAGAGACTGTATGACCTCATAGCTCTGGCCCACAGCTTTTTGTGTAACAGAAATACCTGTAACCCAACAGCTCTAGCAGTGCCCAAAGCAGGCACGGCTTATTTGCAGAGCAAACCATGTAAAGCGCTGTTCTCCCTATGAAATGCACCGTTTTTAGGGGCAGCTCCACAAATGTCACTCACTCCCCCCTCCCTCATTAACGGTGGGAGCAGAGGGCCTCTCGCTGCACCGCAGTACGCTCTCCACCACAGCCAGCACCACCCCACCTTGAGCTTGGCCCCTACCCAGCAGCTCAGCTTTGGGTACAATTCAGAAGGAGGTGCCTGAGAGAGGAGGTTGTTTGTCTCTTTCTATGTCTTCCTTTGTCCCCTTTGCTGAAGAGCAGCATTCAAGGTTCGGTTCAGGCTTAGGGCCACGTGGAAGTTAGAAAGCACGCAAGTTAGAGCGCCTCATTCAAGACTCATTCTGTACCCAGCATTGACCATTCCCACTCCTTCACAGCGCAGGCTTTGTACCAAAGGATCACATCTCTGTGGTACAGCTACAAACCTGAAAGAAAAATGGGGTCACAAATATAGGCCAGTTGCCCATGCATCACGGAACAGGAAATCTTGCAGAACAGCCTTTTTCTTTTTCGTTTGCTCATCTCCCAGTGTGGTTTGCTCTTGTGGTCTTTGAATTTTAAAAAAAGGATGCATCCTGACTCATGCTGTTGTATTACAACGTTCTTACTGATCACCAAGGATCACAAGACTGTCAAGTTGCATGGTCCTTTGCAATAAATAGCATCTATACATTTTTCTTATCCTTACTGCACTTTTGTTCAGGTTGACTGCTTTTTTTCAGCACAGTAGAGCTGAATTCTGCTAAGGAATCATTTCATTGCTACTTGGTCCTCTCTGTGCTGCCCTGAGAGGATGGGGAGGTGAAATGAAACAAACAGGTAGGAACATAAAAGAGATCATCCAGACCAAGCAAACTTAATCAGCTGGAGCTTATTTTCTCCCTCCTTGGTTCCCATAGTACAGGAGTCCAGAAGCTGAGCTATGGTGAGCTGACAACATAGCTAAAGATAGAGTGCTTTCTTGAGTAACGTCTGCTCCTCTTCTCCCCTGGCTCTCATTCTTAACCTGAAGGTTTGATCTAAAACCACAATTCTGTTGTTTGCTGCCAGCTTGGGGGATGCAGTTATTTAGAATGATCGTTAATGAGCTACGGTCATTATTTAACAAATATATTTCATAGAATTTAATGCTCCAGCTCAAAGATGTGGCAGTGCATAAAAATCTCACACAGTGGACAATTTGCCAGGGTTTTGGGGAAATCAGAAGTTTCACCACCCAAGGTATTGCCCATCAGCGCGAGGAGGTGGGGGGACTGTCCCCACTGTGCATTCTGGCTGGGAAGGGGCAGTGACCAGTGACTGCACTGTGTATGCGGTTGCACCAGCAGAGGGGAATTTAATAGTGTGTTGTTAAACGTACTGAAGTGATTAAGTGCAGGGACACTGACATCTCTTATGGCCTTGTGTTAACCTCTACCTGCAGAAAACTGCACGTTTAGATAAAATTACACAAGCACAAGTTTGTGTCTAGTCTCAGTTAGGCACAGAAAGGAGGGATGAAGGACAGAGGCGGATCCTCTGCTGTATATTTGGAGAATGAGCAGTCAGTGGTGAGGCAGTGTGGGACCAGTGCCAAAGTCCTGGCGGAGCATGGTGAGGCACACTCGGGCTGTGTGACACAGAGTCTTCCTCCCTCTCGGGTTTCTACAGTGGTATTAGCAAGAGGTTGGGGTGTTCTTCCCTTGTGTTAGTTTGGTGGGTTGGGAAAAGGTAAAAACCGCTGTTCTCAGAAATGCCCTCTGCATTCATAAGTCCTGAGGCCTGACAGACTGGGAACTCAGCCACACTAAGCACACCATAGGTAGCCACAAGATGGTGGCATAAAAAGTCCCTTGACTGATTGTTTCAAGATCCTTCCCTTTGTAAATGGTCTGTTTCCTCTTCGGTTTCCTTTCTAACTTTCCTCACCTCCTTTATTGCTTTTATTCCCCTCCATCTCCGACTGGATCCTTTTCTCTCTATTGCTGTCTCTGCATTGCCCCAGCTCATCCCATCCCCTCAGCTCACAGTTGAACTTGGTTTCTGCAGAGTGACACCGTGAACCCAATACCCAACTGACACAGCTGTGCTCCCACCAGCCATCTCTGCTCCCAGCACCAGGAGAAATTACTTTTGGCTGAACACGGTCCAAGGAAGGACTATCTAGCCCTTATGGCACCGACCTGCATCTCCCAAGGTGTGTTCACAGGTCTGCCACAGGCTTCATGGGTGATTCTGGCTAAGCTGCTTAATGTTTCTGTGTGCCAAGTCCTCAACTGTAAAATGTGAGTGGATGGGCCTGCTGCAAGCTTGCAGTTTGTCAGACCATACAGCTCGTGAAATTCGTTACACCACTAGTGCCTGTGTGGACTTCCCGCCATGCTGGTCCTATCACCCTCTTCCTCTCTGACACAGGACAATGGCCTGTCATTACAACTCAACAACTCTCTGCTGAAAGTGGGATGGTATGCAGGTGGCCCACTGTTTCAGTCTGGGATAGGTCTGAGGAGACGGCAATGCTATTGCTCAGAATGAAACAAAACCCACCCCGGTGATGATTCTAGCCTTTAGAGCAATTTGGAGAGGAGAAAGAGAGAGACAACATGCTCTTGGTGGGAGTAAAGACAGTTCCACATACTTCTGTATGTGGGTGGGAGGCCTGACTAATATATCTACTGGTTGTCTTAGGGCCCTGAAAGAAAACCCTTGAATTGCCTTTAACTCAAACAGAAGATTTGGTTTCCCCCTAAGAACACTCCGTAGTTCCTGAAGAGTTCAACAGTGGAGGCCTGCATTTTTGGTGGTATGTTAAAGCTGTTGTGGGGCACGAGATGACGCAGGAACCAGGCAGACTGAGAGGTTAAACGTTCAGGAGGGGCTGCTAGGCAGAATTGGACACCCCAGAGACATGCTTAGAAGTCCTCGTGCCGGGGCAGAGCTTCAGACTCTAGTCTGAAGTTCAAAGCATTTGAGTGGGATAGGGATGGAAGAGATCCACCGTGAGAGAGCAGGCTGGCAGCTATCCCAGGACGAAGCTGCTGTGTACAAGAGCTTCAAGGCCGCAACCTGGGTTGAATGCTGAGGTACTCTAACACAGACTGAAAATCACTCTGGGCCTTGCAGGTCAGCAGAAAGAGAGAAGATGAAAGACATTTAACACAGGGTGTTACCACCTCAGATATAAAAAAATAAAGTTAGAGGCAGTGAGCAATCTCTGCATTTATGACTATTAAAAGAAACAAGTCTGATTTAGTCTTTTCCAATGATTAGAATAATGAGAGTTCAACTTCCTCAAAAATAATCTGAAGCCCTCTCCAAAACAACGCACCCTTAGTACACGGCTTAAAGCAAATTGAACTCTCTCAAAGCTTCTTTCTTCTTTATTCAAATAGCAGCTTTTTATTTAACATATGATTAGAGGGGACCTTTTAAGAATAAAACCTTGTGCTGCCTTCAGTAAGGGGGCATCTTGCACAGTAGGAGCTCAAAATAACTTTTAACCACAAATCTCCTGTTGCTTCTAAAAATCTTTCGGTCTAACATTCTGTTTTGCCTTTTAAAGTCTTTGTTGCACTTAGCTGTGACGGAAAAGGAAAATTATTGTAAACAAAAGTTACTTCAAAGTCCTAAGAAAACCTTCACAGAGAACTGCAAAAATACTGGCTTTTCTCACACGCCTTTCGCTAAGACAAAGGCTGGAATGACCTCACACTTACCCTCCATTTCGCTTAACCACGTGGGATCTACATTACATGTTTGAGGGCTTCTCTCCAGCTGTCAGCATGGCCCCCCACTCACCCTTCGCAGGCAGGGTGGCACATCTGAGCAGAGGGGTAGGTTCTGAAGTTCAGCCTTTCCCTTACCTACCACCATCTTGCACTGAGAAATGTCTACCTGAGTATCAAAACTTCACAGCTGGTGCAGATGATGAGGAACCCACAAGGAGATAAATTACTATTGCAATACCATAGCATAACAAGAATTTGTTTTTTGAGTCATTAATCCTGCCATCGGTTCCACTTCTGTAGAATTGGGGGAACTTATGAATTCTGAGGTGTAGCTCACGATTATCAGGCAGTAGCATCTCAGTAACACAGGACGTGAATCTAGTAATTACGGTGTAGCTTCTTTCACAGTTACTATTCAGTAATACCATTAAGTGAGGCATCACAGTGCAAGCTCTTTTGTTGTATTTGTTTGGATTAAATTTTTTAAGTGGCCCCACATTATTACTTCAGGACTTCCAGGAACCTGCTGTCTGGCAGGAGTCCATTCCTTCCTCTGCCACAGCCGAGGCATGGTGTTTGTGACATAAAATTACTGGGGAAATGGCAGCAAAATTTTTGTATTAGTGAAAGCTGCTTGCCTGTTTTAGCACCACTGAAGTATTAACAGCAAGGACTCTTTGGCAAGGGTACAGGCCAGCCTATGCTAGAGGTGGTGTGGATCAGGCTAGTCGGACAGGTCTGGCAGTGTCTGAAGGAGAACAAACCCCTCTAGCCCTGCTGCCTGCATTGGCTATGGGAAGTGGCATGACATCCTTCTGTTTTTCAGCCGCGTAAGCTGAGACCTAGAAGTCCCCTTCCCGCTTGCACTGGGAGTGGTGATGAACAGGGAAGCAAGTTTTCCCTCCATCCTCACAAAAGACAGCAGGTAAAACTTGTGTCATGTAACACCTATATGTGTCAAAATAGAAAGAGGAAAACAACCCCCTGGACACACCCTGGCTTACAGGAGGTTGCTGTGTGAACTTGGACATGAGGAACACACCCTGCTGTGGAGCTGGGTGATGAAGGTAACTTCAGAGACCTGGCTTGGCAGTGAATGCCAGTCTTGAGGTCAATGTAACAGAAACCTCTGCCTGTTGGACAGGAAGAAGGGGGCTCCTGAAGGATGGGCTGCTCTGTGTGCCAGCCACAGCAGGGTGGCCCAGATGTGACCAGTACACATAACACATTGTGTCCTGCCAGGACACAAGGAGTCATTGCCCCCCCAGAATCAAGCCAGGGTGAGCCTTAAGGGATCCCTTCCAGACTTCATGTGTCACTGTGGGTTAGTGTGGACAAACCTCACCTGTGTGGGTGAGAACTTCCCTCTTGGTTGCAGGTGGGAAGGACAATTCCCACCAAGGAGAACCCTTTTTCCACATGCACAAGTATGGGAGGCAAGGCAGACCCAACTCTATTTAGGGTCAAGGTCTGGAGTCTTCCCGCCGGCTTTTGCCCGACCCCGCAAGGAGTCGGTTCTGTTTGCTAAACACAGGGGAAATTCCTCACTTGGAAANCCTTGGAAAAAAAAAAAAAAAACGCAACACCAAAACCAACCCAGCAAAGAAAAAGAATGAAAAGTTTTCTGATTGGGCATGCTAAGCCAGCCATCTTGAGAGAAAGATGAGTTCCAGAGCCCAAGAGAAGGTAGGGCACCGCTGCCTCTGGCAGCTGACGTGTTGGCTCAACTGTCTCTTGAAACCTGACTGAAAAATACCTTTGAGACTATTCACACACTTAGAGGTCTAAGCGCCTTGCTAGACTGAGGTCTTCCCTGATTCAGAAGGGGCTGAAGAGTCAGCACTGCAACATTAAATGAAATGCAGTGGCTAGCAGTGGGCGTGTTGACCCTGTGCCCTTACTTTACACTAACGTTGAGAAGTCAAGGAATGGATTACACAAACTTTGTGTAACATGCATTGTTTTGAGAAGCTGATTACAGCTTTGGATTCTGTTTTTTTGTATCTGGTATTAAAAGGTAGTCTGCTAAATGGTTCTTGTGATGCATGCCTTGAGAGTTAGGGCACTTAGTTCTGGCACTCAGGACTGAACAGAGAGCAGATACGCCTAAGACGAATGGACAAAAGGGGCAGAGGAGCAGCAGGACTGCTAACAGGTCAAGGAAATGACTGGCTGAGCCAGGTCTCATTTCAGCTAGCAACGGTCAGAGGTATTTTGGGAGAAACTGAGTTTTGAAATAGGAAAAAAAATATTGTGCCTGTGAAGTAATGGAAGAACTATACTGCTGGCCCAAATACTCCCAGCTGAGGAGTGATCCTGATTCTAAACACAGTGTGCTAGTGTCTAGATGGTGATTCCTGGGACAGGCATTAAAGCTTCAGGGTTGTGAGAGCCCACTGGGGATGAGTGGTGGACCAGTGCAAATTTAGAAGTCTGTCAACCCTGGTCAACAAAGTGGGAGGAAGCTTTGGTGAAGCAGGAAGTGGTTAATAGCGGCCCACTTTCCCAAATCTAAGCGGTGGAGGCAACCAGAACATCCTGGGGATGAGGGAGAATGGGCAGCTATCAGTTGCCAGCTTTCTCAAGTGTATCCTCACAGACGCCCATGCTTCTTCCCTTCAGAACATGTCTGTGCTGCACAACTCAATACGATGAAGAGATGAGTAAGATGCCTGGGCGGGCAGCAAAACCACTGTAACTTGGAGCAAGATAAATGGATCCTTTGGGGGCTGTACTGCATATGGCACCTGAGCTGTCTGGCATAGATTTGCACTGGGTAAGGAAGATGTACTGAGAGGCCTGTTAAAAAGTCTTGGACTTGCTGCAGGTGGAGAAATTTCCTTGCCGAGGCCAAGAGCCATAACCAAGTTTCCAGTTCCCTAGCTCAAATCAATGCCGGAATGCCTACATAACTGAATCTGGCCCTTCGTGCTACCAGTGCCACCCAGCAGGAGAGTTGTACCTGAGTATCTGGGCTAATCTTCTACTCTTCTTCTCTATCCAGCCTGTTGCCCTGTAGTATAATTTCAGTAGTTTTAGCGGGGCTGCATTGTTCTCCAACGTACCTGCCCCACGGCATTATCAGGTGCCTGTCTTAGTGTGGGCTAGGTTATATTATGGAAACAAACCCGTCATCTCTCAGGAATGGGATGTAAAGACAGGTTAGGGTGACAGAGCACTGGAACAGGCTGCCCAGGGAGGTCGTGGAGTCCCCTTCTCTGGAGATTTTCAAGACCCGCCTGGATGCAGTCCTGAGTAACGTGCTCTAGGCAATCCTGCTTCAGCAGGGGAGTTGGACTAGATGATCTCTAGAGGTCCCTTCTAACTCTGAAAATTCCGTGATTCCGTGACATGCTTGCATTCTCTGTGCAGCACAGGATTAATGAACAGCAGTTGCTGCTCCTGTGAGGAAACGATTAGTAATAGATTCTTTTTTTTCTTTTTTTTTACGACCTCTATAATCTTAGTGGAAAAATCAATTTTATCAAAGCACTAACCACCTGCAAGTAACTGCTTGCAGGAAGACCTAGAGATCAAATGATAACAGCAGTTGCCCACTCTTAGAAGGGAAGTGAAAGGTGAACTATCTATCTGCTGCAATATGAATTCAGAGAGCCGTGTTAGCTGTTCACAGCAGAGGATCCTGTGTCAGCATTTGCTTTCCCTGTCATTTGCTTGGCACAGCAGCCCAATGTGTGTTTACTTTCCCTCCTGATCCACTTGGAAATTCATGGGTACGCTCAAGTCTCTAAAGGGACCAAGGTACTTAGCTTCTGTTGACTGCAGTAAGAGTTAAGTGTACAATACATTTAAAGCTTATTAAAAGCAGAATAATTTAAACATATGCTTGATTATCTCACTGATCCACATCTGACCATAGAAAGGATCTGTGATTAGGACACAAGTTCCTTCCTATAGCAGTCTGCACACGTGGCATCTCAGTGGTGACTGTTTAGGAACAGTAATTCCCGCTGTGCAGAAGACTTGGAAAGAGATTTTCCTTCTTGCAGAGCAATCTTGTGTGGGAGTTTTTCTCTGGGTTCCCTGTCCTCGTTTGAGGTAAAAGAGAACTAACTTTCTGTTCTTTTTTTTTCTTTTTTTTACTTTTCAGCTAAGTCTCTTCTCACTAACTGAGCTCTCCGAAATTAATGGCGTACTTTTCAGACAGTAGCCTGCTTCTAGAGTGATAAGACCTGATGTTTATGAATCATACCAAGGAATGATATGCAGAGACGCTCTTGCTTATAATTATTGCTATAACACCCAAGGCCAGTTAACTTCTTGTTTGCCCCATTAGAGGGTTGAGAGCAGAAAAATGTAGCATGGTCACACCTACAGGGAGGAGCAGACAGGACAGGTGACCCAAAACTGA
>RSEF01000003.1:47306314-47323910 GCA_003993805.1 Himantopus leucocephalus | reverse complement strand
GAGCATCTGTCGTTCATTTCAGTGGCCTGTCTGGCTCAAACCACGACATTGCCTCAGATCATTTGTGTAGTTAGTGGTTACAGCCTGCACTATGGTGTAGAGGTTAAATGAGGGAGTCATTGTCTCATTGACGTGGCCAGCCAACCCCTCCAATTTGTCTTTACGATTGGGAAAATTGCAGTCCATAAGCTGAAAAGCACACGCTGCATCTTGGTCCACACTGGAGGAAAGAAATCTTCTTTGAGCTGTATCCAGCCAAGCAGGGACTGTGTATCATGCAGACACAATTTCAAATTTCATTCTTCCATTTCAGCATTTGTGGTTTTAGGTGGGAGCCAGGATCCCAGATGCCTTAAAATTTCCATACTGAATAACCAATTGCATCATTAGTTATGTAAGCACCGTTTAAACTCTATCTTTTAGTTTTTACTCAGGCCATGAAGGCCGCTGCTGTGGAAAGAGAGGTGACTGGGGCATTCCATGGTGTGGGTCTCTTGTAAAAACAGTCATATAAAGAAAGTACAACTGTAAAAAAAAAATCAGGTCAATGAATTCAACATACTCAGGTTGAAATGTCAGTGCTTGGGAGTACAGACTGATGACAGGCTTTGAGAAACTACTCTGGTAGTTATTTCAATGAGACATGAAACAGAGTGAGCGGCTGAGAGAGCAAGAAAAAAAACATTACCACAATGGGTATAGTCTGACTACAGTATGAAAAACACAGAAATTATGTCAGCGACTGCATTTTTAATTCTGCTTGTCTCTTTGCCTTGTGTTTGCAGCATTTCTGATATGGAAACTCACTTTTCCTCTACAGCCTAATGTAAATTACTCATACCTTGGCAGGCAATTCAGCAGAACTTTTTGCAGGGGACCATTTACTTCAGAAGGCAGCACTTATTCGGAAATATTTTGCAATGTTTTGTCTTCTTTATAGTGATACATTTTGTTTAAAAAAAAATTAGGTCCACTTTAGCAAGAATCTGGTTTTAAGCCTTTCAGTGTAGCTGTTGTGTTAAGCTTGGTCTCATAATGAGATATTATGTAGCTTGGTCTCATAATGACATATTATGTAGCTTGGTCTCATAATGACATATTATGTAAGTTTTACAGTAACATGGGCTTGGTTTCATGGATTCATTGGCCCAGATGGGATCAAAGTATGTTGTAATAGGTACTTCTGATATGTAAATCACCACTGGGCAGGGGATACACAGGAATGAAGCTGCTTTCCCCTGCCATGGACTCAAAATGGACATTTACAATGAAAGCAATCTCTTCCCACTGAGGAAAAGAAAATGTCTGAGTGGTCCACAGCTGTATGCAAAGCATTGCACAGGTGGTGGAGAATAAGAGACTGGGACTCGTGTTATACATTCTTCCTTTGGATTTCAGGAACAAACATATATTTTCTGGTCCATATAACAGTTTCTTGTGTGCACAGAAGGTAGATAAATGAGATTACAAGAGCCTGGCATCTTCATTCAGTTGCCCCTTGGCAATACAAGGATTGTATCACTCCTTTCATCACTGTAAAGGTTCATTACTTCTGGCATAACCTTGGGACATGCTTTGACCAGATATGGTTCTTAAATCTCTTTAAGATAAGCAGCTGAAGGGCAATAGCAGGAAACAGACCAAATACAACATAATTCAGGTAAAAGTTCTTAAATTAAAGGAGTATAACTGCTAAGAAATTATCTGGTCAAGTTGTTTCTTAGCGGAAAAAGCATTATTTCAATAAAACAGATTATTCCTTCAGAATGCCTTTAGCTATCCCAGACACATTTTGCTGAAGAACTGAAATGTGTTAATTGGAAAATGCTGCCTTAATGTCTCATGGGAGTTGTTGTTCCTCATGAATTCCAATCCTTTTCCTGTCTAGGCTTCGGTGAGACCTTAGACCACGGAATGACATTACTTATTGCCTATTTTCTCTATCCAAAGCTAGGAGACATAGTCTGGTTGGTAAACTCAGACTACAAAAGAGAATAAAAGCATAAGTAACCATGTAATAACCCACCTGTGCATCTTGGTGCTTTCTATAAACTGGCATTTTTGCTATAAAAACTTCCATAAAAAATCTGACAATTTTTTGTTTAAAGCTTTTGTTTTCATCAACATTTCCTCCAAGAAAATAAAATATTTTTAAGCGGCTTTTCTGAAGCCAGTGATTATCAATGGGAGAACACACTTACTGCTCTTTATGCTCCTTTCTAAAAGCCAGGCCAGCTAGGAGCTCGGCTGGTTCTAAGAAGTGATGCTGCAGTGAAGCAGAGGAGTGCTCTGAATATGACTGTGCTCCTCCTTCAGAAATTCTGTGTTCAGACTGAAAAGAAATCACCTCTGAATCTTTACCATTTTCACATGACCAACAAACTGTTTCCCATCAATTTTTTTTAGTGTCCCTCCATTTTTAAATTAAACAGCAAGTGCATTGGTGGAAGAAAACTGATGGATAGTGAGGTTTTACAAATGCAATCATATGTGCTTGGGCTAGGGGCAAGAGCTAAACACTGATTATGCAGTCCTTCTCCTTCCCAAGTGCTCTGTTTGCAGCCCTTACCCATGTAATTTCCTGAGCCCTATTTGATCCCGTGGTAAAAACCCCACAGAAGGCCTCAGGAGGGCTCTGTCTTCTCTAACTGGTTTGACAGAGGTGATCAAGTAATTAAAACATTGATGGGTGCCAGTCAACGTGGGATGGATGTCAGTGCTGGGATCGTGCTATTTCAATCCCTGACACCTCATAATGTGTGAGTAGGACTGCATCTGACGTGAGGGGGTAGACGGAATCAGGTGGGAGTGAGGCTGAAAATGTGAACAAAAAAGATCAAAGGAGAAGCAAGTGAGTGGTGCTACAAAATATAATGCTGGAGAGAAATTATGAAGACAACAAGAGATGGAAATAAGAGAAATCTAGAAAAGCTGAACAAAGAAACAGGAAGAAATAGGGAAAACAAAAAGTTAAATACAGAAATACTGAAACAGAAGAAGCATATTTGACAGGTAGTGAAAAGCCAGATGCAAATAGCAGCAGGAAAGTTTGAAACAATTGCTCAGAAAAAATATATTGACAATGTAGGATGGTAATGTTAAAAAAAATCAAATAGGTAACATAAACAACCTGAATGTAAATATGTAGTTTCCGTTTTGTAGTCTGAAAGAATAATGGAGAGACCAGAACCTCAGCTGATGGCTAGATTTTTGAATCAGATTGGACTGACCGAAGTTTAACTGAATGAATATTAAAGCAGGATGGAACAGTGTGGGGGGTGTGTACTGCTTTTCTTTTACAATTAAAAAATCCCAATGTCCTGAGTCATTCCAGAAGAAACATGTGGATTCTGGAATAAATCAGATGGTGGTTTTGTTTTCCTTATCTTTCAATATTTTCTTTCCTTAATTAGTGGTGGCAGAAAACTAACATGTGGTGAGATTTGAGAAACCACAATAACCATATTAGCTAAACGAGAGTAGATTTCCTTTCAGAGCTCTAACATATGAACAAAAACTAACTACATGTGGGGGCTTCATTTGCATAACATGCAGATTTTCAAATAGTTGTGTTAAAAAGAAAAAACCCTTTCCACTTGCCACAGCGTGAAGGTGAAGCACACAGAGCCTGCAAGGAAGGCTGTCTGGACTTTGTAACTGGGTCAAAAGAATACGAGCAAAGAAGGTAAGTCGGACTCGTTACCCTGTATTAACTTTGGCATTCACCTACATGGTGAGTTCTTCACCTTCTGAAAGACTGTTATTCATGCTGAATATTGAATATATTGCAGACTAAAAGCACAAGATATATTTAAATTAGAAAACACCTGAATACGGAACAAGATGAGCAACAGTTTTTGTAATGGATTAGCAAAAAATCTGATTTATCTTTTAATTAAGCATTCAAATTCTGATTTATCTTTTAATGACTCATGTTCCATGAAATAGTGTTGATAATATTCAGCTGCTTCACAGCCTAATCTGTTAGTATTCCAAAAGTAGGTTGTTGTCTGAGAGAGATGCTGGAAGCTGTTAGAAGCAGCAGAAGTGCTTGTTTGAATATGGACTACAATCATCATGGATTTAGTTGGCGATTTGAAATCACAACCATTTTTGTAATACAGAGGGAATTTCTACTTCTATTACTCTTTATTTGCCACTTACATGACTGTCATGGGCTAGGTTTGTCTTTGTGTAATGAAGTTTGCTTTGCAAGATGCAGACCCATCTCTTCAGACCCAGAGTTATAAGAAAGAAGTGCTTAAAAGGCCTACAGTGAAATGGCCCACAATGAAATATCGGCAAATTCTTTCACCAACATAGGGTGTGCTCCTACTCTGAATTTGCTTTTTTTTACCAGGATTTGAGCCCATGTTTCAAAATGTCAGACACTGTGAGCAGGAATCAGTATTTTGCTTCAGACAGCATTTAGACAGAAAGTGAGTTCTCTGTAAACGGATCTAGGCTGTTATATATAGCCATGTTATTACAAAAAGTATATGCACATCAGCTTATCAAGAATGAACGTACTACTCCTTGCAGCACTTGAGAGACAGGAGATTTAAAAATGAACTTGTATTTTCTTTCAAAAAAAGTCCAGAAAACACCTTATTAGCCTTATCTGAAGCCCCAATCAAGTTAATTGGATTATTTTCGTTACTATATTTTGACATGCAAATAATATCGAGTTAGCAAAACACTACAAAAATGTAGTTAAAGCCCCTCTTAGCAAAGGTTAAAGGGGCGGCCTGAAAACTTGTGACGTTTTAATGATGGAAATTGTTAGGGATTATGAAATAAATAATACAGCGAAAAGTACTTCAATGTTGTGATTAAGGATGTCTCGAAAGATTCACAGGGTCTGGGCACCTTGCCAATCATCTTAATATAGAAAACCAAACCAGAGTGCCGTTATTTAGCACCGTCCACCACATCGTTGCTCACGCACCCTCCCCGCTCACACCCCTGCCTCTGTGCTGCCCTCTCACATCGACCAACAGCTCAGCTCTCCGTGCTGAGGAGAGTTCATAGGCCAGTTAAAACATAGGTGTCCTTCGGCAACTGCTGCAAGTCACTAAATCTGGATGGCTTCAGACAGTTAAGATACATTGGTGAGCATGGTGGCTGCTAAGAGTACAAGAACTGGCCCACAGACCAAAGGTCCATTCAATGCCGTGTCCTACTTCTGAAGATGGCCAGATGCAGACGCCTGGGGAGAAGAACATCTGCCTCGTGACTTGTTTTTTGGTATCCTTGCAGCTTTCAGGAATCTGTCTTTTGACCATTGCTGCACCCTGGTCCCCTAAGTGCAGCTGCTAGTTTGATTTATCAATAGGAATCTAAAATGGAGATAGTATTAGTCGTCTGCTACAACTGTTTCTCTTGGCCTTTTATCTTTACAGCTTGTCTCTACACTGAAACTCACACATCTTCTTTCTTCCGCTTAACCAGACTTTACCAAACCATATTTCAAATGCTCAACTATTTTATGGATTTAATCATAACCTTCCTCAGATCTGTGATGACAGGGTACAGTTTAGTCCAAACAGCAATAAGCAGGCCAATTTAATCTTATAGTGAGCCCATTGAAGTTATTTGAGTCACAATCCATATAGATTTCACGCTTTTTTTTTGCTTTGTACGCATCAAACAGTGAAGATGATTGCTTTTCAGCAGTAACAAGCAGAACATGCATGCACTTTGTCCACATACGCACACACATACAGGAAAAAACAAGACTCACATTTCAGGGGTTTTAAGTATCTCCGTGTTGTTCTATGCAAATACGTTGGGATTTTGTCACAGCTGAAGTCAAGGTCTTGGATCCTATGAAAATCAGCTGTCAAGAACATTAAATGTGCTTGTTTAAATGATTATGAACCGTTAGGACGTGATACTTTAAGTCTACCAAATTACATTTTGACACTATGCAGCATTTTTGTTTCATTCACTGGGCATGGTTAGCAGAAAGCAACACTTAAGACAACATACTTAAGCTGCTAGGGAGCCACTGCTATTGTGATATGTTCAGTTTTGAAAAAAAGACAAGCGTGACATCTATCATCCTGCATNACATGGTTAGCGGAAAGCAACACCATACTTAAGCTGCTAGGGAGCCACTGCTATTGTGATATGCTCAGTTTTGAAAAAAAGACAAGCGTGACATCTATCATCCTGCATTTCTTTAGGTCCAGCATTCTATTAATTTGATAATATCCTACAAGGCTGNTTTCTTTAGGTCCAGCGTTCTATTAATTTGATAATATCCTACAAGGCTGCCTGTATTAATGCCATCTGGTGTCTCTAATGAGATCACAAGCTGTAACTGAATGTTCACACACACCATTTCTAAAATAAGTAAGACGTTTGAAGGGGGGGTTTTACTCGTTTTTGGTTTTCCTGTTAATGCAAACTTCTAAGTTGTCATACGAAACTAAGGTCTGGAAGAGGAATGTTTATAGCTTATAAAATTCAGGAATCATAAAATTACATATTTTCATGTCTAATTCCAACTAACTTTAACAACAGACCTGAACAGCATGTACACAAAAAGCAAATGCTTTTCTTGAGAAAAGAGCTCTTATTTAATTTGGTAATTAACACTTTTCTCAGTTTTGCAGTTCTACTGTTAAGTGATCTTGTTTAAATGATTAATGATTAAACTGCTCATCTCCATGACATTAAGTGCATCCTTTGCAAAAATAGGCTGTCATTCAGAGTGTTCTGAGCACAGTGACAATTAACACCATACTTTTTAAGATTCTAATGCTAGCTTGAGTTTTTTAAAAACTAGTATCATTACATAGCTAGCCTAATTAGTAAATGACTTGCCTCCAGCTTGTATGTTTCCAGCACAGATAAGGTTAAATATTTTCCTTTATGTAAAAAGGCAGGTTATTGTCATTGCTTGTCAGGAGGAAGTGGTGATTATTTCAATTTAACTCTGTCCCTTTAACTAATGCTGTTATTTCTTGTTTTTTGAATTAAAGCATACTCCTGTTGAGGCTGATGGTAAATGTGCTTGAGGTAGCCACAAAAGAATGTAACAGAAGCACACATCCTCTTTCACCTGATCTTCAGGCAGTTTTCAAATCTGGTAAGTACTAAAATAAAATAGCTAATCTACAATGTATCTGTGTGTGATGAATTTATTAAACTGAACAAGTGAGTAGGAGTGTACTTACATTGGTGGGCAATGCTTAAAAAGTACTTACTGGTTCCCTCCAACTACTGAGATTTTTTTTCCTTATAGAAATCTGCCTTTTTCTTGAGTTCTTTCTTTATCCATTGTCTTTTGCTTGTGTAATTCAAATAATGTATTTTTATTTAAGATTGTAGTGTAGTCTTACTTTTGAGTACTCACGTATTGCTTTCATAGTGAAAAGAAATACGATGTGGATAGAGTGGAAAAATAGTAAACTAAAAAATGCAAAGCTTATATATTTAATATTCAGAACATAAGTATGTTTGTGTTCACATGCAAAAACATGTTCCCATATGTAGTATATAAACAATGTTAGAACACACCCCCCCTTATGTATATGGAAATTTATTTTCTATAATTAGCTAATACATTAATGTTAAATAAAGCCATAAATATGCACATTATAAATTGTAAAGTTGTGTATTGAAAGACTGTTAGAAAGATTTAAATTGAAAAGGGAATTGTGTTTAGAGGAGTTGTGATTCAACATCCTTTGCAGCAAGTGCGTCTTCTTAATTACTTTAGTGAATGCTGTTTCAAATTCAGAAAAGGAAATCAGCTCGAGAGATTTAAATCAGTTCCTAAATCTGATCTCTGCAATTCTGGTTTCAGTTTGAGTCCTTCTCTACAAATCTCGTACCAACCATCCTCAAGAAGCTTTTGCTGGACAGTGGAGGTCATTTTCTGAATAAATCTGTGACTGGTGGCACCTTTGTGAATTCCTGCGGCATCAGGGAGTGTACACAGCTCTCTCGTGGTGAGTAGTCGTTCCCTACAGGCTTTCTGCTGAGCTCTTCTGAGGACTAGACAGCCCTTCTTCAGTGCTAATCCAAAGAGTTCTCCTTTCTTAGCCGTCCATGGGAAACACCCATGCTCCCCTTCCTCTAAGTGCCTTCACCCTGTCTTCTTCCTTCCACATGTCCTACACTAATGTTTGAGAGTGTCTTTGGCTAAGTGGAATTAAGAGTTACTGTTTTGTAGAAAACATATGCTGTCAGGCTCTCTTTGTATATTTTAACCATGTATGTCCTTGAAAGGTATGAATGACAGATACCTTGGAAGGTATTTTTCTAGCAATAATAAAATAACAGTTTCTAAAACAGTAACCCAGACACCTACTCCTTTAGTGCTGTCTAACTGAAGAGTTACTGTAGTTGCACCCAAGTGCAAAGGGTAACAGAAACACCAAGCAAGGGCATGAGTGTCTGTCTGGATGGGGCCAGAGGAGGGTAAAGCAGCAGATGGAGACCAGAGTTGCTCAAAGATGGGCAAGGGTACTACAGCCCCGGGTGAACTGTACAACTTACTTGCTTGCCTTATACATCTTTGCACTTCCAAGAGACACTTTAAGTCGTTTAAATCTTGCTTCAGAAGGCGTTCAAGCGCTTTCAGGCTGTCATATTCCTGCAGCTTCTAAAAATCAGCTTTGAAAAGTCAGCAGAGGAAGCTGGAGAGGTGTCGTTAAAGATTTTTTTAAAGGGCAGAAAAGCCAGAGAACCCGTGATGCTTAAGCAACATCATATATTATGGGTCTTTACCCATCTGCAGCACTCTGTCATGAGCCAGCCTCCCTACATGACTCATAGAGAGTCTCATCCTCATTATGCTTTTGGAGAGTCCTTTCCCTCCCCCAACTTCCCAGTTATATCTGGACTGCATCTGCCCCACTTTTACAGATTATCTCTCTCTCTCTCTCTTTCAAAATTCAAAGAATTCCCAAAGAGGAAGAATTTGTTTGCTAGACTTAAAGTTGACCCATGCGCACTTCCTAATTAGCAACACAACTAACAAAAAGCAGAGAAACTTTAGATGCAAATATGGGACCTCATGTCGTCCAGTCCCTGCAATCACTGCACTGCTGGTATGTGCCATTCTCACAGGGCAGCTAATGGAAAGGGGGGCTGGGCTCATGCAGGGGAATGGGAACTAAATCTCCTGCCCTCGGGGTCCTGCGTGAGGTTAAACAAGTAATTTAAGCCCAGCTTTGCATGTGTGGCCACCCATGGCATGTTCCCCATTTTAGGCATCTGTGACTTTAGACTCTGTGGTCTGATTAGCAGAAGTCTGAGCCTGGCTGCAACCAGAGTCAATGGACTTTACATAACCAAAGTCCTTCATCATGCTAAGCACTCTTAAAAGTGATGTTGGGGGGGGCAGCTGTCTCAAACTGAACATCTCAAGTGAATACTTACTATAACAACTCAGTGCTCAGACTCCTTCCCTGTAAAATAAAGGTAATAATACTTCCTTAACACAGGGTGTTGTGCAAATTAATTAATTACCATTTGTGAAATACTTAGTTGTCACAGTGATAAAGAAAATAAATTATTTTCAGAGTGCAGTCTATAACACAAAGATCTGCACCCCGAACAAAGACAAAACAACACTAGTGCTTAGTCTGTTCATATGTTGTGTAATAAAGAAGCAGTTATCCTGGCACTCTTAATTTACCTTAGTAGTGTCATAAAAAAGGGCAAGTAATGTGATGTTAGAAGTGCTGAGACACACTGATAAAATGTCAGATTAAAAAAAAAAAAATTAAAATGCCATATTACTGTTATGGAGTATACTAAGTTACTGCTGGTTATTTGTTCCGTATTTCCCTCAATACACTAATTGCCGTTGTCATTCAACATTTCTGAAGGTAAAATTTAATTTAGTCTAATTTCTTGTGGTGCAAAGTCAGTGTGAAGTAAAAGTCACATATTCTCATATATTCTTTTTTAGCTCTATGAATAAACATTCTATATGCAAGATTGTGCTCTTAATGATGCTGATACAAAACTTCCACTTCCCACAACTGCACATTGTGCTGCAGAGATGTGTGATTTGTTGAGATGCTCCTGTGTATTGTTGATATAGTTGAAGGGATGAGATTCTTCATTGGATTAATGTTTTATTTCCAATTGTGTTTTTCTACTTGTTCATATTTCTTGTGCTGGTTTCCCAATCCAATCTCCTATATTTTCTTTTCAGAAATCCTTGGGAAAGTATTTTGAAGTTCTTCTCAACATATTTTTCTTTCTGAGAAGTGTACTGCCAAAATGAATTTTGTAAGTACTTAATTGATAGACTATATTAGTGCACAAATCAAGCAATGAGTTTGGAAGTCCCAGCTCTTTGAGGCTGCTGCTCCAAATGCCCTAATCTCAGGAGTGATTAGCCGAAGAGATGTTTCTGAAAGCAGAGTTCACTGTCAAAGTACACTGTTTACTGGGTTTGCACTCTCCTAGAGTAACTACAGGTTTGGGGACTGTGGTGCAGGTAACTGTGTCTCAGGCTGTTCATCCTGGATTGGCTGTCGAGCTGAATGGAGAGAAGTAATCATTTTGGGGCTTGATTTAGCCAAGCTACGTTAGTGTGAAACGTATAACGTGCTAGAAAGGCCTGTGTCCCCTCCCTTGATGGTAAAGGATGTCTAGACCCCTACTTCAAACTCACACTTTTACACTGTGGAGTTTTCTGTGACGGCAGAACTAATCCTTTCTGCATAACGTACTTAAAGATGGAAACCTTTGGGCCATCCAAAAAGGTTATATCTGTGTTCATATTTAAATTAAGATTTTATGAAATTCCCTCGTTAGTTCTTACAAGTCTCCTCTGCAGTGTTAAATGCATTTGTAATCAGGGGTGTGGTCAGTGGAAACAGTGTAAAACAGGTAGCGCTGGAGGAAACAACAGTGATGTGGACTATCTTGAGACGAGTTTGATACAGGCTTGAAGCTGAGGTGTGGGAAGAACTGGACAGAAGCATTACAGTTATCATAAAGAAAATGTCACTTCCATTTCAAATCAGCAAGCCATATAATACTTGTATACTAATTTCTGAAATATTTCCAAAGTACCACGTATTTGTATGACTTTGTTATCTATCATCTTTCTACTATATAGAAATTAGAGATTAACACCTATGTGTTAACTGGTGATCTTCTTTTTTACAGACAGAGCCTTGTACCACAGATGATCTGTATTACTCAGACTATGCTTCTCTGATCACACAACCTTGTTCTAAGTTGGAAGTCAGGAACTTCACAAAAGCATTTCTGCCAGTTGCATATTCGTTGATTTGTGTCATCGGCCTCGTTGGTAACATCTTTGTAGTGATGACCTTTGCTTTATATGAAAGAACCAAGTCCATGACGGATGTGTACCTCTTCAACATGGCCATAGCAGACATACTGTTTGTTCTTACTCTCCCACTGTGGGCAGTGAATTATGCTGCTGATGAATGGATTTTTGGTGATTTCATTTGCAAAATGAGCAGAGGTATTTATGCAATCAATTTCAGCTGTGGAATGCTGCTTTTGGCCTTTATCAGCGTGGACCGGTACATTGCTATCGTACAGGCAACAAAGTCATTTAAACTCAGGGCAAGAACACTCGCATATAGTAAACTCATTTGTTTGGTCGTGTGGGTATCATCAATTTTAATCTCTAGTTCCTCTTTTCTATACAGTGAAAGTTACAGCTTCTCCACCAATGAAACCAAAGAGATTTGTGATCAGAGATTTGACAGAATGTCTCAAAGCACGATGCTGAAATCACTGCTGCTGTATATACAAGTTGGATTTGGATTTTTTATACCTTTCATGTTCATGATTTTTTGCTATGCGTTCATTGTCAAATCCTTACAAGCAGCTCAGAATTCCAAAAGAAACAAAGCAATCCGTGTGATCGTATTAATTGTAGCTGTTTTCCTAGTTTGCCAGGTACCTTATAATGTTGTTCTTCTTGTGATAGCCATAAATATGGGCAAGACAGGCAAATCTTGTGACAGTGACAAGATAATGGCCTATGTGAAATACACCACTGAAGCCATAGCATTTTTACACTGTTGCGTGAATCCTGTGCTCTATGCATTTATTGGAGTGAAGTTCAGAAGTTATTTTGTGAAGGTAATGAAGGACCTATGGTGCATGAGATACAAGAAATACAATAAACGTAGCTCAAGGACAAATTCTGATGTTTATCATTCAAGACAGACTAGTGAAATTCTGACTGACAATGGATCTTCTTTTACTATATAATACAATTTGAACAACATTATTACTGAAGGACTCTTCTCACCGAGCAACCCAAACCAGTGTCACTGTGCCTGTGACAGCAAGTCTTTTGGGCTTCTCTGCACCTCTAAGGGAGATCCCACAATCTACAACTCCTTTCAGGAAAAGAATTAAGATAGAAGAATAACACTGTCCTGCAGAAAACTGAAATCTTATTTACTTCTCTTAACATTCAAGCTCTTCTAAGGTGCACTCTCAGAATTAGTAGGAAAGTCGTTTACAGCACAGCCCTCCTTGTTTTCTATGGAAAAATTGTGTTCGATCTGTCCTACATCACTGAAATATCCCAAAAGTATTAAGCAAATGAATCAGGTTATGTCCAACCTCATTCTACTTACATTTATGTTGTTTCTGTTAATCACTTCTACCTGGAAATCCTATTTAAGTGTAGGTCTCTACTGTGCTTTTGTTGCAGACAGGTCATATTGTCACAATACTCATCTAAGAAGATGGCATTTTGCGCAAAGCATGGCAAGGAAAGCAAACAGATAAATGAAGAAACAGACTCAAGGCTGCTGACGTAGCTGGGCTTAGGTGTTAGGTCTTGAAAATCTTTGCCCAGTTCTACACTCCACCTGCTCATCATCTACTTGCTTACACCAAGGCTGAGGCTGGTCTAAGCCAACAGTGGCGTGAATACTGAAAAGAATATTGGAAAAAAAGAAAATTATTAATTAAAGAGAACACTGAAATATACATAGAAAGGTTTTCTGACATCTCCTGAGGTTATCTTCTGCACAGAGAATGGAGCTTTGCTTTAGAGATTCTTCTCTTCATTTGGCACAGGATTCAGGTGCTGGAGTGCATCAAAGCTGACAATATAGTGAACGTCTCTTTGTGAAAAATTGTTTCTTTCTAGCTGAAATTCACACTCCACTTTTTAAAAATGGAGTGTGAATTTTAGTAATAACTACAGAACTGCAGTTATTCCAACACTTTTTGTTGGAACTTGATCAGTAACAAAACATGATGCATTTCTTGGTATTTAGCTGCCATTAGCAAAGTTTCCTTAGGAATGTATTTACTAGCACAAATATACATATATGAAATTTACTTTATTAGATTCAGAAATTATTAAAGACTACATCTAAAAATGAGACCAGAATCTGACTTAATTCAGCCAGAATTTTGACTAAGTCAGCATTTGAATCACTATGAATGTAGGAATATTTATAATAAATGCAATTAGTTTTACCCAAATATGACTTTTCAGCAAATCCTCGGTGGATCTTCTGCTCATTGAGGGAGCTTCACCGCACTGTAGCAGTCATGGTGGGATGGTGAGGCAGACAGTAGCAGGAGCTGGAAAGCAGAGGGGAAGCGTGGAGGACAGAACAGGAGCATTACTGTTTGCAGTCTGCTGAAGTACCTACCAGCCCTCTGCAGTTCTGCTGCAATGGGAGCACAAGCCATGACGGTGTCTGGATTTGCTGTTGTGTGGGATGTTACACTCCTACAGCTGTGTAAATTAATGCAGTTTGCAGCTTGCTGTTTACCTTGGTTGTTTTCTTTTTTTAAGTTCATGGCTGAAGAGGCAGTGTAGATTGCATCACTAACCACATTCAGCGGCAATGCAAAGGGCCAAGAAGGACAGTGCTGGAGCTGAAGATCCCTTGAGGATGGGCATTGATACGGCACAACGTGAAACTAGTACTGACTTGGCTGGTGCAATCCATCCTTTTTTACACTGCAGTGTGAGGTTTTTAAATATCAATGCCAGGTGTGATAAAGATTGCATGTATTTACCATGACTGAATAGCAACTTAGGCAAGACTAGGATAAAAACTCGTGTAAACGCGGATGCGTGCATTTGCTGTATATAGCACTGATGATTTTCTGGAAAAGAATTGAACAAATAAAAAAATGTAACTGAAAAGGAAAAAATCCCCTCAAATCTAAGAATTTCTTGCTATGTGTATTGCCTTGAAACATTCTCTTATTCAGTGCAAAATTTCTTGTATCCGAACGATGTGTCCTGTCTCCCTCAGAGGCCGCGTGAGGCAGCGCGCCTTAGGGTGGGAAGTCTGTGACTGAAGCCCACCAAGCACCATGGCGGCTCTTGGGCAGAGCCCCACAAGTCTTGGAGAAAGCATACCCCCTCCCTCCTGCCGGCCCTGCTGTCATGCCTGCATTGGCCTTCGGCCACCGAACAACCCAAACGCTGCCCCAGTGGCAATCGGGGTGGGGTTGAGGATCAAGATGGTGGCCAAGGGGCCATCTCTGACCCTGTCATTGTCACCATCCCACTGGAGCGGGCCCACTGACAGACCCTGGGCGGAGAGGGAGGGCCCCAGTGCAGGGCAAGTGTGCCATAAGAGTGGTGAATCGGCTCCTGGCTGAAGGGGCACCTTGCCTTGGGGGTGAGGGAGGAGGGGGAAGAGGGCAAAGCTCGATCCCGCAAGCTGGGGCACTCCGAAGGGAGAGGGACCCGCCAGGCTGCCTCGTGGATCACCAGCCCCTGGTAACCGTGAGGGACCCTGGCCAGTTGGAAACAGTGGTGGTGGGACATCTGCCTCACACGGGAGGCAATAGAGCCTGCCAGCTGCTGTCTTGTGGGAGGGAAAAATGCTCACTGGAAATGCCACTGAAAAGTAGAAAACGTACCCTGATTCTCATGGGTGAGAAGTGTTGCTAAGGGAAGGGGGAACATGGTGCATGTGTGGGACTACAACGGTGCTTGGGGTATGATTGTGCTGATGTCAAGGCCTTGCCAAAAACCCCACTTGAGGTACAGCCAAAACCTCGATTGCTGTGAATGGTCACCCTGCCTCTGGGAGAAACTGGGGTGAGGGGTAGGATGAGCTCTCAAGGGGCTGCTGAGCAGGTAGAACTGGAGCTCCAACCCACGGGGCGCTGGCTTTCTTACTCAAATTTTGAGGGCAACTAAAAGACAGAAGTATGGGTAATGAAAAATTTAATTTACATGCAATACCTTCTTACCATTTTTTGTGAAATCTACTCCAAGGTAAAACAGCAAGACCAGTTCAGAGCGAAAGCAGTGGAGGAAGAAAACCCCACTGCTCAATGTTCAGCAGCAGGTGGCCGTAGTGGCTCGTTGGACAGCAGATGTTGCTAATGGGCCCCCAGATATTCTGTCTTTCCTTCAGTGGCCACGTCAGTAGAACTGAGAGGTGAGCTGGGGCTTGTGTTGGGAGTTTAGGGCATGAAAAGAGCATAGATTTATAGGAACCTGGGTGTTACTTTCACTGCTAATGGAGTAAATTTTCAGAGCTTGCTATGGATGCTGCTTTTTATTACTATTTTCATGTTGTAGTAGCTGTGCAGTACACTGCGTAGCAAACTCATGGTGAAATTTTCTTTTTTGTTGCATGTATTCTGTCTGCTATATTTGAAGAAAAAAGACTTGGTTTTATATAGGACCTTGTTTCCTACCTTATTTAAAGAGAGAAGGATACACACCAGTTGCGTCATGTATGTACGCACAGAAGATGCGGCTGATAAGCTTTGAGAAGACAACTCATATCTTCCTCCATCTGGGGGCTGGGGCTGGGTTGTGGCATTGGCTGCGTGTACAGGGTGTCTGCTTGTTAGCGGGTTCCATTCTGCTTTTGGTGGCTCCATGGCGGCCCTGCTTGGCACTTCCAGTTCAAGCAGTTCAGAAGAAGGTAGGTCATCAGTGCACAGCATTAAATAAAGGCATAATATCTCAGTGCAGACAGCCTAAAGCTAAATCCATTTTTTGACACATATTGTCTTGAAAATGGACCTATTTTATTAATCATCTCCCTATGAAAACTGGCAGCTTTCTTCCCATGGTATTTAAATTTCCTGTGCTATCTTTTCTATTTAGATACTAATTTTCTTAAAAGAGTGAACACTATGAGCTGGTGAACCTGGAAGAGAGTCACAGTAGACAGGGGAGATCAAACTCACCCTTGCTACTGGCAAGGAAAGGCAGAGGAAAGAAAATGAAAATTATATGCAAAGACAGATAACTGTTGGAGACGACGGGTCTCCTGAAGAGAAACAGGAAAAAACAGTCTAGAGAGGAAAATTTTTGTGATGGAAGGTTGTTGATAAGTATTAAGTACGTAACAGGTATTACTCTGATTTTATTATTTAGACCAAACTCTGCTTTGGATCTTTGTAGTCCAATCTTGTTGACTAGAATTGTGAAAATTTGGCCGGGAGGGCATGTGTGCTACAAAAGTAGCAAGAAGATGGTACTTGAAGCTTTCAGAATTTGGATTAAACTGGAAAAAATAGCTTTAGATTAAGTGAAAATGATAATGTTTTCAAAATGTCAAAACAGTTTGTCTCATGAAACATCTAAAATAGTTTGACATTTCTGGTTAGTTTTCAGATACTATAATAAAAGCCAAGGAAATGATTTCACAAAACCACCGAAAGAGGCTCATAATCTGTTTTTTTTTAGGCTGCTGCCAAGCAATCAGGGTATTCCCTCCAACCACCTCCTGTGGTAGGAGGTGGTACCTCCTACTACCACCTGTGGGTTAGGAACTCATACCCTCTTTAAAGCAGTCCATGCAAAGTAAACTCCAAAGACAAAAAACCAGGAGGATGCTTCACCCTTAAATTGTACTACACTAATATCTCTTACTTCTCTTCTGGGTGGTGTAGTTGCAGGTCCTTCAGGGTGAAGATGGAATTAAATGGCCTTTCCCCTACTGTGGGTGAATGACTTGAGAGCTGGTGGTAATGATGTGACCACTAAGCAAGGAGTTGTTCTCTGGGCAGCTTTGTGCATAGTTAAGTTCCTTTTATGACAAGTTCCGTAAACAAATTCTCCATTTCTGGTTGAATGAACTCCATTATCTAATCTGAGTTGAAAGGTGCCCGGGTTTTATTTAGTCAAGAAAACAAAACCTATTTATTAAAAAGTTACTTTGATGGTGAAAGTTCTTATCCATCCAGGATCCCGTTCCCTATAAACAAAAACCTGTTGCTTGTACAATTTTCTAGCTGCTATCTATAGATGGTTTTCTTTGAATTGATGATACAATGTAACACAACTGTATATCCTGATACACCATTCATATTTTTAATGAAATCATCATCTTCCATTTATTTTCATTGCCTTTTAATTAGAAAAATATATGGAATTACTGCATTATCAATTTCATCTCTCTATATAAAGCCAAGCTAAACCAGCTGAATTAATATTCTTCTATCAAAACTTTTTAAAGTTCTTACTCAGTTTTAGTATAGCTTTGTCATTCCTAGACATTCATTTTAATTAATAGAAAATAATGTAATAATATATATTTAATCTGTAGTAACTGAGATTCATTTATAAACCTGGCATCTGTTGTCAAGGACAACAAAAAAAGTTTCTATAAATATATTG
>RSEF01000003.1:47295012-47306214 GCA_003993805.1 Himantopus leucocephalus | reverse complement strand
CCATTACTAACTAGTAATTTTTAAATAAACTCATTTCTAAAAAACGAATATCTTGCCCTCAGTAATCATTACAATGACTGTTTGGGGAAATACCATGTTTCTCTTCCCCCAAGCATATTTATTCTTTTCTGGTTTGTTTTGTTTGGGAGGTATTCCCTTTTTGTGGAAGATGTGTTAAAATTTGAGGCATATGGCAGAGCTATAGGGCACCTTCTGGTTGTTCTCTTCCTTGGACTCTTCCAAATGAACTATATTATGGGATTTGATACATAGTGAACAGAACCAGCTGCCATAGTAATTCCAGGAAAACTGATTAACCAGAGGCTATGCTAGGTATGAAGTCTTCTTTGACCAATGTATTGTTTGTAGAAAAGCACACAGATGACATTATTGCCCCCTGTTGTTAAGAAGTCTTCAGCAATTCTGCAGATCTCTGCATGCAGCCACATTTAATTCTGTAGTACTGAATGTCCGTACAGGGTTACATTACTTGGAATAAAATGGTTGTTAACATATGTCAGCAGTCTGTGTTAATATATCAAGTTTAATCATTTTGGTTCACACAATCCAGAACCAGGGTCTCTTGAGTGACTTGGAATGTGTACCAGCATATGCGACATTAGTACAGACGGTAACTCACCAAAGTTGGTCAAGGAAAAACCTGAATGGCTTCCTTATTGCCACAGGGCTGTGGGTGTGCCTTACCTCGCTTAACAGAAAAACAAGGTGGTGGGGTGGGAACTTGGGACGAGTGCTAGAAGTGAGTTTGTTTTGTGAAAAGAAAATTACTTTAGGTCTCTTTTACACACAAATGAGGCAAAAATAATGCACCTGTGCTGCAGAGGTAGCTTTTGAAATACAAAGGCATAGTGTGACTTACTTCAAGTTCCAATTTAATTGGAATGCAGTGCAGTGTTACTCATGTCCTTTAACTTCATTTACATTAGATGCTCTATGTGTTTGAAGGTAGAAGAGGTGCTTACTGATGGACGTCGCATCATCACTTTCCACAATGGTACTAAAAAAGAGATCAGTGCTGACAAAAGGATGACTAAGATTAGCTTTTTCAATGGAGATGTAAAGAAGATCATGCCAGATCAGAGAGTGGTGTGTAACATTTTTTTTCTTTAAGGAAAATTAAATGATTAAGCAATTTTCCAACAAGGTCCTATCATTTATCTTGATCTATCAGTTCTGGGATAAATTGATGAAGGTGTTAGTTTAACAACCCTGAGTGGTGACACTGCTTCATCTACAGGGACCAAAGTGGAAAGAGATGAAGGTAACAGTCAAAGGAACAAATGGGTAGTTGGCCAAACAGATTAAAGGAGACTAAAAGAAGGCAAAGGGCAGAGGCAGCCATCTCAAGCAAGGACCAGTTTTTATACTTTTGTAGGGTTGGTAGCACAGGGGGTACTTCCCTCTTGGCATTACGTAAATATAAATAGTTAATAATAATGTGAGCTAGACTGGAAATAAGTGAGGCCTTGGCAGCAGTGGGACTATTTTAAACTAATAGTGCATGGATGGGAGCCAAAGCAAAGAGATGGGAAGAGGACTTTCATGCGTGAACTGTTGTCTTGTACGCTACAGAGATGAAAGTGGCAACATCTAGACACAGCCATGAGGAGGGGGGTGAATGAGAGGAAGGAACAGAAACGCAAACATAGCTGCTTTTATGGATGGCAGATACAGAAAATGACCTTGAAATGACTTTTTTAAGATGGCTTATTTTTAAGCACATTGTTATGCGTGAATCTGCTTATGCAAATATTGTGAACATGCTGCAAACACTTCACTCTCCTTCCAGATTTATTATTATGCAGATGCACAGACAACCCACACTGCTTATCCAGATGGCCTGGAGGTGCTGCAGTTCCCTAATAATCAGATAGGTATGCAAGAGCTCATAAATGTGAACTACATGTGCATGAAGGTTTCTATTATGAAAGTGTCATCTGATTCTGACTCCAGCAGATTGCGTTTTTCCTTCTCATTTGACTTCCAGTATGTTCCATCACTTTACTGCTCAGTTTCCTTCTACAAAGCAAAGATGATAATGGGGNCTTCTACAAAGCAAAGATGATAACGGGGTGTAAATCCCTCTCCTAATTTTGATTATCTGATTATTTGATTCTTTAATTTCTTTAGCAGTATGCTGGATATCATTTCCATCCTCCCTAAAACATCAAAAAAAATCTGATCTAGCTCTGTGTAAAGCAACATCAAAGAACACTAGATAGACTTTTTACATCTTCTTTTCCACAGAAAAACATTATCCTGATGGCACACAAGAAATTGTGTTCCCAGATCACACAGTGAAATGCCTGTATAGTGACGGATTCAAGGAAACTTTTTTCCCAGATGGTACAGTAGTAAAAGTAGAAAAGTAAGTCTCGTGTTAATGACAGGAACCAGGAATTGGGCACAGGTACAATGATACTGACATTTAAAACCTTGGTTGGTTCTGCATGGCTGGGAAATTTCCAGACAAAAGGAGAAAGGGTTTGTAAAATAACGAGGGTTTTGCTACAATAAGGCATTGAAAATTGTTCACTTCCACCTTGGATGATAGATGACCACTTATCACTGGCAAAGTGACTGTGAAATATTCCTTATTTATTTCCATGTAATTTTACACTGGCCAGGGTTGCTGGGAGATCACCAATTGTCTGTGTTAACAATGTGGATACTAAAGGACTCAGGACGAGGACTCCTGAGCTCTATTCCTAGCTTTTTGGCTCCCTTTCTGATCTTGGGCAAGGCATTTCGTGTATTATTTCTCTACTCCTCCATGTAAAATGAGGAAAAATAACAACAGGACTTTCTTACACATGCCTCTCCTGGGCTTAGAGAGGATCCTGCTGTGAAATAAAATCCTGCTTGCAAAATGCCTCGAGATCCCTGCATGAAGAATTAATGTAAAATGCAGATCCCACCATCCATTAGGTATTATACTATGTACTGAAGTACCTTTCTATTGAAATCTTATTGTGAGATCAGATTTCTAATGCCATTCCATGTAAATTTTGAGGTGAATTATAACCTGAGAAAGTTGTCATTTGACATCGTTTTTCACTTTCATTGTGTCACATCAGACAGCTCAGTGAGATAGTTTAGTAACAGATAGTGCCTTCTCATCCCTTCATTCATTGCTATTTCTTTCAGGAATGGAGACAAAATAGTGGTATTCAGTAATGGCCAAAAGGAGGTTCACACTGCACAATTCAAGAGGCGGGAGTACCCAGACGGCACTGTAAAAACTGTGTACTGCAATGGCAGACAAGAAACCAAGTACTCCACTGGACGAGTTCGAATCAAAGATGAGGAGGGTAATATTATCCTAGACAAGAAGTGATTCCTCCCCTCAAAGGGCTGCATGGTACATTAAGTAGCTGAACCCATTTTCCTGCAACATCAAAACTGTTAGGAAGATTTAAGCCTTGTGAAAGTGAATGGATGGATCTGTAGGGCTGAAATTTACTTTGGTTTGGTGACTAGTGCTCAGTTACCCAGTGCTAACCTTACCCGAATGAAATGTCTCTTGAGTAAGACTTGAAGGAAATGCAGTCACGTCCTCTTTGTGTATGTAACATTAAAATAAATGCCCATAGTACTTCTCATCAAAGTGTTTTCTTCATGATACTGATCACACTACCCCTTGGTTTTCTGCTGGTTAGTTACAAAATGACTACAATTAAGGAGTATGGCATAAGAACCTCAAATCTAAAAGCTTTTTGAATTTCAGTTCAGTGCTGTCTTATGCTGACTAAAACAAATAACAAAAAATGTGGAAGTGATTAATGTTTTCAGTTTGGTTGGGTTCTTTGGAGCAGAAGATCCCAGCATNGCTTTTTGAATTTCAGTTCAGTGCTGTCTTATGCCGACTAAAACAAATAACAAAAAATGTGGAAGTGATTAAAGTTTTCAGTTTGGTTGGGTTCTTTGGAGCAGAAGATCCCAGCATGCATCAGGCCTTATCATGAGCTGTACATTAGACCAAAACCTGAGCAGGAGTTCAGTGAACAGTCACACCTCTGGATGTCTCTTCCAAAGTAAATTAATCAATAATTATATGATCATAATCTAAGGACTCTGTCTCATGCATTTGAAGACAAAATGTAATGTTTATTCCATCCTGGTCATTATTCTGGATGAAACAGCCCTTTCTTTTTCCTCCAGCAGTCTTTTCTCAGACCTCCTCTGTGTTGCTTTGTTTTTGAATCAACCTCTCCCGCTACTGCCTTTATTCTTCCAGTAGTGGAAAAATGTTTCTGGTCAGTGAGTCTCTCCAGCTTCAAGGCTCTTTGGAGTGCACTTGATACCTAAGGGGGTTAATCATTTATCAGATGCTGCTTTCAACTGCCTTCCCTGTAGACTGCCTGTCCATCATCTGTCTTGAATTTTTCCAAAGCACTGAAGCATTTCCCCCCGTGGAGCTCAGCTCATCACCTGCCCATTGACTGAGAAGACCAATTATCTCCTCAGGCCCTTCAAATTCCTGTAGCAACAAACACACTTTCATAGCATGCTGCTTTAGCCTTTTGTCACAAATAACTTTTGTAATAATTTTTGTCTTGCAAAATAATTGCAAGATTATGGAATTGCTTTTTCTTCTCTTCAGTTTCTAGTGGGTCAGACTGTGGACAAATCACCATTCAAATTACAGAGCATCTTTGGAAGAAATAGATTGAATAGAGCAAGAAGCGTTGCTAATATTGCCCATACACATGCTGGGGTTTATGAATTTAACTATGATGCCCCGAACATCCATGCACTTTAATGTCAACTGGTGTGATAATAAAATTGCATTGTTTTTCCTTTACTCCTGTATAACAAAGGAACAATTTATAAATCTGTGCTTTTCACTACTGATATGTTTAATATATTTTATGTGTTTTGTAACAGGAAACTCTAATTAAAAGTAACCCAAGAGATCACTTCTTTCCATGTGTTTTACTAAGAATTTCAGTTCAGTGCTGCCTTATGCTGACTAGAAGAAATCTACATTTGTTTTGTTTTCTCTGTTAAGCATCATGAAAAAAGTGAATGTCATTAATGTTTTCATTTTGTCTGCAAAACTAGATGTGATACTAATGTTTTGTTAAAGGACCACTGTTTTTATTCCCAGGAATTCCTTTTAACAAAAGGTCCCTGTTCTCCAGTTAATACACTGACATTCTCTTTGTTTCTATAGTAATACAGAAAACAGGCTTTGTTTGCAGCTTTTAGCCTGAAATCACTGTTTGCCATTCAATAACCTGTGTATATAATCCCTTCTAATCGGAAATTAAATAAGGAACTATTTTGCATGCTGCGTGCTCCTTGCTTCATTAAGCACTCTCTACTGTGCTTGCAGGAAGCATTCCGATTCTGGAATAATTAGGCCTGCGATCCCGCAGAGGTGTAACACATGGAGGATATGCGCAAGTCAGTCTCTAAAACTGTGCGCATGCAGACATGCACATGTGCAAACACCTTGCTGATGTATGCATTCACCTTGCCAGTGCATGCATGCGCCTTGTTAGCGCCTGCTTACAGGAAGATTGTAATGGTACGTAAGCATGGGCCTGGTTCCACTTTTTGGCAAATCAACGGCAAAACTTCCATTAGTGAAATCAAGGGGTGAGACTACTGAGGATTTCACAGTACTTT
The DNA here is from genome assembly GCA_003993805.1 of Himantopus leucocephalus. Classification (NCBI taxonomy): domain Eukaryota; kingdom Metazoa; phylum Chordata; class Aves; order Charadriiformes; family Recurvirostridae; genus Himantopus; species Himantopus leucocephalus. The sequence continues at coordinate 47,300,559 of RSEF01000003.1, read as the reverse complement.
TGTCAACCAGTGTGTGGCCACCATATTTACCAAGACAAGTTTTTCAAGTAATATTTTATAGTGTAATAGCAAAGGGATTATTGAAATCGGGGGCACAAATTTGGTTTGAAAAGGAGGAGACAGATAAACACCTATGTAAATGACAGCTCTGTCAGGTATGTTATAACTGGGAGTCCTTCACACACCAGTTATAACGCATGCCACATGATTTTTCTCAGGCTGATTCTCACACCCTATCTCCTCTACCTTCCACTTGCGTTAGGTAACCAGAAGCAGTAATGGCTCTACCAGCTACAGTTCATTGTTGTAGGAACACAAATAATCCAATTTAAGCGTGACTGCATATGTACTTAAACTGTAGCAATACACATACCTACTTTACTATGTTCTTTGCTCTAGAGGGTTTACAGTGAACAAAATCTTATGAATCCTTCAGGAAGATGGAACACAGTTGGGAAACCCCTCTTTTCATCTTCCCACAGGTTTTATGGCATTAGCGGAAGAATGCTAAAGCCAGTATTTGGCCTCAGTTTTGATTCAAATTTAGAATACGCTGTGACTTATGAACTGCATTACTTCNGTTACTTCTATTTAAACAGCTGGGGGCAGCAAAAATGTACGTGGGAAGGGTAGTATTTGGACCACCATCTCAAATGCTTCTGTTCAGTGTTTTTCCATGCACAGCCGATCACCAAAGTTTTATTGCGAGCAAAACAAAGCTGNATTACTTCTATTTAAACAGCCGGGGGCAGCAAAGATGTACATGGGAAGGGTAGTATTTGGACCACCATCTCAAATGCTTCAGTTCAGTGTTTTTCCACGCACAGCCGATCACCAAAGTTTTATTGCGAGCAAAACAAAGCTGCCTAACCACTGTACCCATCAGATGGCTAATGCAGAGTCTGTGAGAGAGAGGTTTGATCAGTCTTCTGAACATGATATTTCCAGTTTGTATTCTGCCCTCTGTTACCTTGGGAAGCCTAATTATCTCTCTATTAAGAGTTTATCTGAAAAAAAAACCCCACTGGAGCAGTATAGAGATTTTTAAAATTACTTAATTAAAAATTCCACAAGAATTTCTATGGAACCCTACTGGTCATAAAAAGGAAGTTATTTCATACTGTTGTTTCTTACAATGCAAAATTAATTTCTGGATATGAATGTTGGGAAGCTCACTGGATTCTTCAAAAACATGATGGTTTTGCATCAGTCATATTACCTGCACCTTTGTAAACTGAGTGCGTGTAGAATGCTCCCTGGTGTAAAGTGACCAGTTTTTCAAGTCATAAAGCCCCCTCAGGAAAAGAAAAGAAGCAAAGATCACTGAGAAAAATAATAAACAAAGACTGGCATTTCTGAGGATGCTTTGAGAAATAAAATTCTCCATTTTTATTCTGGGATTACTTTAATGTTTCAAGAATTACTTTAAAAAAATTAGTACTTTAATGTTAAAAAATAATCTCTCATGGTAATTGCTAAATTACAATTTTTAAATTGTGTATTGTTTGAGCTATCTCTCTTTCTAATGCAATTTCAGTGTACATCGACCTCCTTCAAGCTAAAGTTGTCATTTATGATATGTCTATATAACCTAACATCATGAAGTTACACAGAAGTTAAACAGCCTACCCTTTTCTTTATGTTATGCTGTTTTGATGGTAACTGTTTGCTCACTAATTTTTTAATTTCATTTATGATGCTCTTTACATCTGTCCCATCCCTGGAAGCTTGAAGTGCAGCTTCGTTGAAAGGAAAAATAAGGACAAAATCTCCTACCCGGGGGACAGGCCTCTGGTCTTTATCAGAGAGGAAATAGGGGCGTGTGGTTAACTTGTAGCTGCAGAAGTCGGGTGTAGGTAACCAGTGGCTGAGTTGGGCAGACTTGTGTGGAGAGTGCCCAACTCCTGGGAGCTCTTTATTTTTAGCTTCAGCTTTTGCTTGGGAGGGTGTTTTTGGCATGTTCATTCTTTCCCGCAGCTGGGAAGTCAATGTCTTTCTTGGATGCGCTCTGGCAGTTTTCTTGCTCAGGGTAGCCACCTTATGAATTGATCCTCTTGCAGCCTGCCGTGCAGGTTGGACAGAAGAAGCAGAAGTACATTTAGCCACTTCTCGGCAAGTGAGTAAGCCCGGAGCCTCCCTGGTGGCACTCTCACCAGCTGTGCTCCAGGGCACCTGCCTTCTGCCAGCCTTTGTCCCAGACACTTGGTTTCGCCTGAAAGTGTCAATCCGTTTGTAGTTCAGCAGTTCAACAATATCGTGAAGAAGTTTTCTTTTCACAGTGTCATCAATGGAACAGTCTAAACACAAGGCCGGATTGTAGTTGACTTCTAAAAGCCACGGCTTGAATTTGTCATCAATGAGGATGTCAAAGCCAAAGAGCTCAAAGCAATTGGAAGCCACTGGTAAGGGGGTTACAGCAAGCAGGGTGAGAATCACTATGTTATTGATCTTCTGCCAAAGGAGCATGTCATCAACCCCAAATATTCGAAGGTAAGAACGAAATTTGCTGAATGTCCATTTGCAGCCACAGCCAATCCCTTCCTTGTATTTTTTATACGAAGCTCCGCATTTGTTGATGCTGGTGTTTGTTAGGTGGGCACAGACATTGTCCAGAGAACCGAGGTCAAACTTTTCAGTGGCAAACCTCACCAGTCCTTCTTCATAAGTGTAAATGGTGAGGGGGCAAAAACTGGTGACGCACACATAAAGGCGCAGATCCAGTTTATACCCCGAAATGAGCAACGGGTTGCTAATGTACTTCTGCACAATGACTGTACAGTCATATACTAAGTCTTTAATGTCTTGGAAAATGAGTATGCCCCTTCCACGGGAGAGATCCACAGGCTTGCAAATCCAGTAGCTAGGTTTTCTGCCTACGGACTGTCTCTCCTTGCTGTATTCTGCTACAAATTTGACATAGTCGTTGGGCATGATGAATGCCACTGGACTAAATTCATACAGAGCTGATCCGTATGCTCCTTTCATACGTTTCAGATGCCGTGCCAAATAGTCTTTTCTGGTGATCCGGACAGCTTCTGGGTAGTGGTTGAGTCTCTGCCATGGTTTAATGCTGTGGTGGTCTGTCATGCGGAAAGGTGAGTTCCGCCAGTACAGGTTCCAGTCTGCGTCATCTTGCTCCTTTTTGTCAAATTCAGTCCAGCCGCGTTCCAGCAAAACCTCACGGACTATTGCAGGGACATTCTCATGGAGACGGAACACCAAAGGCCTCAAGATCTCTCTTGTGTCATACTCATCTGCCACCATTTCCATCTTACTAGCTAAAAGAAAAAAGAATCATCAGGAAGAAAACAGTGAAATTAATGCCATAGATTGTGCTAGCAGTCATCACCTTCACTGTATTCTTAACGCCTGTCACTCTCAAAATATTCTCAAAGCATGTCACCCCTGTGTTTCTATGGTCCACAGTTGAGAAGTCAAAGGGTGCATTTAAGCTGAAAGATATATAAAAGGGTGTCGACTCCATATAGCTGTTAAGACTGCACAAAGCATTGATTGCTGCAAAGTTATATGTCTCCACACTTTACTTTTTCTTTGAGGTGGCTTACTACAGCAGTAGTTGTCCCAAAGCTTTTGTAATTCTTGGATACCTAGATGTTTTGTTTTTTGGAACTGCCTTCAGCCTAATGGCCATAACTTTGCCTAGCAAGAGTTACGTTGCACTGCTGCATTACTGAGACATTCTGCTAACTTAGCATGTTGCCCTGCTCTGAGCAAACTCTTTTGGTTAAGATTATAAAGCCCAATGCAAAACTTATGGTAGACAGAAGGAAAACTGCTATTGATTCCAATGCTCTTTTCCCCCTCTGACATATGCGGATTTAACTCACTGATAATCTTCTGCTACTCCTCCAGTGAGGTTCTCCCCAGTTACTGAAGAGCAGGGCACATTCTTGTCCCATCGCTTTCCTCTCAAGAAAATAATGTTCCATAGAAACGTATGTAGATTCTGAATGAAATATGATTTCCCACTATTTATAGTGGAAGTACATGATGGTCCCTGTATATTTTTATGGGCAAGAAACACATTTTGAGCTATTTTGGGCATAGCAATTCTCATACAAACAGTTCATGAAGCGTGCTCTTCCCTCCCCAGCTAGTTCAACATATACAAGACTCAGACTAAAAACCCTGTCCTACTGGCTGGTGGCAGAGAAGACAAAAAGTCCCATAGACCTGTAGATTTGAGAGTGCTGCTGTTTCTCTCAGTTTTAATTTCCTGAAGCCCTACAGAGCTGCTCCCCAAGGATTAGACTCTTTGTTTGGAACAGAGTGTGTCTTGAACGAGAGAAGAGCATTTGTGCTGGGGACCATTCTGACACAGCATTAATGTACCTACCCCCACCTCCTCTCAGAAAGTAGCAAGCAAAAGAAATACAAAGTGGGCAGGACATACACTAGACAAGATTCCTTCACATCTGACTAAGAGAGTGACATCCTTGCTCTTTGTTTTCTGGTTGAGTTTTAGACTCCAGAATGAGTAGCCTCTGCCTTCCAAACAGCTACAGAAACCAACGGAGCATGTCACACCTGGAAGTACTCAATGCAATGTGCAGCTCAGTCGGCCTGGGATACTTTTTCTGTGTAAAAATTACAATTTGTTGGAATTGAAAACTTTTTTCCAGAGAACAAAAGTAATATTTTGCCAGGTTTTTTTATTTCATTTGAATTTTCTTGTTTTGAAATTGTCAGAATATCTTATTTGCATTTTTTTAAAAGACAATGGTTCAGACTCTTTTTTAAATGCTAATTTCATTTTAAAACTAAAAGCCCAATGTGAAATGGCTTTACCATTATCAAAATGTAAATTAACATAATTCAAAAGTTTTGCAAGTCACAAAACAGTTTAAGATTCTCATTATTTTATTTGAATGTGAAAAACAGTTCAAAAATTCTGGCAGAATGAAAAAACGTGTTTCTCTCTCCACTCAGACATTCGGTGAATCTCTTGTATGAAGTACCTACATCTTGGCTGTCCAACGCATTCTGCTACAGTTAATAGGCTCTGAGGGGAAACCACAAAGCAGTCACAGAGCTCTTCCACAAGCAGCGTTGTGGCGCCTGTGACAAATGCGTTACAATGCAGAGAGCAAAGCCAGGAGAGTCTCAACAGGGGCTTGATGGGAGGAGGGTTTNTGCTACAGTTAATAGGCTCTGAGGGGAAACCACAAAGCAGTCACAGAGCTCTTCCACAAGCAGCGTTGTGGCGCCTGTGACAAATGCGTTACAATGCAGAGAGCAAAGCCAGGAGAGTCTCAACAGGGGCTTGATGGGAGGAGGGTTTTAGAGAAGGGTCCAGGAGGTATTTCAAGGAGGCTGGGAAGCAGGGCAGTGGTGTTAAGACGTATATGGCTACTTTACCATACCTATGTAGTGCGTAGGTTAAAAATAGCCCTGGACCATCTTATACCCTGTAGTGAGGGAATCACTGCTTAAAAGATGAAGAGATTTGAAGAAAACTTTGGTCCAGGATGTGAGGAATGAGGATCCTATTGGAAAGGGACTTTAGGCCTCATTAAAGAGGTAAGA
>RSEF01000003.1:47253846-47294912 GCA_003993805.1 Himantopus leucocephalus | reverse complement strand
GTGAGATCCTGATTTCTGTGTTGGGCTGTTACAAATAAACAATAAATGGTTACATTCACACAGATCAGATTTTCACTGATGTTCATCTCCAAAATCCTCTTTGCTTCACTTGCCATTGAACATTGCTGTGTAAAAGAGAATCACAGGAGGATTTGGAGATGTGTTTCACTGTCTGTTATCAAGGTGCAATCAAGTTTCTGTATCAGATGAAAGCAGAGCAGGGTGAGAATCAGCAGCAGCCTAGCAAACCATCTGTACTGTCGGGGCAGCTGGGAGGCCATCAGGATTCCGCAGCCACAGTGTTTTGCCATTTGTATTTCCAACAGAGAGATTAACAGCATGCCTTTGAGCTGACAGGGAAAGGCACAAGAGAGAGGTGGATCTGCAGGACATAGTGAACTCTACTTAATTGTATGAGACCTGGAAAAGAGGCTTATCATATGAAAAGCCATGAAGCAACGCAGGTTAAGTCTGGAGGGGAGTCCAGGTGCTTGGGAACAGGAAATGTTAGAGAGAAAGTAAAGTAGCATGCAAGGTACTGTTATTTAAAAGCCCTAACAATTTGGGGATTTTTTTTCCACGTAAATTGCATTATTGATTTCTGTCATGTTGTCACACCATATGGTGCCTCATCCTCCTGTTACGGTTAATAACTGGAAGAAGTAGTTTCAAATGTTAGCTCCATGGCATGAGGCAACTTTACTAGCCATGTAGTTTATTTCCAGGGGCAGCACTAATCTTGGAGATGAACAACATTTGTCTTCAATTTCTTTTATGCTGTCTGCCTCGCACAGAGGATCTGATCATACTGTCATTAGCAGTAATGATCATGATATCTATGCAGTGCTTTCTCATCAAGGTGTAGGGACACTGCCCAGTAACTGCACTGTAGCACTCTTCTGCTTGCAATAAAACCACAAAAAGCCAAATCTGGAAACAATATAGCACGTATAAAACTAAAAAGAAGTTGAAATTAAATGAGGGAAATCCTCATCTGAGCCACTGATAGATGCATATAGGTCTCAAGGAGATATTACAGCATAGGCCCATCCTCCTTTTCTCCTTCTCACTCGATGACTTGCACTGTTATCTGCATCCTCTTCATGGCTGGTTCCCAGGTAACATGCCCTGGCTGCTTATCTTGAAAACAGCTCTGTCCATGGATGGGAAAGTGGGGAAAGTTGATCATGACTGAAGGATTTGGTCATGCAGAAGGCATCTGTTTTAGGAGAAAGCTGCTGTAAGTGGTGAGGGAAAAATTGGAAACAGGAAAACCAAAAGGAAAAGAGTGCTGGGACAGAAGGATGACATGGGGAAAAACACAGTTGTCTGCTGACCTAAGACAGGTTGGTGGACTCAGCAGTTAGTGGATTTTGTGGTGTTCAGATATTAACTGTAGATACGGCTGTTTATAATTTGACGTTATTTACAGCAAGTGTTAAAGAATGCAGCATGAGAAGAATATAAATCTTTATAAATAGTGGTTCCATGAAATGATGTGTGTTGTCCGCAGTCAGCTGAGCAACCCCAGTTGCTGTCATCTTCTGGTGTTGCATGTGGGCTTTACAGGTTTGATTATGAAGCTATGGTACTAGGTCTGATCCACAGATACAAAAATGTGAGGACTTTAGGAGTTTTGTTTACATTTATTAAGACTTTATTAATTAAATAAAGAGAAAACATTTAGTTCGTCATCTGTATGAAAGGGTGAAGCCAAATATTCTTCACTTATAATGCTGAGATGTCAAAAGAGATTTTTACTCCTAAGGCATTTGCATTATACCGGCCTTGAAATCTGTTCCTTTACCCCCTTTCTGGAGACAGTAAATGTTGGAACACCCTTGGAGACATGCCTGTAGGAGCTGGCCAGTTTGCTTTGCCTCCATTGCTCCGACCCCGTTGGATTACATGTGTGTTTCCTGGGTGGGGGGTCCTACATTTTCCTTCTTTGTAGCAGTAGGTGTCCCAGGGGAGCTCTTAGCTTCCAGGTATTCAACCACTCCATACATCACCATAGACAACACAAGCACAGACAATAAAATGTACAGTTTGATGTAGACTTGCAGTTTGGTGCTATAACCAAAGGCAATGACAAATCCACATGATTCCCAGAGACGGTAATTGGCAAAGGCAGCTTCTGTGTGTTTCTCAAATAAAACGCCGTAAAGTCCTAGAAGGAAGGAGAGGCACGGCTTGTGAAGATTAAGTCTGAAACCATGTATTTTCTGCAAAGGGAATAAATAGACCACAAGGGGGAAGATGGGCCATCTCCTTCGTGAATGTCAGGGAAAGGAAAATACAAGCTTTGTCTTAAAACATTTTTGCCTTCCCATGGATTGTTATAAGTGAAAGAGCAAAAATGACAAAATAGAGAATATCAGAGAAAAGGGGAAAGAACATGGGAGGAAGGAAGAAAGGATGGGTTCTATTGAAGTAAGATGGCAGGAAGATTATTTTTTGAATTATCAGCCGTGAAAGGGAAGGTTCTTGTGCTGACAAATAAGGAGGAAGAGGAGATGGCCAGGAATGGCCCTTGACACTGTAGGACCCCACGTATAATTATTGTTAAGGTTACACCAAGTCCTTACAGGCTTTCAAAGAACAGGCAGTTTTGTCTAGGGACGTAGTCCTTAAGGATCAAGTCGCTCTTTCAGTGTGGGATAAAAAGGATCAGAGAACCATAGGGACCTCCCTGCGGCCATCTTTCACCACTTTTGTGGAGAACCTGCATGGACCCTGTGTGCACTGTCTATCTGTTCTTCAAACCATTTCTTTCACCCACCTAAGAACAGGCAGAGACTGTTCACCTTAAAACGCATGTGCTTTGTTTTCACAAGAACTTGCCTTAGGGAGCCCGCAGGGGAGGCTTTTGCAGTGTTGCCAATGGTAGCAACGTGTGCAATTCTTACTTGCCAAGTTAAGAGAGAAAAACTGACCCAAAACACTTAAATCAGAAAGCTGAGGAGAGCGCTACAACTGATGTCAGATTTAATATGCAAAGGAGATTTGCCTCTCTGAGATAACCAGGTTTTCAAATATTCAGCTCCTGGATGGGTTGGCGAAAAGAATATCCTTGATGCATGCAGAACCTCAGGGCAGCAACTGGAAAACTTGGTTGACAAAGAGACTTGGTTAAGCTGACCATCCTAACGCAGTCGTGTTCACTGGAAAGCTCTCACTGAGTTCAGTCAGCTGCACAGCCACCACTGGGAGTCAGGGAGGGTTTCCCAGCCTGTGGGTCTGACTGGCTGGGCACACAGGGAAGGGGTGCTTTCCTCTGGGTGCTGAGCTAGCACCAGTGGTGATAAAGAAGCAGGCGTTTCCACTGACTCAGCTGTGGTGTGCAGGGAGGGAAGGGGAGGAATGTCACGAACCTTGACTCTTCTCGTCCACTTTTCTATCTCACAACACATCTGTCTGAAATATGCACATTCAGCCAAAAGGCGCAGAGGAGTACAAAGTTCTCTGGAAGTCTGGGTAGGCTCAACTAACCCTTCAGTTTTGTTAAGAAGGGGGAGACATCATCTGTAGGTAAAAATTCACTGCTTCCTGATGACTATAAGAGGACATTTGCTGAATGATTCGATTTAGACATTGAAAAACCTAGACAAGTGCATCACAAGATGTACTTAGTTCATTAAACTGCCTGAGAGTAGTGTGGTGTGAATTACTTGGTAATCCTTCGTAGTTTTGCCTAATAAATGAACAAGTACATGTTGTTCATATAACTTTGCCGATATGCCCTGTGTTACCTTCTGAAAAGGGATTCATAAGGAGGGTTTAATACACAAAGGTTTCTGATGTGTAAAGATTCTGGATTTCAGCTGATACCTTTTCCCTTGCTATTTTGAAGCCGCCTTTTTTGATCAAAAACAATGGGAGAATTGAGTGGGGATCTAGTCCAAGGTTCAGCTATAGGAAGGGCTGACTTGGCTGTAAAGTTCTTATTTTTAGGATGCATATGTGGTATTAGCTAGCAGTTACATAGGAGCACAATGGTGGTTTTGCCTCAAACCGAAACATTTGTCCTTATGACAAACACCGTTGAGTGCAATGTGACACAAGTTGCCTGGCTGAAGCTTTAGCAGGACCTGCAGAGCTGGCTGAGTGGAGAGGCTGCTGGCTCTGAGTTCTTGCAGCTAAATTCCATGGAAATTATCCTCCCTGTTTACCACTGCCCGTGTTCCCACTCCTTCCCCTGGTACTAGTAGGCATGGGTATATAACAGGGCTGCTGGAAATCATTTGAGTCCAGGTTTGTCAACTTTCCAGATTGATTCATATCCTTTCTAAAGATGCACGTCAGCCTGGAAAGAACTTAATTTTACTGTAGTCTACCCAATAGCTCTGTGCTACACAATTGGTATGCCCCAAGTGCAATTATTGCCAGGGGGATCATAATAGCATCTGTGTTCAGGTTAGATAAGAGGGGGCACTACACACTCTGAAATGAAGCAGCTTTCTCTGGAAATAAATTAGTGTCCACACACGTACACAAACATATTAGGAAACCTTTGTAAGTGACTCTTTTACTGTGAGCCTATATGTCCTCTAGGGGGACCTCCAATATTAACTATGCACAGCAGGCCAAAGTAAGCCATCTTCGATTGCCACAAAATGCCTTAAGTATGTGGCACAATGCCATCATATTTATTCAGTGGTTAATCTACTGATGCCCAAGCAGCAGTCATGGGAATTTGCCACAGGAAGGACCACAGACCTCGGTCCCCGATGCTGTTCTAGAGGTCTTATCTCTCCTCATAGCTTTTGGAGCTGGGAATTTCTCATGTGATGTATATCTGTATAAAAGTGATGAAGCAGAGAAGAGATTTAGTCCTAAATGGGCATGTCAAACTGAAGATCCTGTTCTGGGATGCAGTATTATGGAGTAACATCACTGCACCTCTCTGTTAAGGTTTCATGTCATCACTCGATGTTTCGGTGTGACGGTGTGACAGTGTGACAAAGCAAACTGTGTAATGTTATAACTGGGACCTGTGGAACAGCTGAAGAAGGTACAGATGAAAAAAGATACTGTGCAAACATAAGGAACATTTGTTGTTTTCCCAGCTAACACAGACGTGAAATTTTCAGAAATATCCTGCAGCAATCTGGGAATGGAGATGACCTGTTACCATGCTGTAATAAGAGCTCAGTGTTGTCACAGCACTACAGAGCTTACTAGCCATCAAGTACAAAGCACAAAGCTTTGTCCACCAACTCATCCAGAGGTTGGGAACTGCAGCCACTTCCCAGCCTCCTCTCTGACACTTAGGCCCTCTGTACTTATCCCTTTTCCTAATGAGGGCACCAGCTGCCTCTGCCTCAGGCATTCAGGGATCTTACTGAGGAGATGTCTCTCAAAAGACATCTCAAATGTATTTAAATACCTGAAGAGGATGGAGCCAGGGTCTTTTCAGTGGTGTCCAATGACAGGACAAGGGGCGAGTGGCACAAACTGAAACACAGGGGGTTCCTTATAACATCATGAAACATTTTTTTCACTGTGAGAGTGACTGAGGACTGGCACGGGTTGCCCAGGGAGGGTGTGGAGTCTCCGTTCCGGGAGGTATTCAAAAGCTGACTGAGCATGGTCCTGGGTAACTGGCTTTGGGCGGCCCTGCTTGAACAGGGGAGTTGGACTAGGTGACCTCCAGAGGTCTCTTCCAACCTCAACCCTTCTGTGATTCTGAAAGAAGCCAAGTGTCTGAGGACAAGGCTTTCTGGAAAAGAGAGAAGCAGGATAAAGGGCAGGTCCTTTATCCCAGTGGAAGACTAAGATATGGATCTCAAGAGTGTTGGGGAGGAGCCTGATGAATGGTCAGGAAGACTGTGGCTGAGGAAGTGGGAAATGAGTGAACAGCTTTACTTCAGAGAGAGAAAATCCTCACTGATGTTGTCCTTCCATGAACCTGAATAATAAGAGCATGGATTTAAAATTGTACCAAAGACACAAAGCTGTGGGTTGGGATAAGAGAAGATGAGAGGGTGTCGCTTGATGTATGTATTAGCTCTCCTCTAAGGGATATGAGCTGGAGCTGCTCGAGGGGCAGGGAAGTCTGGCTGGTCACTTCCTTGCATGTAGAGGGGAGACTCCACACATGCTGGAAAGGAGATTGCTGTTAGTGCCAGGCAAAGGACTGTGGTGTTTTCCCTTTGGCTCTCTAGGAGCAACATGATAATTTATCTAGTGGGTGAAATCAATATAAACTACTGAAGCTACCAGAGAGACCAGAGGGAGGGAGGCCAAGACACATAACCTGATGTGGGCCCAGATGAGCTAGTTTTGTCATACGCATATTCCTATGGCATCTGCCAAATATGAATTTGAGACAGAGGGAAACAATATTCATGAAATAAGAGCCAAAATATGGGAGCAGATGGGAGAGCATGTAACTGCCTTACTGACACCGGCTATGGCATTGATTTAAAAAGAGTGTGACTGACAGTGATAAGCAGACTTGACTTCAAGTCATCACAGACTATAGCTCTTTCTTGCCATCTCCAGCACTTCAGAATTTGCCTTTAGTCTCTAAAAGAGAACTTTCTCTAGTTTTGATTGAAGGATGTGTTTAAATAATCCCTTACGGAAGTCAGTTTGTATCAGCTCATTATCCAAACTGTCAGTACATAATAATTGCACTGTATCACAAAGCAGTAGAACATAAAGGATTGTAAAAACAACCGTAATGCATCAGATAAGAAGTCCAACGGTATACTTCCAGTAACAGACTCCTAGGATAAGATTGTAAGAAATGAGGCAAGTATACAGTGATCTTTCCCTCCCAGTGCCCTCCTGACTCTGGCAATCAAAGACGTAGGGACTTTCTGAGTTGGAGATTTCCTCTGGACCCCCAGGCTTTAATAGCCCCCAAGAACATTTTCCCCTGAAGTGATGTAACTCCAGCTTAAAAACATTTTTGGCAATGAATTCTACACTTTGATTATGCATTGTGTGAAAAAAGCATTTCTTTTGATTTCTATAAAGCCTGCTGCCTGATAACTTTATTTAGTGCCACTAGTTCTGTTATTAAGAGAAACAGTGAATTTCTAATCGCATTTTCCATACTATTCATGATCTTACTGACTGCTTTCTTACTTATCACTTGTCCAGGCTAAAGTGTTCTAGTTTGTTAGTCTTCCTTCAAGTGGAAGCCTCCCATGACTCTGCTCCTTTTTATTGCCATCTTATGCCTTATCACATTTGATTATGATTTTTGAAATGGAGCAAATCAGAACTGCGCGGTTTTGCTTAGCTGCATAACGTTGCTCTCTGTGGTTTTCTCCTTCAATTTTATTCTAATAACTCCTAACAGCCCATTTGCTGCTTCTTTTGTTGCTGAGCTTTGAGTTCATTTTTTATCCAGAGTGCTCTCCTTTATTGCAAAAGACAGACTAAACGGATCATTCTTCTGAGTTTTCTAATTTTCTTTGAAATACTTGTACTCCTCCAGAATATTTATTCTGAATATCTGTTATCATCTTCTGCAGTGTTCTTCTCTCTTCATCTTGGAAAATTTGTTTAATGAGTATTTTACGTTCTTATTCCCAACTTGTTCTTATTTCTTCTACTTTCCAATGAGCTAACATATTTATTTTAGATGCTGTCTTAAACCCGTTATGCACGTGTTGTTTTATAAGAACAAACATGCAGATTTTTTATATCTCAAGAGAATTCATTTCATTGTCACAAGGACTTACCATTAGTTTGTGTCTGCCAAATGGAATCAGATAGGCCCCAAAGAGCAGGGAATACGAAAAACACAGCAAGCTGCTTAGGATGGGGTTTCCACAGCAGTAGGGCTATTATACAGGCGGTGTTTGTAACTGTGGCTGTTGATTTAGAAAGAAAGAAGAGAAATACAAATGCTATTACAAACACGACAGATAGTGGTAGATAACACTTTTAAATTCTTCCCCCAACTGGAGCACAAGGCAATCTTAAAGTCTTTCTGGTTCATTGAGACTTGCACTGGCTGAGTTGATATCACATGAAATACAAGACAATGCAGTCCTTTGGCAGGCTTCAATTAATAATTCTGAGCAGTGTCCTGAGCTGAGAGATCCTCGGCGCTGATGCTGCTGTTAGCCCAAAGGACAAGAACTGCCACTGAGTAGGAGAAGGGGCTGCTGAAAGACTTGCAGTCACCATGTGAGGCATGTGGGAAGGGGGAGGAAGCACCCTTCTGCTCTCCTTGCCTAGTCCTTAAACATAGATTTCCTTTCAGGGCCAGAGGAGACAGTTAAGGATATCTAGAGGGTCTGATGACTTTTTATCTTTCTTTTTACAAGCAGACTGTAAACAAGTCACTGATTCCTCCCTTCACGGGAACAACCTTTACAGGCTGAGTACAAAAAGCATTAAACAGAACAGAGAGGTTCAGAGATCTTGCATTACTAACACTGTAGGGTTTTGTTGTTATTATTATTATCTGAGATTTTTTAAAATCTGAAATGAGTTTCATAGAGTGAGACTTACACCTAGGACAGACATGTAGAGAAGAATCTCTGAACTGGTGACTGTAGCATAAAGGACTCTAAATTTCTTCATCCTTGCCCGGGTTTAAAATTTCCTGTGGAGGAAATGCCTAGAATGTCTAGATGCACATTGACTCAGTAAAGTTTCTAATAACTTAGGTTGCTGTGTAGTGGAAGTAAAGTATCAGAACACTTCAGTATGAATAGCTTAGTGGATATGGGGACAAAGATGACATATTTCTTGGTATTTTTCTGACTCCATTACTCTGTTGCTTATTGGAACAGTGTTCTCGGACAGGGAGATGTTCTTAAATACATAAATCTCTCCTCATGCCAGCCTGAAAATTACTGTCCCGTACAGAGGCCCTCAAGTTATTCTAGCCTGACACACTGGCATATGATTCTTTCTTTTATTTTTCTCCCTATAGAGTAAGCAGTGGAAAGGACATCAGGCCAACCTTTAAAAATCTTTCTGAAATTCCCAGACTGGTTGCTTAAATGCCAAGTTCACCATGCCCTGAGACTCAAATCTATGTATCAATGTATCTCACAAGGTTTGCAGTTGCTTTCGCTCCATAAGGGTGAGGAGGTTTCACCCAAATAGAGAAATCCTTTTCAGGTATAGCGTAGGCCTCAACATCTGTGTTGTAAGATCATTTATCACCAGTTGTATTAGAGCTGTGAAGCATCAAAGCTGTATGGCACTTTCTGAGTAGATAGTGCCCTCAAAAGCAGGATGAACTACACCACCAGCAAAGTGATGTAAGGCAATGACCTCAATACCGTGGTTAACTGTGCTGCCTCTCTTCTCATGAATGAAGTTTGCCTCCAGATTGACTTTGGTTTTAGTTGATAGCTGACAGCAAGCTCTCCCTTTGTAGTGCATGCAAAGGGGGTAGCACTGGATTTGATACGTTACGTGAGGTGATCAGACTTTCAAGTGACCTTTACATACCTAATGCAAATAGAAGTTTTCTGCCCGTGAACTGAGAGATCTTTCCAAAGAGCAGAGAGCAGAGGGAATTTACAGCTGAAAAGCAGATCATCACATAACCAACATAATGTATCCCCAGGGCACAGGTCACATACGCCTGGAAGGGAAGAGACAGTGGTGACAAGTTTTCTTCAGTGAAAATATGCAGCTAAGGTTCAAGGGTCTTAGCCTGAGTATTTGGTAAATAACCAGCATGGATGAGATCAAAAGAGCACAGCTACAGAGTTTGCTGACAAGTTCCTGGTGCATTGACATATTTGGCCTTCAGCAGCGATATTCCTAGCCCAGTTCCCAATCAGACTGATGCCATGCAAACAGAGCAGTAACAAGCAGGAGAAGAAACCAGAGCACTGCTCACTGTGCAAATAGAACTCCTAGAAGTGACACTAGGAATTTTCTGCCCTTTCCCTTCATAGCCCAAGAGATGAAAATTGACAGTCGCCACTATGGTCATTGCAGAGCAGCTCCCAAGAAATGAAGAGGGCCTCACCTATAAGAGTGTAGAGCCAATGGAGATGGCCAAGGAGTGAGTGCCCCTTTCAATCGATTCACACACAGCAGCAAGTGCACTCTTCCGTCTGCTTATATGCAAGGTTTGAAAGCTTAAGTGTCAAATAAGCAGCTCAGGAAGCTTACCCCCTTTTCTTTGGAGGCTTCCTCAATGAATGTCTGAAGAACACACCTGCTGTGGGTCTAGGTTTGTAGAGAAACTGGAGGAGCAGAGGTGGTTTTGATCATTTCAGGCCACCAGGGTTTGGACCTGTTGCAAGTGACTGGTGAGGGCTTTCAACCAGTCACGTTGAGGGTTTACCCTCTTACCGTAAAGGTTCTCAAAATAAAATATGTGGTATGTGTGCTGACTTGCACTTACACAAACTCTAGGGAAACCAGAAGATATAAAAGCTTTGCAGAATTCTGGCTTTTTTCCCAGTTTGTTATTTACAACAAGCTGAAGAGTTTGAACCTGTAGCTCTCTGCTGTGGCCTTAGCTGGTGAGTTAAGCTCTCTACAGCTTTTTAAGGCTGTTCCAAGGGACATATTTACTGCTGGCCTCTCCTGTTTGAAGATGTCACTCAGAGTTCATTCAAGTAGAAGTAAGCAGTAATTTAGCAAACCACAAATCGCCATTGAAAATATCTTCATTTAACAAGTAAATGTAGATCAGATGCAATAGTAAGACACAAAGGCACAAAAACCAATCAGACACAAATAGATTTTCATTGTCGTCCACACCTTTGTGTAGTCACCAGAAAGAAATCCCTGTTCAAACCCACTGTACATTGTCAGAGGGATTAGAAGACACTGTCTTTTATCTTTAAGATGCTGGAAAGTTGCTAGGAACGTAGACCAAAAGGATGGTGTCTCTAGTTTTTCTTTCTCAGTCTCTGCTTGGTCAGATTTGATCTGGTCCAGAAATATAACAATCAGCAACACAGCTAGCACACCACTAGCTGCAAAAACAAAACAAAAAGTTCATGAAAAAATGAGGAATGCTGGAAGAATGATGGGAAGTCGCTTGCTGCTGTTATTGTTCTGACTTAGTGCTTAGCTCTCTGTGGGATGTTTTGGCAGATGCATCTGATTCCGCTTCAGTGTAAAGGCCATTTCTGTGTAAACAAGAAGGCCTGATCTACATTCACGTCTTCTGCATACAGCTGCGCGCCTCGCAAATCCCCTCGGCTTAACTGTGACTGGCCTGTTGTGACAGCCGCCGGGCCAGCTGCACGGCCGCAGAGGGTGATCGCTCACCCTTCCAGGGCAAGTCAGGGGTCGCGGGGACGGGGAGCTGGCCAGAAACAGCTCCCTCAGGAGCTATCAAAAGCCTTTAAATCAACACGAGAGAGGAATATTCACTTCCAGTGCCAAGGTTTTCGTGGCTAGGGGGAATCTTCCTTCAAATACATGGAAAGAAAAATAAAAGGCTAGAAGTAGAACTGCTGTTTTGGGTCCCAGTATAAGGTGCTTTTTCTCTTTTTGTCTTTTTCTTTTGGTCAGCTCAGGGCCACGCTTTGAGTACGGAATATGTGCTATTTTAAAGATGATAGTGAGCAACTCGGTGACTTGAAAAAGGTGGAAGTTACAGCTTTGAACCTATGATTTCCTAGCAGAAGCAGCATATGAAGGAATACATGGGGTAGTTAATCAGAAAATGATCGTTTATGTATTGGTCTAGGGTTGTTGCTTGTGGAGTGAATCAATACGATTTTTTTCATGTTATCAAGAAGGTAACTGTGGCACATAATATACATTAAGCAGCCACAGATTCACAACTGGTTGCTTCATTATGGATGGAAGGCATGATTATGTTTCCTCTCTCACTTATGCTAACTAGAAATCCATCCGTGGAAACAAATGGAGTTTAGAGTAAGGGCAAAACCACGCACTTCTTCCCATCTACATTGCCTGTTTAATGTGCTCCTATGTTACTGGGTATGGGCATGCTCTTTTCTGTGAACTTTTAACGTCCAAATACATTAGCAGATTTACAGTAAATTGCCTCAATTTGTTATTGCTTATTATTTCTCATTCATGTCTCCTAGAATGAAATTGCATTCTCCAGTGTCCTGGTTCTCCACTGTGGCTGATCTGTAAATTCTTCATGATGTAAGTTGCTGGCTCTGCCAGAGTGGTTATTAGTGCTTATACACTGATTTCAGGGCCTATATGGGCGAGAGCAGGACATCCACATTTACAGGACAAATATTCAAACAAATTTGTCAAATGAATCAAGAGCAATTACAGGAGATAAGTAACTGCGTGGCTTAATAGTGATTGGTATCATAGAATCATAGATTCATTTTGGTTGGAAGAGATCTTTGAGATCATCAAGTCCAACCGTATGAACATAAACAGAAACATTCAGTCCTCGAGAAAACTAAACAACAAAAGACTTATCCATTATTGTCTCCACCCAAGCTGGGCAAAATATGTATTCAGCAACCAAATAGAGGAGACATTTAAAAAATGTCTGTGAATGAAATATTTAGCTATATGGTTTCCCTCGAGGTAGGAAAAGACATATCTTTTATTAAGAGCTTAAAAGAAAAATGAAACCCTACTGATGCGGGGTCAGTAGACAGCAGGGTTGCATTCATTTTGCATGAGCAAAGCCTAAGGGAGTGCTGTATATGTTAGTCATCAAATTTAAATTTAAACTTGTGAGCCAAACCTGCCTTTAGCAGAAAGGTGTCAGCTCCAGCACACTCTAGAAGGGAAGTGGGGGGATATTCTTTTCATTTTCTCACCAATTAGGAATGGAGTTTGGGGAAGGAGGGAGGGTTTGCTGCGATGCACTTGTCCATTGAAGGCTGGCTCTGACCAGATCACATACTCTCTGTTTGAGTGTATGACAAATTCCATGCATCTGTCTCAGCATAGAGAGCTCATCTATGTACAGAGACTGCAAAGATATTTTAACTGAGCTAAGGTGACGTATTGCCATGCCAGATACTTTCCCTTTATCCAGAGAAGAACTTGTTTTGAGGTGGATACTTCTTGAACTTTCCTCACTGAATTAATCTTTGCATATCTATTTTTGTCTTTCCAATTTTTTGATGGAATCAGCCTTCCCTGTCTTTGATTCCTTTATAGCCTTATGCAAGGAAGGTCTATAGCAGCTGTTGTTACTAAATGGGAGACATACGAGTTTGCCTAGTGCTTCTCTTTACCTTTGCCTTTCACACTAAGGTATTATAATTCAAGCATCACAGCTGAGAATTGATTGAAGTTGTAAAATCTCAGCAGGGATCCAAAAACCTCCCCCCAAATGACTGTGTGTTCTGGGAGCCATGGTTCAGGTCCACCTCTAATTACAGTGCAGTTCTTGTGCTAAAGCTGTTTTACACGTGGTAGGACATCAGCCAGTTCTGATAGGCATCCCCAGATGACTAGAAGTTGGTGAGTTCAAGTACCACTAGCAGAGCTGCTCCTAGCATCTTGGACCTCTGGATACATGTATAAATCCACCCAATTCCATCAGTAAACTAGTTCACTATTGCTGATTGTGAAGATAGTGAATTTAAAACTACCTATCTCATGCATAACTGGATAAGCTGCTGCAATCCTCTAATTGCAATATGGGCATACTTTTGATTCTAGTCTGTAGAGCAACACTGACTTCGGGTTAAACAACGGGGTCACCGTACTGGCTTTCCAGGTGAAAAGTGTAAAGAATGTCTTGCTCCTTTAGACAAAAATGCTACAGCACTGTCACAAAGCATTTGAAACTATTTAGGAAGGAATTGTTTACAGCTCTCACATATCTTATTTCCTTTTAACAAATTGGATTAAAGGAGGAAGTTGGAAACTTAATCTACAAAGTCATGCTAGGTTTCACAAGTAGGAGCTTCCCCATCAGTGATATTCATTAAAGATTGGGTGGATTACTTACCAGTGTAGATCCCTAGCAGAGTGTAGATTAAGGAGTTGGAGGGTTCTGTTGACCCAGTGGTGTTTGTGGCACCAGTCATGCAGTCATACGCTCCACAGCATGCCAGGTTTTCTTCTGAGATTTCCACTGATTCAGTAAACCAAAAGAAAGGCAGGACAGGGAAGAGATCAGATGTGTGCACACTATATGTAAGGATATAAGGAAAAGGGAATCCAGTGCTCAGTGACTGGTTCTGGTTTTGAATCCTTCATGATTAGAGATGTCTAACTTCAGAATCCCAGTTTAACACACAAAAATTCGGTTTAATAGAAACAGTTGCTTAAGACAGAATACTGAATTGATGGTTACATGGAGACATGGACTAAAGCCAGAGGCTGAAATCTGAATCCAAGCTCAATTTGCAGTATTTAAAGTTTCAGTGTGTATCTGTACCTCTTAATCATAATACCCCACAAGACAGGTCCCTCAGTTTACACCACCACTGAACTGATGGACCTCAGTTCTTACAGCCAGAGTACATTATCCTTCTCCCAGTAATTTCTGTATATGTTATAGGAATGGAAACCACCTCGAGACATCTTTCTCTTTTATAAATTCAAATTACAATTACCCACTAATGCAGTCTTCCAAGAAACTAGCTTTTCCTGGCTTTATTACTTTATTACTGGCTTTATTACTCCTTGAGAAAATACTTGAACCTAGAAGAGTTTGGCAGGGTTTGGAGTAAGACCTTTGCTTTGTTCAATCCCATCAGCGTTGTGCTGGGCATGTGTCAAAGCCACACACATGCGGGTACTCACGCACCCTGTGTGTCACCATGACACCGTGCCCACTTCCTCCAGTACCCTCTCTGCAAAGAAAAAATACTAACCCAAAGTGTGAGCCTGAATAGGCTGTGTAGTAGGGAAGGGTGATCAAAAAACCAGACAATTATTTCAATGCTTTCACTGCAGAATTGTCACTGGTCCAAGCATAATAAAGGGCAATACGGTGTACCTTGGCTGATTCCTTAAACAGGACTTGATCTGTAATTTCTCAATTAGGGTTATTATGTAACTACTTTTAGTGTGTTTTTCCCCATTGCTTCCAATCAAAGCTGCTGCAATGTGAATCAGCTGTTTAACTAGCTTCATAAACAACTTGAGGTTCAACATCAGATAAAACTTAATAATGTAAAGAAAATCATTACCTTATTATAGCCAGTGGCTACCACTACACAGTTCTGAACAGACCTTCAACAAAATTACCATATGCAAGAGGTGAGTCATACTGGTACAGTGTGGAAGTGTGTAAAACAAGTTTTTCATCTGTTCATGTGTCATCCAAAGATGAAGATGCACAAGCAATTAACGGATGCTGCAAGGCAGGGTTTGCTCTGTTCCTCTGGAAATAAGGCTGCAATATTGATGACTGAGAAAAGATGACTCTTGTAATTTACATCGATTACTGTCTTCTGTTGTAGTATTACCTCATGGTGTAGCTTGCCTTGCTGTGTCTGGATGCAGTGATGCAAGCAACATGTCAAGTGTATGTACATGTCTGAATTTTATGCATTTTGATTCTGCAGATACATACCATATCTTTCTGACTGCTCAGTGGAATTACACAGTTTAAGTATATGGACAATATGGGTGGATAACTTTGCTGCGCTGTCAGAGGAGATGAAAAGAAGTGAGTGCCTGGAGACCCTCACTCCCCTGCAAGAAGCTCCCTCTAGATTAAAGCTGAGTCTGACTGAGAAGGCTCAGTTAGAAAGCTTATAATATGACTGCTCATCACTGTTGTGAAGATATGCAAGGCCTTTGCCTTTGAGAACTGTTCATAGCACACCTCCCAGGACCGCAGCGTTTCCTGAAATCCAATGTAACTCATAAAAAATAAGTAAAATTTAGAGTTTCATTAGAATTTAGAGGAACATCCTCAGATGCAAAACTAGGAGATGATTTTCAAGAGAAAAAAAAGAGTATTTTAATCCTCTTATTAACGTCACTTAACATGATGTGTGCTGTGAGGCCAGGGAGAGTAAAACGGTTGCAGTCTGTGCAGACCCCACAGCTGCACCGCAGCCTCTGCCCTGCAAATGAAATCAGAATGCCCATAACGCTCCTGAGACATCGTGTGGCTCAGTGATCAGGTCAGCAGGGCTCTGTTGCACTTGATACAGTCCTTTACCATTCTGCTTTGATGGTGTTTCATCTATAGTTGCTTGAGTTTAAAGGAAGCATGATTCTCCATATGTATGACACCTTGTGACAACTGCTGTGCCGTAAACCCAAGGATTCAAAGATTAAAGCCTGATGCCATCTCCCTGACATTTAGGTTTAATTGAATACCAATTTGAATACCGTCCAGAGGACATACTGCTTAACTGAGCTGGGGAAGAGAGATAACTTCTTGCTATTCATAGTATTAGTGTATATGGAAAGCTCTTTCCATGTCCATCCTGTTCTGACTTTGACGGGATAGGGAATGCAAGGGGGACTGCAATGATAATACACTGTAGCACTTTGAATCTCTAAGGTGGCATCCAAGTATTAATTTATCTTCATGACTGCCCTTTTAAAGCTTAAACCAATGACAAGCATGGGAAATGAGGGCACCGCTGTTGAGCGGTTTCTTCAAGCTACATCGGCATCTGCTGTCTGAGCCTGAAATACAGCAGAGGAGCCCTGGCATGCAGACTCCTGCCAACAGCTACTTCTATTTCTTCTTGACAATTCTGTAAAGCACTCATTTCCAGAAAGCACCAGCATCACTTGACTAACCTTGAATGTTTAACGGCAAATTAATTCAATACTACAAGCATTGCAAAAAGGCTGCTTTAGTGTTTTGCCTTTTGTTTTAACCACTTTAAATAGAAGTCAGATGTGAAAGACTGTCACTGCCAGCAGCCTATCTGTGCTTTACAACACAGGGGTGGAATTCAAAAGGAATTCAACAGACATCTATTTTTGAGCTAGCTGTCTGAAGTTTCTTTCTAGTGATGAAGAGTTGGTAGAAAATAGAACAATTTAACCCATCTATTTCAGACACCTACCTTCGGATGAGCTAAGTCACATCTGAAGTGCCCATTTCCACTGACTATGAAGGCTGTTGAGGGTCACTAGCTTATCTACAGAAATCTACCTTTTAACTATCTAGAACTAGCTGATGTTTATAGAAGGAAGCACCAAGATTTTAAAATATATTTTACCTTTGTTGGAAGCTTGGCTAAATATCAAGGATGAGATAAGATTTCCCCAGATGCCGGAGGACTGAAATATCAGAAAGAAGACCCCAAAGTATTGGTTGATAATGTCCTTCCCATTTTTTCCTGCTTTCTCAGCATATGAATTGCCAGCAATGGTGAGGTAAGTGCATTTGGCCGACCAGAGTGGTGCTCCTCCTAAGCCCAGGATCACAGAGGTAGGGATTAGTGTGTACCTGCCGAAGAACACTTTATTTAGCATAGTTATCATCCATTAGCATAATAATAATTTGCCCAAAGATCCAGAGGCAAAAATAGACATCAAAGAAATAGATTCGTCCTTTGTGTGATTCCATAAATCTACTACATGAAACCAAGAAAGGGCTAGTCCTATGAAGCTTAGGATGTGCAAGCACTCCCAGCTACGTCCAGGGGCTAGGTCTAGGCTAGGCTGGCTAGGTCTGTGCTCACGTACCCTGTCCTCTTCTAACTGAGAATTAAATTGCACCTGTGCTTCAGAAGATGGATCACAACAACTTTCCTCCTCAGAGTTGCGTCCCCTGTCACTGAAGAGCAGAAGTTGTTCATCCACTTCTGAAAAGGCAAGGCAGGAGCTGGCCTTCTTCTGTGGTCCTCTGCTCCCAGAGCCACTGGCTGGAAAACAGCTTTCCCTCAATCTTTTCAAAAGCAGTCCTAACAGTCCTTTGGATTTTAGATGAAACTTCTGATTTTTTAATTTTTTTCTGAAGGGAAGTCTCTGCTACACGCATGAGTTAGAGAAGCAGCCTCAGGTGGGTGGACGGATGCATTCATTCTGGCTTTTTGCACATTTCCACCTCTCTGCTTCACCTGCTACTGGATTTCTTTATCCCTGTTTCTTGCAGGTAACACCTTTTACATCCAACTTTCAAATCCACAACACAGAGGTAGACTAGGAATTGAGAAGAAAAAAAAGAAAGAATTTCTCCCTTACCAATTTTGTTCAAACACAATAGACAGGTTTAAAGTATTTAAATTGTACCAGCTAGCGTAGAAGTTCCCTAAGGAGAACGCGATGTAGCAGCACATAGAGCCTGCGATGGTCCACTTGCAGCCCAGCTTCTTGATGAGGATTGGAGGGAGGAACATGGATGATAAGATGAGTGCAGCATAGAGAACACTTAGGGAAGCGACACCCAGGCCTTCTTCTGAGTGGAGACTGCTCTGTATGGGCAAAATCAGCAGTTGAGACAAATTTTATCACAGGCACATGTTACTATGGTGTACAGAGAGTGGCTTCAGGCAGAAATAGACAGAAGCTGGGGCTGGGTATTACTCTCTCCTTTCCCCAAAGCAGCCTGATTATGGATTTATGGTTTTCTTCACAATGATAGCCCATTTATGAAAATATGATACAGAACCAGGTGAGGATTGCTCATATTCAAAGCTTTGGTAAGACAGACTTCAGATTATTTAATGTAATTCATTTGAATTTCTCTTTGAAAGCAAGCTGAATGAAGGATAACCTCTTTTCTTGGCCTTCCCTTTTTGTCTCAGGTAGGAATGTCCTCAGATCTGCATTGCAAGGGCTGACTTAGCAACAGTGGAAGATTCTTTGCTTTAAACTACAGGTCTGATAATTTCTAAATTCTTCAGAGGCCAAGGTCCAAATATCCCAATATGCTCATAGGAACCCTTTGTGGTTGAAAATAATTAATTCACTCAAATTTTCACAAGGGAGGAATAAGATTTTACTGATCTAACCAGGTTTTATAATTTTATGGTCAAAATAGTTCTCTTACCTCGTTACTGTAAAAGTTGCAATAAGATGATCAAGACGCTGATTACCAACATTTTCCTGTTGGGTTTTCATAAAAAGCTTACATGATCCAGTATGATTTTGGAAAGGGGGAATGGGTGCGGGGCCAGGGGGGTGGGGAGTAGCACTGGAGAGCACTGGGGGAGAGCTGGTCGTTGCACCAAACACTTCCAAGGCCTGGGGTGGCTGCATGGTCTGGCCGTGCAGGACCATGGTGGCAGCCGCACGGCTCCCTTGGCAAGAAGCAGGCATCAAGACAGTGAGGTGAGGTGGGAATTTTCTCTGTCAAGCAATGTCAACATGTTTGGGAATAGGAGTGGTTGTTTTGTAAAAAGGCAAAGAGGCTTCCTGATCACCGAGGTCTAATTTCTGAAACACCACATGCCTGGTTTTGTCAGCTACAGCTTCCAAAAATTAGGAGCCAGGACTCCTAAATCCTATGATTAGCTTAATTGTTACTGGGGGTTTTTTTTGTTTGTTTGTTGGGTGGGGGTTTTTTTGGGGGGGAAAGGTGTGGAATGTTGAAATAAATGATGTATATTTTTAAGGCTTCTCCTGCAGACTCCAATACAATAAAATAACCTACTTTAACCACCAAGACAAAATGGAGAGAGGACTACTTTGTGAATCAGCAGCACTCCCCCCTGCTGCGTTAGGGTAGACTTTACGTTCCAGCACTTAACCTGAGCATGCATCATTTCACATGGTGGGGCTGACTCATGACTTCTTGAGTTTATCCTTCCCCTCCTCGTTAGTCTGCCTAGCTTGTAACATCTCCATCCATTTTGGGGGCTGTTTTTGCAGAATTTCCCTGAACTTGGAATTTGACAGTGTCAGTGAACAGAAAATGCTCAAGGAGAGAAGAGAGAGGTGTACAGAGCTAGCAGGGACCTCCTGAAATGAGGTCAACTCCCTGTGATTGTGAACAAGTGTATCAGGTTCTATATCAAGCTCCACCTTTAAAGCATACAGATTCCCACACCAGTTGAAAAATCCTTCTAGAACCCAGTTGGTCAGGGTCATCTTTTAATATCCTGCCTAAACTTCCTTATGGGTGGCTTATATCCATTTATTTGTCATTAGACCAGAAAAGTCTTCTCGTCTGAAAAGCTCCTCCTTGTGTTTATTTACTCTGAAGTATGCATAGACAGCAACAGTAATGCTCAGTCTTTTAGTAAGGCTACACTAAAGAAGCCAGCTCTGATGGTATCCTGAGTGTTCAAGTCATTCTGGAAACCACCTCTGCTACTGTGTTTTAAGATGTTAATGCCAATACAAGCCACAGCTACCTTTGATTTAAAATAGGTTTTTTTCATTGTTATGTTACATCATGACACCAGGAATTATTGTATTATTTAATGCTTATATTATTTAATAGATTGGACATACATTTTTATTATTTTACATTGCTGTATAATAATAATAAAATCATAGCAATTTCAAAATATTCAGAACAAACCCTTTTCAGAAATGAAGTTTGGTTTCCATTTTGCATTATCTTCTTTTGAGAAAAATCTCAGAAAAAATTAGTTTTCATGCAAACAGCTTTTGTGGACCTAAAGAAGTAGTCTGACACAAGTATTCAAACTATTTGAGAATTACTCGAATAAAATATTTAGTAAATGCTATGGATCTGTGTGAGGGATACTAACCTGCGTGAAACTGATGTCCTAACTCACCTCATAAAAAATATTGTGCGTGCCTTCCTCACAGAAACTGGGGAAAAGCTGACAGGTTTCACACAACCAGCCGGCCTGATGCCCTTCCAGGCCAGCTGTCCTGCCAACCAGTGGGAGATGCTCCACTTACCTGTAGGCTTTGGAGTCCTCCATAAGCAGTGAAGAGAAGTAAAAATCCGAAAGAAATGACCAAAACATTTTTAAGATTCCTTTCCATGTTGATTCATACAAGACAAAAGGTCTGCCGGTGTGCAGAGCTGATCCAATTATTCCAGGGGATGCTTTGAGTTGGAGAAAAACAGCTTATGTTTTCTTGGAAAAGGTCACTTCTCACTGCATTTGTAGAGGAAAGAGTTGTTAATTATTTGAGGATTGGCCAGTGAACTTTACTTTTTCTGATAGTGAAAACTCCTTACAGAGTTGTTACTCATTCACCTGTTGTGACTGAGGCAATAATGAGCGCTCCCAAAGGACACCACTCAGGTTTTATTGGATAGGTACATAAGACACTTGCAACGCTTCGACCAATTTTAGTATTGCAGTCATTCATTATATGGCTTTCTCCTATCACTAGCACAGAAGAAAAAAATTACAAGCAGTGAAATGCCTGCCTGGCATAAAGATACACTAATCCATAAAGGGCAAAGTTTAAAAGATTGTACTGAAATCGACATCAGGCCTATTGCTTAACTAAGGTTACAAAAGCGTACTAGGAAATGAGATTGTTTGTGTTACAGTGGTGTCTGCATACACCAGCTCTATAGCTGTGCAGTGTACCAAAACAAGGTTGCCGTCTGCTTGGCAAGCGAGAGAGTCTTCACCTGTGGTGAACTCCATGCCTTTGGTGTTTCAAATTTACCAAGTCATGCTCATGAAAACCAAACTCAGAAGCCAAGAAGAAATGTGGATTGAGCAGATAAATCAAAAAGCAACTTCCCCTCCCCTCCTCCAGCTTCTGGAAAAAAAAACAGCCTTTGTGGGATGTATTTTGCCTTGCCAGTGCTGCCTGGCTCAAGGAGTGAAGTTTCCCCCTAGCCAGCCAGCCCTGCTGTGTTTGCCCCTGCTTTCCCCTATTTGCAGAGCCTGCCCTTGTGAAGTTGCATTGTCTCTGTTTGAGACACATTGGCCATCATGCAAATACTGACTGAGCTTTTGAATTGTGGTTTAACCTCAGCTGGCAACTAGGACCACACAGCTGCTCGCTCTCTTCTCCCCCTTCCCCCCAGAAGGGTAAGGAGAAGAGGGAGAAAAGGAGGGGAAAGGGAAAAAAACCCCTCATGGGTTGAGATAAAGACAGTTTAATAGAACAATAATGGAAAAGGAAAGTAACAACAACAATAATAATAATGGTAAAAGAATATACAAGATAAAGCAATACAACACAAGTTGCTCTCACGACCCGGTGAATTGATTGCCCAGCCCTTCCCAAGCAGTGATTGTGGATTCCCGCCCCCCAGGCAACCCCCATTTATATACTGAGCATGATGTCTATGATATGGGATATTCTGATAGCCAGCTTGTTCTGTTTATGCTCCCTCTCAGCTTCTATGGGAGGCTGAAAAAAGTCCTTGACTAATATAAAAATCACCTGGCAACCACTAAACCAATATGCATTATCAACATTCCCTTCATACCAAATGTGGAACACAACAGCAAATAGAAAGAAAATTAACTCTATCCCAGCTGAAACAAGGACAGTATCCATCCCTTATTTCATACCATTTACGTCATGCCCAGGTCTTACACTTTTCAATAAGACACCACCACTTTTCCTGTCCTTGATATATCTTTTTATATATAAAGATTTATATATATCTTTATATATATATGGATGGGGATGGGAGAGAGAATCAGAAGAGCAAAAGTGAGAAAACTCGTGGGTTGAGATAAAGACAGTTTAATAGGTAAAGCAAAAGCCACGCATGCAAGCAAAGCTAAACAAGAAATTCATTCACCACTTCCCATGGGCAGGCAGGTATTCAGCCATCTCCAGGAACGCAGGGCTCCATCATGCGTAACGGTTACTTGGGAAGACAAAGGCCATCATTCTGAACATCCCCCCTTCCTTCTTCTTCCCCCAGCTTTACATACTGAGTGTGATGTCATATGGTACGGAATATCCCTTTGGTCAGTTGGGGTTGGCTGTCCCAGCTGTGTCCCCTCCCAGCTTCTTGTGCACCCCCAGCCTACTCGCTGTTGGGGTGGTGTGAGGAGCAGAAAAGGCCTTGACCGCTTAGCAACAACTAAAAGCACTAGTGTGCTACCAACACTACTCTCCAAAACATAGCACTACACCACCTGCTAGCAGGAAAGCCAACTCCATCCCAGCTGAAACCAGGACATGAACATTCCCCTTCTGAGCACACAAAGCCCTCTCTGCCCCTAAGCCAGGTGGGGCGAACAGATCCTTCCTGCAGCTGTAGCAGAGGAGGGATTTAAACTTGGGAGCAAAGTGGAATCCAAAAACGTCCATGCCATAACGTTAACATATTCAAGTGTAGGTGGTCTGTTGGGTGTGCAGTGTCTAGTGGGAACGCTAAGACTCGGTATAATTCCCACTAGATGGCACAATTTTGCTTCCCACAGGGACATTCGAGGGTGAGGGGAGGAAGCTTTAATGCATTAATTCATTTAATACATTAAAGAGGTCACAGCTAGTTTCTACTTTGGAGAAAATTCCAGTATGCGCCTTTTCATTGTCTTCTTTTTGTCTTATAATCTTCTTGAATGAAATAATGCAGAAAACATAATCTTTTAATTCTCCATTGTTAATGGTACTTCTATATTGCAAGTCTAGATAGTGAAATACTGGCTTTTTATTTTACAGACTACTATGCTCAGCATGCAAACACTTTCAATTAGTTCACAATGCTGCTCTTGTTTGGCAGTGTTTGTAATCCTCTACAAGGCTTATCAACCAATCTGGTGGTACTTTGGCCTAGTGATTTCCAATCTTTTTGGGTTTATGGGCCCTTGCAATTTTCCAGTGCAGATCCCTGCATAAGAAATTCACACTTGGTAATAACATGCTTGTTTCTGTTTTGGACCCCTTAGAAATAGTCTGCAAAATTCTAGGGGTCATAGGTTGAAAAGTACTGAAAAAATGAATGAGAAAATATAAGAATAATGCTTGTCCTAAGCAAAAGCGTAACTAACACCTGCTTGGGCAGAGGCAAGAACCGAGGATAGTGCAAAGTGCTCTCAGTTCTAAAAGCCCTTATTGTAGTGCTCTTACTTGACATTAGCAGTAATAACAACACAGCTTTAAAAAAAATCAGCATTAACTGGCTGCTATTTTTAAAATGCAATGTTGGATAGGTTATCTGAGCAGCACTTCTGCTCTGGAGGAATTCTTAACTCCTAGCTCAGTCACGTCCGCTTAGCAGCAAATGTTGGCGAGCATATGGGGGATGGTGGGGGGTTTTTTGTGGAGTTGTTTTTTTTCCCCTCTGCTTTTGACTGATCAAAGACATTTCGGCCTGTTCCGCATCCCTTGCCCAGAGCTTTCAGTTATCCAACTGCCTGGTCCTGAGCCCCTCCTTAGGAATGTGCGGCGTCTTTACCAAGGAGATCTGATAAGGCCAAGGATCTCTTCCTTTGGTACCAGGCGGCGGGTGGCTCCGGCAGGCCTGCAGTGTATCACCCTTGACACCTCTTTCATTCTTTCTGCCGGTCTAACTAAGATTAAGTGAGCCTCAGGAGCTGTGCACTGCATTTTGGGCTTAGCTTTCACACAGGAGCCTGCAGCCACCAAATTGAAATGTCTTGCAGAGTGCGATCACAAAAATGGGAGATAGAAGAGGCGGGTTAAATTCGTGACTCTGTCCCACAGCCAGTCACGTTTATTTTCCTGTGTTGATTTTCTCAGTGTAAATGAGGGCAGCCTTTGCTTAAAAGATTATAGCACCAGAGGCTAATCTTTGGGGAGTTTTGTGCTTCATAATTATGATTTCCCTATTTACTCTTTGCTGGTTAAATATATTGTTTAGGCAATTATAACAACAACAACAAACCAAAACACCCAACACTCAGGATCCTCACCGTAGGATTTTCTGTCTTAAGAGGCATTTAATTGATTAGCTCCTTGGTGGCACACACTATCCCTTGCATCTATCGGTAGAAAGGATGAGTATTTTTATATGCCAGCTGGCCAATGGTTTGGCCACCCACATGATATAGGCAAGTGTTGCAAGAGCTGTTCTCAGAGCTGGCCCTAACTGGCACTGGTGTTCAATGAGCTGACACTGAGCAGGAGTTGCAGAGGACAAGTGCTTGCCCATGGATGCCTCCAAACACAGAGATGGGGAGAAGGGAGAGTGGAGACAGAGTCTGTGTATTCCCACTTTGAGAAATGAAGCTGATTCCTGCCCTTTTTCCATGGTGAAGGCATTGCAGATGTACTAGAGGGGAATATCAGGACAGGGCCTATTCTCCTGAGCTTTAGCCGTACTAGAAAACCCTTAGTATACTCTCTTGTGCTGGAGCTCTTAACTGTGGCAAAGCCAGCAGATTGCATGGTCCTTCTTGGTAAGCTACAGAGAACTACCTGGCTCACACTCTGAGCTGAACCCATGCTGCTGCTATTTAATCCATCCTGTTAGACACACAAGCCCTGAATTGTCTTTCCAGGGCCTACTGTGGGGTAGTCATGACCCTCCTTTGACTAAGCTACCACTACCCCAAATGCTCACCTTCTGGGGCTGTCACACAGAAGACACTCTTCATGGGCTGTAGCAGTGTGAGTGTCGGGCGGAAATAAATTACTTCTCCAGAGAGTGGGGTACCTGTAAAACATAAGGCTGACACAACAGGCAACATTAAATGATCTCGATTTGAAAAATCTTTCACAGTTTGCAGGTGGCATAGGAAAGCGTGGCTGACTCCTAGGAGACACCCAGGCATGTCTAACTCTACTGTAGCCACCCTTTTTTTCCAAAGTCCTGTTCTCCCAGGAAATTATCCTGTCCTGACATACCTGCAGTGTTCCCACTTGCCAGACCAATGCCTGAGTTCTCCATTTTTATTAGCCGCTTCAGAAGAAAAGGGGCTAATTAAAATTCAAGGCTGCTTGGTCCAGGCTGCCTACACAGCCTTTCCTTTCTTGCTGTGACGGCCTGGCCATGTTGCTCTGTTCCTCCCTTCCTCCTTCAGCTGCACTGGTGCCCTGCTGATTTTGCAGTTGAAGCAGGAATGGCTAGATGTGACACACGTGCCTTGCAAAGCCCAGCCATTCCTGACAGCAGCCTTAGAAAATACAGGCTGTTACATGTTGAGAGAGGGTCACAACTCAGATGTGAGATTCATAACACGGAGCCGAACACATCAAGCAGTAAAAGCTGTTTTCTCCTGGGAAGGGGGTCGGGAGTTGCCAGTCTGTGAACTCATTTTGCCCACAAAGTCGGAGGAGTATAATTTTTATTGTGCCAAAAGCTCCAGCAGTGTGAATTGCTCCTGTGCCTCTGAAGGTCTAAATATCTCCCCCTCCTCCAGCATTTAAGCTCTTATTTCCACATTTCCTGTATTTCCATGCTCCTTTTCTACCATGCAGTGCATCCACAGATATTGTCCTTTCATCTGTTCTTCCAAGACCCCTCTACATGCATGGCTGCAGAGACATCAGTATGCCACTTCTGTCTGAATCCTACCTGCTGACGTCCTCTGTCTTTCTCTGGAGGCACCAAACTGTCTATCTCAATCTTCCTCTATGTCCTTGATGTATTCTGTCCTTCCTTACTGCTTTGCCTTTCCCTAGCCCTCGCCCTGCCTTCATCTCTCTGCTTCTCCCTCCTTACCCCATCTCCTGAGCGCCAACAGACATTTTGCTTCTTAAGGGAGTCACCTGAAAACTGCTGGTTGTGTTCCTGTCTCACAGGTCATTACACTCCTTTTAGCCTTGACAGCTGTAAGGTCCCTCTCCCTCCTCCATCAACACTGCTCTTAGTATCTCACAAGGCCCTTTTCCAGCTCCACTACCTATCCCTCAGGGAAGAAGAGGAGAGAGGCCTCGTTTTCTGGGCTGGGAGCCAGCTCATGGTAGAATAGGGGGCCAAACAGAAAACGAGCAGAGAGGGTGCAGGCCATAGGCTTGAATGCAGCTGTGATTTTTCTATCAGTAGGACCGTGCAGGGGACTTTCCCTGCAGGGCATTTGTCTGCTGTGCTGAATCCAGCTGTCTAAATAACCAATATTGTCTCTATAGTAAAGGCAGGACTCAGTTTAGGATATGATGATGTGATGCCCGTCCAGGCTCACTCATAAATTTTTATGAGCCAGAGAAACAGTTCCTCTAAGTGTTGGATTTCTTATAGATGTTACTCACCTCCTGAGATTTTCATCTCTCTTGGCTGGAGCTTTCAATGCATGAACACATCTATGAGGGTGTTCACAGATACTAATTCAAGCCTAGGGAGAGACTCAAGCATTTTTGAAGGTAAGCCCCTGCCCTGTGTAGCAGCCGATCCCTCTGCAGAGGACAGCTAAGGAGATCAGCCTCTCCAGGCTGACAGCTGCCCGTGAACAAGCCCTTATTTCTCCACTGGAGTTGTCTTGCATTCATTCTCTTATATAAAGGTGCTTTCATCCGGTTCAGACTCAGCCTATTCACATTTTACCTTCTTAAAACTGTTGCCTGAGCGCTGACTGCACATGTGCCTTGCCCTGCATTTTGGATGTTTCAGAATAGCTGGGGTAAGCCCGTTTCTAATCCTAAACAAGAGGCTGTGACTCAGTTGGTAGGACTTAACACCCTGCTAAGATAAACATGCCACTGTTGTGATCTGTGCTTTTGTAATGAAAGGGTAGGGAGGCGGATCCTGCATATGAACAATAGACTTTTGTATGGCAGCGGCTCTGGAGCCTTAAGAGCCATTTACTGGAAACTGCTCGACTGCATACTAGTTGTTCACATAAGTTGCATCAGAAATTCCTTGCACACACCCATGATGTGGGCTGGGAAGCTGGGACTCTGTCAGCAACTCAAACCACGTACTTTCATCTTTCTTTTTTTGGTTCAGAGGTGGCTGCTTATGTTATTAATGTCCACTATCAAGCTAGCACAAAAAAAAAGGGTCTATAATGCTCAGCCAGGAAGACCCTGCTTTTGAAAGGCTACCACAAAGACTTGTGACCAATTTATCTCCTTGTGGAAATAAGAAAAAGAAGGAGAGTGGGGCTTGATCCCGGACGGCAAGATTACTTAAAGGCATATCAGTGTCAATGTCCTGGCATATGGAGGTTCTAACTCTCCGGTGCCTTCCATCTTTCATTTGTCCATCGGTTGCACCCATGGCTGGAGACTGCCATAAGAGGAATATTTACCACCTGTTTACCACCCTATTTACTTGCCATCAATGTAAATAGCTATGGCAGATAAAAGGTAGCGTGACCCTCTTCCTCTGTAAGCCTTGCTCCCACTTGCTTCTGCTTTCTGTCACTGAATATACCATAACCCCATATAGAAGCAGGCGCTACCAAGCTGCGGAAGTGCAAGCAGGGGCTTTTGAGCCTGAAACATAAAAAAGGGGCTGTTCTGTACAGGCTGGTGTGCAGCATGGCATTAGAGAAGGGGGTTGTCACAGGCAAATAAGATCTATTAGAATTAATCAGAATAGCTGATTTTTTTTTGTTGTTCTCTTTCCTGCAGTAAATTTTGATCACAAAACATCTTCCCTATCCCAGTAGATATCACCATGTGCCTGAGGGAGGTGATTACCTGTTTTACCTGGCTTTTTCTGTGACACAAAATATGGGGAAGCTCCATAAGCCTCTCCTAGGGTGACAGAGAGTCTTTCCCAGGCCTGAGCAACAGACTCCTTCCCTTGCCCCAGTATCGGTAAATCATGCAGCCATCCAGGACACTGTTTCTCTATCAGCTGCCCTTGGCCCTTTTCCTCCCATCCACAGCTCTACCTTCTCCCACACACATCCCTCCAATTGCAGGCCCATTAGTCTGCGTCTCTTGCGTTCAAGCAAATCAAGTTACCTTTTTGAGTGGCTTCCTGTAGTTTGAGATTATGGAGCTATGATAGACCTCCCTGGAAACAGGTACCGGACTCCAGCTGGGAACGTCTTGACGGTTGCTGCTCTGAACAAACTTCACATTTCCCATCTGTTTTAGGGAGATAAGCAAGCCCTCTGTGTATTTCTAATCTTGCACTGATCTTTACGGAAACTGCCCCACTATACTTGCGAGGGTTGCAAAACTCCTATCCCATCCTTGTTTGGAAACTCCTCTTCATTTTTTCAGTCCTTATGTGAGCCCTGAACCAAGAAACGATCAGTATTTAGGAAGATAGGACACCTACAACTCCACCTCTTGCTTATTATCTGAAATGAGTAGTTACTACTTCGCTTGCATTCTTGCTTGCATATTCATTTCTTGTGATCTGTTAATATTCCACCAAAGTGCACCCACATCCAGAAGAGTGCTGAGATTGCTAATCAGAGTCTCTCTGTCCGTTTCACAGAAGCCATTCCCTAACTTCAGGATGGTGAGCACTATCAGTCAGCCCCACCACGGTATTGTGTGCAACGAAGGTGAAAAGTGACAGTCTATTACCACTGGTTCCTTACTCATTTAGCAGTACCACAGGAACAGTCACTGCGTACAGATAAGTCTCAGCTGGAATTGTTTCTCTGGAACCTTGCTGGGTTTTTTTTCTCCCCATTAAAAGTCACTCACAGACTCTGTTCCAGGATCCACTGCAACCACTGGAAGAATGCTGACTTTGGCAACAGTAGCTTCAGTCCTCCATACGCTGGTGGATGGATGCCCTTGGCTTTCCCACAGGAGAGAGTTAGAGCTTGGTGAAGTCAGCTTAAGCAGGAGGCTAAAGACTTCCGAGCATTGTAGGACAACTCTGGAGAAATGTGGAGGAAAAACTGTCAGAGCAGTGGGCAGGAAATCTAGAAGCAGTATGTAGTTCCTAACAGACTGCTAACTTCAATAGGCTGTCTGTGAGAAAAGGCATTTCCATTCCGTTTGCTAGATTCCCTAAGGCCAACAAACAGACCAGAGTGGACTAAATATGTCTGTGGCTACTTTAAAAAAAAAATAATCAATATGCTTAACTGTCAGAAGTTACAAAACTTATGCTAAACGTGGATCCCTCCATGCCAGTCCTCCAGAGGTATGGTAGTTTTAATTATTGAATATTAAAGACTGACTTAATTAAGTTTTATCTTAAACATTCTCTTCCAGAGATAGCTTTTTAAGTCACTCTAAATGTTTTTCTTAAACAGACCAATAGAAAGGAATCCAGAGTACGCTACAGAAAATCTCAGTGCCTTTTCATTGTGAGATCTCTGCTCTGCAAGGAAGGAGAAGAAAATCAAGGAGTAAAACTACATCACATGGAGAAGGAGCACCAGGGAGTTTACTGCAGCAGTTAGAGGATTGCAGACAAACTAGTGACATGTTTTTCTGATTACCAAATCTTTAAGCAAACTCCTCACATCTTCTTTTAATGATCAGAGGCAGAAGACACACATTCACAGCTCTCTGTCAAAGGACCAGAACACGCATGATGAGTCTGTCAATAGGCATACAAAATCAAAGAATCATAGAATCACAGAATAGTTTGGGTTGGGACGGACCTTTATAGGTCATCTAGTCCAACCACCCTGCAATGAGCAGGGACATCTTCAACTAGATCGGGTTGCTCAGAGCCCCGTCCAACCTGACCTTGAATGTTTCCAGGATGGGGCATCTACCACCTCTCTGGGCAACCTGTGCCAGTGTTACACCACCCTCATTGTAAAAAATTTCTTCCTTAGTCTGAATCTACCCTCTTTGTTTAAACCGTTATCCTTTGTCCTTTTGCTTCAGACCCTACAAAAAAGTCTGTCCCCATCTCTCTTACAAGCCCCCTTTAAGTACTGAAAGGTTGCGATAAGGTCTCCCCAGAGCCTTCTTTTCTCCAGGCTGAACAACCCCAACTCTCTCAGCCTGTCCTTACAGGAGAGGTGCTCCAGCCCTCTGGTGATTTTTGTGGCCCTCCTCTGAACCTGCTCCAACAGGTCCATGTCTTTCCTGTGCTGAGTGCTCCAGAGCTGGATGCAGTACTCCAGGTGTGGTCTCACCAGAATGAATAGTAATTAATTTTGATTTTCAGCATGAATGATTCTGACTTTGTGTGTAAATATGTCCAATTCCCTCTGATACCTACAGGTCCCTTAAGCTGAACCTGTATTGAGCCTTGAGGCTGTTTTAAACTACGGCCCCTGGAAACAGCACTGGTGCCTTTGACCAGCCAGAAATTTAGGTGGTGCAGGGTGCACAGGCTATTTCTCCAAAAGGCCCTCCTACATTGGAGAGGAATGGTAAAACACAAGTGGGACTTCAGTATGAATCCAGCTGTTCGTGGTAGCTTTTGCCTGGAACAGGGGCTGTAATGAGTCAGGGTTTGGTATGTAATGGTGCAGGCTATAACCCAGCTGTCTGCTGTGCAGGCTGCCCCTGCAGAGATGGAAACCCAGCCAGGAGGAGTCGACTGTTTCTTGTCCTTTGCATTGCTATTGGAGAACCACCAGGACCTTAATCCCAGGGGCTAAAAGCATTCAGGGCTTCATTTTGCAATGAGTGGAGCTTAAGCCTGTGTTTTGGTTTGCAAACGTTCTTTTACAAGTCAAGGTCCTGATATGAACTTTTAATTAATTATACTCTTAAATCTTCCTCCTTTCTATTTAATTTTTGGGTGTAGGTGCAGAATTCCAACAGAGATCAGCTTCTGCTAAGACAGAGCTCTCTGGCAGCATGAGTAACCCACACCTCAGAGAAACAGAATAAATATTGCAGCCTAAAGAGTTTGCTGAAATTACAATTCAAAATGGGTAGAAGTCCTTTCATTTCAGCTTTTAAACAGAAGCACAGCTCTCCTAAAGATGTAATCTACGAGGCATGTCAAAGGTTTTTGACATTTGAAATTATAGCTCCGGTACTGAAGAGAGGCTGTCAATTTGTAGCTTTGTGCTTTTTCTCCCTGTAAATGTGAGTAATTTCTTTTAGCCCTCAGTACATCACCAGTATATTGTTGTTTGTGGAGCTGCTTGGATTTAGTAGATGAGAATCAATAAATGAACCATTTACTGACTGTGAAATTGACTTTTATAATTGAGAGACTGCTGAAAATGTATGTATATCTGAGGGAAGCAAAAATCAAACTGCATTATATTGTATGTTTGCTGCAGATCTGAAAGAAGTAAGTTGATCCTTTTGGATAAAAGTCACAGAATCACATAAATCTTGGATGGGAGGGACCACTGGATGTCACTTACTCCAACCTCCCACTCCAAGCAGTGCTGCCATCAGCACTGTCAGATCAGCCATGACTGTGTTTAGCTTGGGTCTTGAAAAACCTCCAAGCATGGAGCTTACACGGCCTTTCTGGTAACCTGTTCCCGTGCTGTGTGCCCCTCCCAGTGAGGAAATGTTTTCCTTAGTGTCATGCAAAAGTAATCATTCATGTTTTCTACTTATTTTCAATTTTATGTTAATATCCTTCTGGTAGGAGAAAAAAAGTCCTACCTGCACAAACTTCAACAGAAAAAGGGGGAAATAGATCAGGCATCTCAGCTACTCAACTCAGTTAATCATCTAAGAGTGCACTAAGTGCACTCTATTAATGGGGAAACAGTGGCCCTCCCAGATGGAGGTTCAGAGGGACCAGACTAGGTACTTGCCCAGAAGGAAGGACCTTCTGCTACTTCATCACTGAAGGTGGTGGGATTGTTTATGAAATCAGCTGGCATTGAAGGTTATCGAGTCAGGGTGTTTTCTGCTCATTATGTGTAATAGACAGAAACATCACTGAAACATAAGCAGAAAACCTGATTTGAGGCCTGGAACAACATAACCTGGGCTGAAGTTAACGTTCCTGTGCCAAGGACCACTGCAACATTTATTTCCAATGAAATAATACTAGACAGTGGGAGTTTCCTGTGGATGGTTCTGCTGATGAATCTTACTCCTCAGGCAGGAAGCCCTCCTGCTCCGACTTTTCCCAGAGACACACACAAGCAACGTGTTCATCCACTAGATGCTTATGGAGAGAACCTGTTATTTTACAGACTGCTTGGTTACCTTCTGCAGCCTTCCACAGTAAGTAGTACAGAGTGGCCTCATAGAGGAGGGAATCCATTGTGAAATTTATGACAAGTAGATGGTAATATAGGTACATGTTAGAAATGACTGTAGTGCAAAATTAGGCTTATAGTCACAAATTGTGCCTTAGTCTTCATTTTGGGTTCATACCTTGAATCTTTTTGCAGGTAATGGTCTAGTGCAAATCACTGGGTTAAAATAGCTTGTTCTTTGGAGGACTGAGAATTCAGATCTAAATACAGAGTTTGAATACCTACTGATAGTTTTTGTGGGGTTTGTATACTTTTCCTACAGAGTTGCCACTAGGCCCTTTTTTCTTGGGTGGAGCATTCTGATGCTCCAAATGCTATGGGATTTTAGGAACTTCCTTTAAGAATTCAGAAGCGCTGTTTGACTTGCTGCTCAGGTTTGATGCACTCTTTCTGTCTGGTTGAACTCTTTCCATCAGATCAACTCTCAGGTATTGAAGTTATTTGACAACTTGACTCAGTAACTTCCCTGGACTTGCTCAGCATACTAATTTTCCTCAGTGATTCTTCCATATCTGTTCCGAGGCTGAGTCTCACCTATGTCATGGCTGATCTTTCTTTTACCCTGCTTATCATATCATCTTCCCCCCTCCAATCTCTGACACATGAGGTGACGAAGAGAGAAGCTGACCTGTCAACTTGAACCTGGAAACTTGCTCCTTCAGCATGACTCTGTTTAACAAAAAAAACGGGCATGACGAATTACCAAAGGGAGTTCTGCCTCTGACTTTCTGCTTTTCCCGAAGAAGTTTCTGTGAAGATCTATTTAGTATCATGAAGCACATAAAAAAAAAAAAAAAAAAAGCTGCCTTCCAAAGGCTCAAAGGCTCCCCTTAGAAGTGTGTTGGCAGAGGCTTCATGAAAATGGAAGCCAGATGAAAAGCTGCAAAGTCTGTGTGAAGATCCATAAGGGNGGGGGGGGGGGGGGGGGGAGTAATGTGTAGGTACTGTGTCATGATGATCTCAAAGGTCTTTTCCAGCCTAAATGATTCTTTGATTCTATGGCATCCTGTGTTTGTATGCAGTTACTACTTTTGGCAACTAATACAGCAAAATCCATTATAATCTGGGGCCAGACCAATCAAGTTACTTAATTTTAATCTAATATAGATGAAGTATTGAGTTTAAAAACCAAGGCAGGAATTTGACAATTTGGGAACATGAAATGACACTAAAAGTGGCTACTAAAATTGCACTGTAGCTAGAAATGAGGCAACCAAATAATATTTTTTGGATTCTATTGTTTCCAAGGAGAGAGAATGTGGGCACCATGGAGAAAAGTTGAAAGATAAAAAGAAATGTGGCATGAGACTTAAAGAGCTTCTCTAGTTCATCCATCTGTTCCATGGCAGGATCGTTTCTACCTAAGTCATTTCTTAAACTTTTGTCTAATCTCTTCCTAAAGATGTCCAAGGAAAGAGATGGTACGGACCTCCCTTGGCAATCTATTTCAGACCTTTTACTCGTACAAAGTTCTTTGAATACATAACTTGAGTCATTCTGGCTTCTGTAGGAACCAATTGCTGGGGCCTCACAAATGCCGGCCAGTACGGAGAGGTAGCTTTGTATGTCCTGCAGGCAACATCCCTCGCTATAAAGTCTTGGATGACCCCTGTAAAATCACCTTAAATTCTAATCCTGTCTTACTTGTGGTCTCTTCCAGCGTCATAACTTCTGCAGAGGTAATCAGCTCCTTCTCTATTCAGGCCTCCAGATCATGAGCTAAATTAGTAGGTGGGACTAGATCCAGGATAGATATCTACAAAACCTGGTTCAGTTTCTCTTTCTATTCCAATGGTGAACCAGAGTATGTAGTCGCTGAGTGTATCTCTCTGCTGTTTTGCACCCAACCTGCGCTCGTTTCATCAGCACCCTAGCTTGCTTATGAAAATGTCATATGAACCAGGGGAAGGAACATAACAAAATATAGATATGTGACTCCTACTGCTTGTCCTCGAGCTACAAAGCCTGTTACCCATTATAGGAAGGAAATTATATTGGCATGCTGTAATCGTTGTTCTTAACAAGTCCATTCTGGATGCTACTGATTTCCATGTTCCATTCAACAAATATTTTGTAACAAATAGATCTACTCTTTTTTTTAATTTTTTTTTTATTTCTGGGAATTGAAGTTTTGGTGACAGGCATCTACATTTTCATGCATTTTCCCATCACTTTTTAAAGACAGGGTTGATCTTACCCTTTGCCTGCGTATAGATTCTTTTAAAAACCTTTCTATTCTGGAAATATAGATGGAAATATTTGTTTGTTTTCTCCAAATGGAGAACTTTAACTATCAAGGGTCTTTTTAATGTCCAGTCCTAAAGGAAACTATTTATTGTAGGGCTTCTGCTTATCCTTGGTTTCCCACAAAACAGTGGTGAATACTTTACAAATAATTGCACTCATCCATACTCAATGTCTACTTTACCCAAATTTCCTAGTCAAGCAGATATCTAAGGTTGCTTTATAAGCAAATACAATACAAATGATCTCTTCATCCCACGTACAAACATATTAAAGCCTTCTGGGAATTACACACTGTAATTTTCTCTTATGCTTACTCAGATGCTCCCCAGTGTGAGTTTTTACTGATTGCCTACAACATCCTTATGCACAGACCTGCACACGCTTTTTGGGTGTTTGTGATATGAAGCCTGGTAAATCCAGTGAGTTTGAAATAAGTGGGTTGAACATCACCAAATTGCACAGTCATACATGGCCCTTCCTCTCTGTTAGTCTTAAAAGCTAATTGACGGGAAGCTATATTGCTTGCTGATGGGCTATTACTGTCTGTGGAGAGGCACTGTTGTCAGAGTGAAGTCTTAGAGATTCCAGTAAGTTTGTAGTAAGAGGAGAAGAATCTAGGATTGTTTCAGTCTCAAAGGTCTACCAACGTGAACCAGTGTACTTTCACTAAAGCAAATGAGTCTAGGCTGATGTACAATAGCCGAGCATTGTTGCCTGTATGTAATTAATCTGCGGGGTTTGGGTTTTTTTCCGGCTGATCTGGCATCCATTGGAAGCCACAGTACATTAATGGGACTGTATGAATTGCCTGTAAAGGCAGGCATATCTTCTCAGAATCTTCTGCCTTGCTGATGAGTGCGTAGAAGTACCGTGTTGCTTGTCTATCCAATATGATTCTAAGAATAAACAGTCCTTTCCTCTTATATTTGACAGAGAAACACAGGACAGGAGAAACAGCATATTGTGATCCCTTTTTTTTTTGCTGAGGAGTTAGGAGCAGATCCACAGAGGAACATACGGCTTTGCAACTCTCAGCACATCACTTTTAGGTGCTTGGGAGAAGAGACCTAGAGTTCGTCCCTGTTCCGTGTTTTGCTATTTTGTATTAACCAGTACACATGATAAAATACAAGGCCCACTATCCAGCCTGCCTGTCTCCTCTTTCCCCACAGAGTGAATACCTGCGTCACTGGATTATGGAATCATTCACATGCTTACTCCTTTTCCCCCGTCTAATGCATCTTCTGGTCTTTTTGTAAAATGGGAGAGGCAGAGATGGATCATATAGCCCGTAAGCTAGCAGGTTGGGCACCCTTCTTGCAGGAGGTGAGAGAAATGGGCTTGAGTCTCTGCAAAAAGAAGAGGGAATTACATTTCCACATACTTGGGTAAAGCCTGTCTGAGGAGATAGGCCCTACGGGAAGCATTCCCTAGCCTCTTATTGCTAATTATAGGTGTAATCTACTAAATACAGCCATCTGGGAAGTGATACTATTTAAAGAACTTTAAGACTCTCTAGATATGGAAGGTGCTGTGTAAAATCAGGTACTATCCTGGTTTACATAATCTGTGCACAATTATCCATAAACTTCACTGGCCGTTGGGTGGGATTTAGGTTTTAAAGATTCCTGGCATCCTTTTATGAGTGGATGATTTGCAGTCTTAAATGATAGCTTCTTCTCTTTTAACTTGCTTGATTACTTCAAATTTAAGTGCTGAGCTATATCATATATTTGAGTGTTGTAAACTGGGATCACTTTTTTTTTTCCCCTTCCTAAAACCCCCAGAACTTCAGTGTGCTGAATTAGAAGAATACCGATGTCAACACAGAAAAAAAACCCAAACCTCTCCTTTGGAGACATCCCGTGCAATCCCAGTCAACCATGCTGAAGAAAAAAGCAAGAATGGGGGACTGGGTGGGGCGGTGGGGGTGGGTGGTGGCTGGGTGGGGAGGATTGAGGGGAGGGAAGACAGTCTGTTAGATAGGAAGAGACAAAGACAGCAAAACAAAGGATGAGAAGCCGTGTGCTTGTTATCTACAAATAAACACACTACAGAAGGAATTTATGTAGGTTAAAGGACAAAGGTGGTGCAAGATCAAATAACTATGAAGTAGCCACAGTTAAATAGAGGCTGCATGTAAGCAAGCTGTCAAAGCATCAGAGGAAAGGAATTCTGGGGTGTTTATCACAGCAAGTGACCTGAGAGAAACCTAGATAATTTAAAAAATAATTGTATCAATTTATGAAAGTGATAAATGGCACCTGTCAGACTGAATTCAGTAACCCAAGGTGTCCCGCTTAGTCTTGTGTCCAGTGTCAGCCTTTCAGTAAAAGGGTTGTTTCTTGCTAATTTTCTGGAAGGCTTATTTTCTCCTATGATGGAAATGGGTTACAAAATATGCATTCTGGTTGTTGTTCAAGTTGCAAACTAAAATATTCAGGTTCAGTGTATGTTACTCACTCAGGAGTGCACGTTCATGCAGGAGGATACTGTTCTAGCAGCTGATAAGCTGGAGCAGAGACTGTACTGCTTTCAGCCCCAGGCTGTCTGAAATGATTTTTCAGTGTCCTCCATTCCCTGTGCTCATGAAATCACAAAGACAGCATTACCAACTCTAAATATTCAAAATTATAACCAGAACCCTTGCTGTAACTGCTAACATCATCATTTTGTCTTCAAACTAGTAAGATTTCAAGAATCAGAAGTAAAGGATGTCATTTGCCACTTTGTTTTGGAGAGACAAGCTTCACTTTTTATAGTTATGAGGATAACAGCTCACTGTGTTTTTTAAAATGAGAGCTGAGATCCTGGTACACAATTCTAGAAACTGGGACTTCACAAGAATACCAAATAACACAAGAGAGAGGGGGGAAAAAAAAAACCCTCCATCAGCATGCCACTTCTTTTTTCAGACAAAAACATAGAAAAACCAACCTCTCCCGAAAGTACTCTCATGACAGGAGTATTTTTGTAACCCATTCTTAGTAGCAATGGGTATGGAGGACAAAGTGGCAACAGGGAGGTGCAATGTGAGAGGGATACTGGCTTGTGGTGGGAGCAGTGGTCAGGAAGGGCACGAGGGCATGAGGCTTCCACATGCAATCTCCATTCCTGGAGACTCCCGGGCCTGACTTTGCCCAGGCAGGCAGAAAAGGAGGGACAATCCTTCGAGCTAAATAAGGAAAACTTGGCCCCTGGAAGAAGCAGCAGGAAGCAGAAAAGTTTTGGGGAACCATCTCTGACTTTAAATACTTGTTTTTAGAAAACCAGGCCCAACTGCCACCAGTGCAGCCTGGAAACAAGGGCATTTCTACATGAGAGCAGCCAGGCCAGGCTGACACTCCCCAGCTACTTCTAGCGCTAAAAGTAGCAATGTTGGAAGCCCCCCAGTTCTGGACAACGTGTTCCAGTTAACAAAAATCAGCCTGACACTCCTGACTGTGTCCAAACAACTGGGGAGCCTGAACACAAAGTTATGTGGTCAATTAGTCAAACATAACATTGCAAGACTTCTTGACCTTTCAAAACTGGAATGAATTTGCCAAACAGGAAAGAGTAGGAATGAAGCAGAACAAGTAATTCAGAAACCTTCTGGGTCTAATCCGCCAATGCCTTGCACCTCCAGCCTC
Source organism: Himantopus leucocephalus (assembly GCA_003993805.1). Taxonomy (NCBI): domain Eukaryota; kingdom Metazoa; phylum Chordata; class Aves; order Charadriiformes; family Recurvirostridae; genus Himantopus; species Himantopus leucocephalus. Next base: position 47,256,376 of record RSEF01000003.1, on the reverse strand, counting down.
ATTTCTGGTCTCCTAGCAGAGCAATTCATGAGCGTCAGCACATTTCCAGGGGTGAGACCAGAATCCTGCACGACCTGCTCCGCCACTTCTGCTTGTGTGAATTAGAAAAACATGGTGTTTTATCCCCATTTTACACTGACAGAAATGCGTGTCCCTGCGTACCTCCGGCAAGTGCCTATCCCAGTTGGGTTATTAACTGAATGCTCGTTGCGCATGACTGATGCACGGAAGGAAGGACGTAGGAGCAGCTGTACCAGTTCAGACCCTGGGTCCCTCTGCCCCACCATTTGGTTTCTGACTGTGCCGTGGGCAGAGGCATGGGGATGAATAAGATTGGGGCAAGAGCATACCATGCTCCTCTCTTCCAATACCCAGTTGCTTTCAGGTTATTTTCTGGAGTCTGACACAGTACTCTTTAGTAACCTGATCTCATCTTCAAGTACTTTGGATCTTTTGGCCCCCCAAAAGTACAAAAAAATACTTTAGGGACCCAAAACTGTATCAACACAATTGTGTGGAGTTTTTTTCTGTTTCATTCTGTATGCCTTTCCTAATAATTCCTAATATCTGATTGACTTTTGTAACTGCTACGCCAGCACTGAGTTCATAAAATATGCATCAAGGAAAACTCATGGCTGTGTGGCACAGCTACTACCCTCGTGGTCTTTGCAGTTGCCTGGTCCCCCTTCAAGCTTTCCCCTAGCGATGAATACTTGGCTGAATTAAGGGAGAGATGCAAGGGCTGAGGAAGCCATGGGAGAAAAGGGAGAAGCAGCAGTGCCTGTAAGTGGGGAGGCAGCTATGGCTGTGTGAGCCGGAGGGCAGTATCTGGCTTCACTTCCAGCTGCCTTCACAATTCCCTCAGCAGGTTCTTGAGGAAACTTGGGCAGCGAAATGCAGAGGATGGGGTACACGAATGGCATCACCCCAGCCCCCTCCCTCGGTGGTTGCTGAGGGCAGGACGGTTTTTCTCAGCATCTGCTGAAAGCTGCTGCCTTTAACACCTTACCATCTGCCTGGCCCGGGCACGCCACCCTGCGCAGCGCTTGCATGAAGCTACCAGCAGATCTGCCCTTCAGGAACAGACACGGTCAGTGAAGCCGATGCCAGTAAGGTGGCAGCTGCCTGGATTTCTTCATATATTTTTTTTTCCTCACTGTGATTTGCGTGTTCTTCCTTGATGGCTGTTACCTCCTCCCCTGGAAATAGCAGCCATGGTCTATTTTCCTGTTTGTTATACTTCGGGATTATTTGCAATGAGGTCTCTGGGGCTGCGTGCCCTGCCCCCAGCACCCCATTTCTCCTTTGCACCCCTCACCCCTGGGGTGCACCGCCTCGGTGAGCCCACTGCCGGGACCTGCAGGCATCCCCCAGGAACTCACAGAGAAAAGATAAAAAGGACGGAAAAAGGAAGATGTAACTCGTGAATGAATGGAGCTGCATCCCCCATCGTCTGACAGCTGTGCAACTGCCTTGCCTGGCTTTGGATCAAGCTGCAAATTTTTTTTGCCAGTCTGCCCCTGGGGCAAGGCTTCACAGGCAGCCAGCGAGGGCACCCCGGGCACTGAAACTAGGGGGTACGGCTCTGCTGGAGAGGGGTGGGGAGGGGGAACGAGGGGCAGACCAGCTGCCGTGGGACAGATCAGGCTTCTTGAAGGGTTTTTCTCTGCAGACAGCTTACCCATATTTCACCCAAATAGGTATTTCCCTAGTTAGGCTTTTATCCAACCTGCACCACTTCATGGGGAAAAGGGATAAAAATGTCTCCCCTTTTGCTGCCTGGAAGGATTTTGGAGCGCCTTTGCAAGATGTCAATGAGTAAATCAAAAGTCAGCGACTAGCAAGTCAAGCCGNGGACAGATCAGGCTTCTTGAAGGGTTTTTCTCTGCAGACAGCTTACCCATATTTCACCCAAATAGGTATTTCCCTAGTTAGGCTTTTATCCAACCTGCACCACTTCATGGGGAAAAGGGATAAAAATGTCTCCCCTTTTGCTGCCTGGAAGGATTTTGGAGTGCCTTTGCAAGATGTCAATGAGTAAATCAAAAGTCGGCGACTAGAAAGTCAAGCCAAATAAGCACAGATGCCAACCAACTCCCAAACATCATCCCAAAGGGTAAATCTTTATATTAAGGTGTCAATCAAGGTAGGTATAAAATGCTACCTCAGCCAGCTTTTCAAGCAGATCATATCACAGCGAACAACCTTTTTGGAAACTGTTCTGCATGGCAAGCAGTCTTCTTTAAGTTGGGGGAAAAACAACTTTCTTAAGGCGACTTTCCTTCTGTGTGGGTTATGGGCAGCTCTCCAGTCAGTTCCTTTCCTCCAGTAGGGGAATACATACAAACTTCACCAGTCTTCAGCATTAGAGTAATACTGTACTGTTACTCTCTGTGTGAGTATACATACAAAACATATATATGTGTACTACATATAATATAGGTATGTGTATATCCATAAGTGTAATATAGGTGTATATATTTTGGGTAGCATTACACTGGGTACTGGGTTTCCCTAGTAGGGTCCTGCA
>RSEF01000003.1:47226673-47253746 GCA_003993805.1 Himantopus leucocephalus | reverse complement strand
AGCCATGGCAGGGCTAATGAAAGATGCCGGATCCACCACCCTAAAAACTGAAAAGGTGGAGCTCCAGCAAGATATGTCCTTCCTGATGGTTCCTTGCCCAAAACACTGGGAGGAAGGGAAGGCTATTGACTGACCCAGTGAGTCCCTGGTACTGGGAAAGTCCTACTGGACCATGGGCCATCAGTGTCATTTGAAGAGTGCTCAAGTTCAGAGCTGACTGAGGACCAAGGGGACTCCTCCTGCTGAGCTTCTTATTTCTTGGACATGGCTGTCAGCGATCTGGTTTTTTACATAATTCACTTCCCGATTGCTTGCTCATTCCTAGTCAGTTTTGCAGAAAATCTTAAGATTAGCATAACAGCAGTGACTGGGGTACAGGCATTTAAGATCAACTCAGTGCTTTCAAACTTCAAATAGACAGACATCTGGGTGCCTCGCTAAGCATGGGTTAACTAACTCCAACTGTCTCCACAGACTGTGTATTCTGACAGCACTTCTTCAATGAAAGTATAAGGAGTATAACCACTGAAGCTCACTGCCCCTACTAATTCACTGAATACCTCTGCTTTTCCTTTCTTCAAAAGATATTGATGACCATTCATGGGCCCCGGTGGCAGTGTTGGTTTTTCCCTCAGCATTTGGTGATCCAAAGTAAAATCTGTAGCCTCTATTCTAGAGCCAGCAATAACAAAAGCACAAGTGAGTACCAGCTATCAGCCTTTCAACCACCTCTGCCCAAACTCTTGGTTCAAAGTGGCTTTTGGTAATACAGTAGCAGCCAGTGTCTTATCTACGCTAAAGGTTCTTCTTTGCAATGCTGGAGATATAACGTTGGGAAGTTTGAAGAAGATAAATCCAAAGTAGACCAGGGCAATCAGTTTTTCTCCTGGGATTTAAACTAAGAGGACCTACTACGACCAATTACAGTTGTCATTCCAGAGTAACTTGATATAAATCACTGGGGTTACAGGGAGTGCAAACTGTTTGAAAGAGGAAAGATGCCTAGGACTCCCCAGTTCACAAAGTCTTTGCTGTAACCACTTGCCTCATGCTTTTGTTGTCTCACTAGCCTCAGGGCTGTGAATACCAGTAAAGTGCTGGGATATGAAAGAGAGGACTCTGCTAGTCTGAGATCAGAGAAGTGGAGCTAGAGTGAATGCTCATGCAATGCAGTACAGCAAAGCTCAAGGCAAAGATACTCACGTCAGCACACAGGAATGCCAAACTCCCAGGATTGATGGCAGAGGTGCTTGACAGGGTTTACTTTCAGGTACTGAGGAGCCAAGATAAAAGCAGGCTTCAGTGTACCCTGTTTCATTGCTGCTCTCAACCTCATTCATGCTGATGTCTCCCTGGCCTGTACCTCTAGTTTCTTCTGCCTTGGTTCCTTGGAGAGCATTGTGACTTCTCCAAGAGGACACACTGGGAGGCTTAGCAGCCAGGATAAGCTTTTGTGCCTGAGGTTGCTTTGGATGACACCCTGCCAAGGGACAGCCTTTACCATTGTGTCCACTCCGGCCTTGTAAAAAAGTGCCATTGAGACATCTGATTTTCTGGATTCTGCCAGTACCTCTTGGAGCATTGATTGTATTAAGGCATCAACTTGCAACCCAGTCAGTCCTTGCTTTGACACTAACATTTTACGTGTGATACAGTGATATTCTGCAGTTGTTGGCCAGATGTATAATAGGATTCTTTATAAAGTAGTCTGAAGGGATGTCCATTTATCTCCTTTCATCAGGCCTGCCACTTCTCACACTCACATAACGTGTGTGTCTCCATGTATATACAATCATGAATGAATTCCTGGTGATAATATTCATTGAAGGTATACTTGGATACGAGGGGACAGCCTCCAAACAAGACCTCAGTTTTTTGGAACAACTTTTGAAGTGTTAAATTTTGTTTCCACTCCGCTTTGGAATAACTTCAAAGCTTTTCAATGGAAAAGATAAAGTTTTCAGTTCCGGTTCAAGAAATGGCTAAAGTCCACCCTAGAGCTTTGAGACCTTCTGTTACAAACTTCATCACAATCAGTACATTTTGTTGAAACATTTTGGCTTTGACTTAATCACCATTTTTATGGAATGGCTGAAAATTGAAAATGTTCCTATTAGTTGTGTACATGAATCAAGGTATCTTTATCTTTAAGACACCTGTGTACTCTGTGTATTTGTTGTGAGCTTAAAGATCACAAAGATGGTCAAATGGTTTAACACTCCAGATTGAAAGACTTTTTGAACTTCCTGCTCTGTACAGATTCTATTCTTCCCTTTCAAGTGGAAAAATTAAAGCAGTGATTAACAAATGTACATCTGAAATTGGGAGATCTCCCTACAGACTGCAGAGGTTGCTTTAAGCAGGAAATGTTGTTTCCAGTAATTGAATATGGTGATATAATTTATAGCTGCTCAGCCACAAGTTTGCACAAATCAGACATAATGCTCCTGATTAATTAGATTTTCTGTTTATCACAACACCACAATCTTCAGGCCAAAGATGATAGTTCCCCTTTTATTTACAGCCTTCCAGGAGGCAAAAGACTTCTGAGAACTGGAATTGCTTGGCTTCTCACATCACTGCCAGTCACATGGGCTGCCCTTCACGCTGCAGCATGTGTCATGGTTTGCCCAGCACCATATGTCCTGTTGATGAATTAGCTGTTCTGTGGTGCAGGGACATGTGCACCATGTGCAGGTATATGCACATGAGCCTGTGCCCACACATGCATGGTAATTGTTTGGTGCTGTTCTTTGTTTGAAAGAGATAAAGATTTATTTTTTTTTTAATGTGAATTGGGAAAGCAACTCCTACATTATAAAAGTGGGGTTTTTGTAGGTGATCCCAGGATTTATTTGTGGTTTGGTGGTTGGGTGTGTTTTTTTTTTCCCCAGCATATAATGCCCTCAGGTAATATAATCCCCGTGAAAAATGATNGATTATAAAAGTGGGGTTTTTGTAGATGATCCCAGGATTTATTTGTGGTTTGGTGGTTGGGTGGTGTTTTTTTTCCCCAGCATATAATGCCCTCAGGTAATATAATCCCCGTGAAAAATGATATTGCTTGTTCTGGAACAGGTCTGGTTAGCTCCAGCAAAGCATAACACTGATATGATAGTCTATTATTGTTACTTTCTATGTTTTAAAGCACTAGCATTGTGTTTAGCATTGACTGAAACACAGGAGATAATGGGCAGCCTATCGACCATCTCTGAGCTCACTGCTCAGACAGAGGTTAGGATGCGAGAATTTGATCTCTTCAGTTCCTCACATAACTCTGCAGCAGTCTTTGCTGCTGAGCACTGTAGCTCCATCCCCATGTCACAGGTACAGATGTTAGGGCCATCTCTGGATTTGACAAGTCCTTAGTCATTTGGGTTCTGGAGAAGGGAAGAAATTAAGCTGAAAAGTGAGAGCTCTGGAATTTTTCCTTTCATTTCTCCAGCCTTGCAGGAGATGAACAATTTCAGTGCTGGTGGAGCAGGCAGAGTGGTGAGTGTGGAGTGCCAGAAGCACACCTTCCTCACTGTGCAGCTTGGTGGCCTGCTCCTTCCCACTGCCTGGCTGTCACAGAGGTTCCTGGAAGAGGAAGGACTCTCTGGTTTGCTTTGTGGGAGCAAGTCGCAGTCATGACTAAGCTACAGCACTGAAAAATAGTCGGGTGATACCAGTCTTTTTTCAAAGCAGGGAGGGAAGAGATAAGGAAAAAAAAGGTGGGTGCATGGGGAAGGTTTGCTGGCCTGTGTAGAAAAGGTGGAACTCTGTTCCATCCAGGAAGTAAACTAAGATGTATAACATTCCCTGTCACATTTCACTTTGCTATTCAGGCAGGGCCTTTTTGAAGTCAGTGGGAGTCTTTCTACTGCTTTCGGGGGATTTTGGATCAGTCCCATACAATTGTTTGGGTTGATGACATATATCTGGCCCTTTACATATTGCTTTTAATGAATGCTGCATGGGAAAAGCATCAATTTCCTATCCGCTCAGAAAGCACCTAATGTTTTGTAGCTGCAACCTAATATGTTGAAGCGACTGGGCGGACCCAGCAGTCCGGTGTTTATTTACCCATACCAGTTTTGAGTTTACTTCAGCAAAGGAGGTTATGCAGAGGACATGGTCCTCTGGAAGCTGGACACTGGGAAGGAACAATCTGTCCTGATGAGCAAGGGCTGCTTCAGAGCCAGCTACCGTGCCGGGAGCAGGGAACCCTACCCAGCCCGGGTTCCTTTTCAGCACCTGCAGCTTTGGCAGAGGGCTCTGCTCTGTGGCAAGCAGAGGGTTTGGGTTTTTTGCTTGGTTTGGGGTGGGGTTGAAGTTGTGCTAATCTTTATCTTAGATATCACAACTCTTCAGCAAAAAAACCCAGCTGCTCTACAAGCTCAGAGAAATGTTATCCTTTTCTCTGTCCATCTACAGAGGAGAAGGGGGAGAAGCAAAGAGGAGATGCTCGCTGAGTAGGGTAGCAGCAAGGTCAAGCCTTGCTCATTCCCATGACACTCCCTGTTTGCAGTACATCCAGACAGACCTTTATGATTTTGAGTATCCTAGGGGAAAAACAGTATTGGAATCCTATTAATTCTTTTAAAAACAAAACAAATAGCTGAGTTTTTATTTTTAATGGCTAAGAAACAAGTGAGAGGGCCAATGTCTAGCTAAATGTAGAATCAGCCAGCACTTCAATGTGCCCAAAGTTAGAAATGAACCTTTGCTTTTCCTTAAAGTCAAATAAGGCACTGAGTGTGCCAGGTGAGTGTAACTGGCCTGCTGCTCCAGACTCTCTGGTGCTAAAGAACTGTTCTGCAGTGATCTCCTACAAATTGGTTTTCCAACCTAGATGATACTATAATTCTATGATTGTTTCTGGCTTTGCAATGTCCCTAGTTTGGAATTTTTCATGCTGATATTTTTGTGTCCTTTCTGAGTTGCTATTGCTTGGGATTTTACTAGATACTGCTCAGTTCAGGACAGTCCAGCAGCCACTGAAGTAAAAAGACTATTTCTCTTTGGATGGGCCCACAGTTCTGACAAAACACAAAAGTCTGGTGTCACAGATGGGGAAACCTGCTATGACTTCTTAGGACTTCTGGGTAATGAGTATGGAACTGTTTTTGATGAAGTGCGTAGCTGTGTAGCGAGTCAAGCAGAATACCCCTTCCTCTCACTACACATGAGGTGAAAGAACAAACAGAAGGTGTTAGGATTAATGCCTGTGCTGTGGCTGTCCTGGCCAAGGACAGCACCAGGCAAGCGGGACAAGAAGAGAAGCCTTTGCCTCTGGAGTGGGGAGGCTCAGTTCCCTTAGAAGACACTCCAAGGAAAGCCACATGTAGGAGGACTGAATTGCTCAAAGGGTATGAGATAGCCTCAGTGAACACCAAAGATGACTGAGAATTGCATAGAGGTATGCTTATTTTGAATAACTGTGAGGGCCATCTCTGATCTCAGGAGGGCTGCAAGCAGGCTGAACACAGGTCTCTTCTCCAGGATGGCCTATACACCACCAGCTGAAGAAGGATGCCAGAAGTGAAGGACAAGACTGTTACTGCAGCCTCTGCTCAGTCTCACAGGAAGCTCAACGTGCAACAGAAGGGCGTTGAATGTCCAGCAAGGGATTTCTACAGGGGTGGTCACAGCTCCGCCGGGGAGCCTGATGTAGGAGTGATGAATGTGCATTAGGCATGGCACTCCAGTAGTGCAGATGGGTGGCTGAGTTGAGAAGCAATATTTCCATCAACACCCATACGTCACCGCGTGGCAGAAAGGCAAAAATTTGCAGATGCCTTTTGGTTTAATATTTACCTAGCAGTTTTAATGTTTTCATCTCTGTACTATCTGAGCACACAATTTCATCCATGGCCCTATGAATTCTTGTCTCGCACAAGGCGTGGTTGTGTTTTACAAGTAATCTTGTGCTGGCTGGCTGAAATATGAGCCCACAGCATTCAGAGCAATAATACTGTACAAGTTGTAGTGTTTTCCTCACACTCCTGGGTATCGGTTAGCTGCAAGGCTGCCAAAGGACATTCCACAGTAAGAGGAAATTGAGTGTAGGTGGGCAGCCCAGAGCCCAAGTGCGTATTTTATAAACTCTTAGTTGTTATACTTATAGGCGTGAGTCACACAATAATCATCCTATTATCAAATTCACTGCTGGGTGTGTTGGTTTTTTTTACTTTTAACTGAAATTTCATGTAAAAGTTGCCAGTATTTTTCAGAAGATTAATTTCAGAAAATGGAAGAAAATGAAGCAAAGCTAGCTAGCTGATACATTTACATGTGTGTAAATGCTACTTTAGTTGTGCACTGTTTTTTTTAAGTGCCAAAAATATTTAAAAATATTCTTGTATCATCTGAGGCTGAGGAACTCTGGCAGAAAAAAGGGGCTTTGTCATCCCTGTTGTCTGATGCCAACTAGTCATCTTTCAGTATTAGATGGGCCTTCAGTGCTGGAGAACAAATGGCCTTCTAACTGGACACCATTACCAGACAGATAAGTAGTCAGTCACTCACAGGAGACATCTGTAAGGTATTTATTGTGCATATACAAAGTATTTTGCCCCCAAGGATTAACCCACTCTGGCATAAGATAAAAATTTTGGGGGTTTGGTTATGCCTAAGTCAAGTTTTTAAAGCAGACAGCCTTTTCCAAGAGACCTCCTAAGGTAGTCTCTGGGGCAATCGACGTTGTTTATGACGAACTCCAAGTGACTGGCCTGTGATGGCGAAGCCTTGGTCAGGGATGTCTTCCAGCTATTTTCCTCTCTTGTGATGGAAGAATTTTAACTTGGCCTCTGAGGCCACCAAGGTCTTGCCCAGCCCATTGCAGGCTGAGTCCCTATGAGTCAGGCCAGCACCAGCTGACACATCTCCTCCAGCTGGCAGGAAATGGCTTGTAGTCAGAGAGACAGAAATAGGAGGATAAAAGGAGTATCAGCAATGATGGTCCTTTCTTTTCACTTGATTACTTCTTGGATTAACCTGTTTTAAAAGCCATTAATATCCTGATATCATAAATGAGAAGAAATCTGTTTCATTTAGGTGCTGTTAGGAATTTGTTCTCTACTTTGAAGCCATTCTTCCTTCTCTCTTCTTTGTCCTTCAAAGACATCCTGGAAAAGGCAAACCTCTTTACTCACACTGCACAGTCCCCATGAAGTCCTGTTCTTCTTTTTTTCTAAAATACACCCCAAGGGAGCAGAAAGACTATAGAAATGCTACCTAACCCTGGTACAAGTCAGAAGACAGGTGCCCTCCTCAGCCATGCACCATTCTCCATTTGTAGAAGCACTGTCCCAGAGGTGGTGACTCAGTAACTTCATTGCTGGAGCCAAGTGTCTTGCAGGCCATGCTGAAGAGTGGGGAGCTGATGGCTTGCTTTGCTAAAGATAAAAATAATTTCTGATAAGTGTAAGGCTGTAATTGTTAAGAAGTAGAAGATCACTGTCTTCATTTTGTGCACATAAGCAGCACAGCAGGCCTTGACTACACATCGGCATCCCTTGAGGGCTACTCATATTGGCTTGACAACCCCACATCCATATCTGGGTACTTTCTAAGCCCGTCTCCCCTCCATTTCCTTCTAGTGCTCAGGGGCCATATCAGCAGGCAGGAACTATTTTCAGAACAAAATATCCGTCATTTTTTGTGACTGAACCTCCCTTCTTCCTAGGGAAGCTGAGGCGTATGCCAGGTGGTGTACTGTACAGGTGTCTTCTGGATGCTGGCTTAGGTGTCTGGGGCCTCCCAGCCCTGTGTGTTTCCTGACATTGTTCACTGGAACAGCCATTTGTTTCATCATTTTTTCACCGAAACCACCTTTTCCCACTGCTACTGCAAACCATATTATTATTGCGGAGGTTGCATTTCAGTGGTTCATTGACCTGTGTATAAACTAGCCTTTGTACCAAAATGCTTAAATTACTGTTTTGCAATTTGAAATGAGCAGTGCCACAAAAATGCTAAACGTTATCAGTTGCTGTTTTTATTTCCTTCCTTTGGAACAGGAATGAATGAAGCAGTTGTGATAAATAAGACTATATTACTCATGCCTGGTATGGCTAACTAATCTGAATCTCAGATGAAAATTTTGTTTTCCCCTGCAGGATAGATATTACTATATTTCTGGCCAATTTGCAGCTTGAGTATTGTGTTTTGTTTGTTACCTTTCCATGTGGATTCGATCTGATGTGCTGTTCTCCTTTGCATGCCCCTCCACCCCCAGCACAATGCCTTGACTTACATGCTGCATCCAGGCTCTGCTTTAAGTCACTACCTTTTGGATTTGACTACCTCACCGTACCTAGAAAAGCTGAATCAGCTAGGACTCTGTCCATACTACTTAAGCTAATAAAAGCTTTTTCATTAACATTAATAGGAGTTCAATCTTCTTTTGGTATGCTGCTGCACATCCTGAATTTCTGCTGATTTTTAGCAGGATCAAGTGGTATAAAGCCACTCCAGTGCAGGCCAAAAGTGTGCACGTAGGTCCCACTGATGTGGTCTGGAGTGAGATACATGGCAGCTTTTGAAAAGCTTGTCCTTAGACTAGTAATGCATACCAGGATTTTCATATGAAAGGTACCATAGATGCAGAGCTCAGTCCTATAAAGGTAGGAAGATAAATACAGTTGTTGCATCTAGCCAGCTCAGTGGCTTCTGTTGTCCAGTACAGTGTATCCAAGAGTGACCGAAAAAACCCACTTCAAAGAAAGGTGCAAAAAATCCCTCCATTCCCCATTAGGTAGTTATGGGATAATTGCTGCTAGCGCTTCTTCCAACCTACAATATTTAATAGCTCAATAGTGCACTGAAGCTTACAGATGTACGTATCTTCCAAAAATCTCACATCACTTTTGAGAATTAATATTTCTGGTGCTGGATGTTCTTGTTTTCTGTGTCAGTGACTGATCATTTTGATTCTGAGATGTTTGTGGGGCCATTAAATTGTGCCACTGACATGTGTCCCACTAAAAAAAGACTCGCTGCTGGCACAAAGTGCAAATGTATTCCTCTGATCTCAGGGTGATCACTACTGGCACAGCCCAACAAGCACAGTGAGGGTTCTTGAATGGTGAGCAGAGAAGTTTTTAGGGAGCGGTGTTTCAATTTCAGTCTTCCATGAGGTGACTCATAAAAACAGTGAACGGAGATGATTAATTTAAGAATTTTGAAAGACCTCTTGTCTGTGTCCTTTTAAATAAATGCAGTTTAGTTTGGTTTTTTCCCTCATGTAATAATCATGGGCTACTTTTGCAGTGCTTGCTAACCATGTTCACTCTTTACCAGATGAAGCATACCTATCAGTGCAGCTTGCACTAGAGAGTATTCAGTGCAGCTGAATCCCAGCTTTTTCTCATTTTGTGGCATACTGCTCATTAGGTAAGGTGAATGATGTAGAAGAACATGTGTAGAGGAACAGAGTGTTGATGCTGTCTCATTTTCAGTTTGTATCTCATTACAGACATCCAGTTTCTGTGGTCACTATGTTTCCCCTTGTTGCTTGTTAGCTTTCCTCTTAGTGTTATCGCCTCATCTTTCAAGGATGCAATAGTCACCTCTGCAGGGCAAAGGATCTCAGTAGGTAGTTGTTTTGCTGAGGGAAAAGCACACACATAGTTTAGCATTTAATGAACAGACTCTGAAGAGGTGCATTTAAATCAGCACTTAGGGCTGAAGGTGTGTGGAGAAAGAAAGATAAAATATTGTGATCGGTGGCAAAAAAAGTTACATGAAATAAGGACAGGAGGATACTATGCTGTAAACATAGAGGTAAAATGCTTAGATTTTCTTGTAGGTCACATACAGTTTTTGAACCACTAAAAGACCTTTTGAAGAGCCAGTGTTGAATGCAGGTGTGATAGAGAACTGAGACAAGGTATGGCTGTTCCCTCCTCATGTAACAGACATGTGAGGCTGTGTCGGGTGGGGGAGGTGTTTCCCACAGGATAGTGGGGTGAGGGAGGCACTGCAGCTGCAGCCTCCTTACACTCTCACACTGAGCAGCTGATGTCTAGGATTTGGACTTGTTATTCCTCCTTCTCACTGTGATATCTTAGTCTCCAAGCCAATGGCCTCGTGCCATTCCCCTGCTAATAAATGTCCATGGTTCCTTCCCATGCCATCCCCTACCTGCACCCAGCTCTTTAACCCCTTGAGAGTCCCATTTCTGGAAGCTGTGCTGCCTATCCTCAAGTTGTGTGTTGCTGCAGGCATGAGGAGGATCTTTCCTATCTCAAAATTTCCCAATTTCCTTCTACATTGAGGCAGTCGTAGCCAACTCTTCTGTGAGGAGGCAGTCCAGACAGTAGTGATGCAGTATAGCTTCTGTTATGTGGAAAGGCCAAAACCACTAATGCTGCTGTTTGCCTTTCTAAAGCCCCTGACCGTCAGGAGCTGAGAGCTCGTGCATTTCTGGAAAGCAGGTTCCACTAAGAGGTCTCAAGTGGGTCATCCACAAAGTGATGTACTCCAAATCATCGGGTGCATGCTTTGCCCACGCTAAACAAACTCTCTTCACTGCTTCCCTTCATTCTTCATTTGCTCTCTCACCCTTTTTTGCAGAATCTTCTTTTCCCTCCATGTGTCTTTTCTTGGTCATGCCAGCTAGATGTCTGCATGTCATCCTCCTTGCTCTGAGCATTATTTTCTTCTGATAGTTTGTATACATTTTGACTCCCTCAGCCTGGGTGACTTAGTTCTTATCTCACTGCTTTGCCAAAAATATTCTCTTTTTCCTCTAAATGTTCTTCTCTTGATCATGACTGACTAGTATACCGACTCTGGTTTCTGTAGGAGGCTTTGTTTCCTCTCCTCCTCCCACAGCAGGGACAGTTTTTGCAATTCTTCAAAGTGAAAGTTTTAAATACCTGTAGATGTTCCAGGGATCAGACTCTGTGACCACCACCTCTCATTCACAGTATTCCCCTGTAGGATGAATCACTCTTGAACATACAAAGTTTAACTTAAACATGGGCCCAAATCAGTTGAGCCTAGGTCCATCCCCATCATGAGCTGATCCAGATCTGCTGATTCAAAAACCTATAACCACTGGGATACATCAAAATCAGGATCCCATTCTGAATTTTAGAGGCTAGGTGTGTTCCTTCTTGGGCAGCTGAAAGCAAGGAAAATTTCAGGTGATCCAGCTTTGCACTGCACTCTCACTCTCCTCCACGCTTTCTGCAGCTTGGAGAAACCAATTCCCCTCCCGGACTCAGGAATAAGGATCAAGTAAAGTGGTAACTTAACAGGAAAGAAGAGAGAGTTGGCTGTTTGACTGTATTCTCCAGTTGTTGCCGTCTTCCAGGTGGCTTTTTATAGCCCCCTGTAACTCAGACAGGGTAGAGCATCTTTGAACTAGCAAATGGCTGCCGCTGCAGAGGCAGCATCCATGCAAAGGCAGAGTCCTTTTATGTAACAGGGCCCCAGGGAGTAGATGGACAGGTATTTTCACCAATGTGCAGTGATGCTATTTGCATATCAGTGAACACTTTGAAGAGCATCCTCATCATGGCTCTGCACATCCATGCTGTGTTGCTTAGTGAAGAGGAGTTAGGGCAAGTTGTCATTGCCAACAGTAATGCTACATTCATGTTGCTAAACAACTGCAGTGGAGATGAGTGAGGAAATTTGTCCAAAATGCCTTTTCTACTGGGTGGGGAGAAAGGCAAAGGGCAAAGGAGAAACCCCGATACAATGAAAGACATATTTTACCAAGCTGAATACAGACTAGAAAGCAGACAGACATTAAGATGCCTACTGTAATGCACATTTGATAAAAAACCAAGAAAAGTTCAAAATCATTTTTCAATGTTAGTTGAACAGTAGTAGTTTTTTTCATTTTTTTTTTCTCTACATAAGCTTTTTTACGTCTTGCATTTGAGTCTTTTCCCAATGTGCTGCACAAAGCTAGTGCNGTTAGTTGAACAGTAGTAGTTTTTTTCATTTTTTTTTTTCTCTACATAAGCTTTTTTACCGCTTGCATTTGAGTCTTTTCCCAATGTGCTGCACAAAGCTAGTGCGTCTCCTGCCTAAGGAGAAGGGCTATTGGGCTCCACACCTAGGGTGGGATTTCTTTAAGTTCATGTTCACTCTGTTCTTCTCACTGGACTTTCATCTGTGTATCTGGGTGCAGTGAAGCAGATGTGCTGCGAATAAGGAACATGCTCCCATTTCTCCTTTTGTTTCTTCCTGATCAGACTGGAGCCGAGAGCTGTGCAAAGTGGCAGTGGATTTTTATTTCCCACTGCACTTGTTGGGGTGGATTTATACCAGAATAACAGCCAAGCTGTGTATCTCTGGTCTCCCACTGTAACTCCCGTTGAGATAAAGAAAAGGGGCTACTTCAGCAATTAAATTGGAAGACGTCTCAAAAATAAGTAACATCTCCATGGCTCCCAGCCCCAGAAGCTCCATATGGACTTGCCCGGCTGGGCATCTGTGGAGTTTTGGCTCTAGTTCAAGAGGCGCAAGTGCTATTCACATGTGTGTTTCTGGGTCTCCATTTCTGCCCCATTCACCCCCCCGTGCCCACAAGCCACCCTGTATCCACGTCCATAAATTTTTAACACTGTCTTGCTGCGGATGAAAGATGGCCACCAGCCCCAGCAGGTCAGTATAATCCGCTCATAAAATATCCACTGGTATTGGCAATAAAGTCCCAAGGGAATATATCTTCTGGAAAGACAAAAATTAAGAGAGGTGGTTGGGGTAATTGTGCTTGATTGAAGGGAGAAATACTTTTTCTAGTAGAAAAATGAGCACTTAAAAATGTTTGGCCAGCCGAGGACAATTATCCAGCTGGTGATGCGCAAGTACAGAGAGCAGTTAATCCATTTTAAATCGCTCTTGCACTCAGGAGAGTGACTGGAAAATGCCACTACGCTGGCTCTTGCTCTGGGTGCAGTCAGGGGGACTTCAGTGATGGCTGGAACCAGGCTTGTTGGGTGCAACCCCTCTTTTCCTTGCCGTGAATTCTCACTATTTGATTGGTAAAAAGGTGTTTCCTTCCTCCTTACAAACCTGGAGAGGCAGCCTGGGGCCTGAGCGTGAAGAGGGGAATTATTCTCTCCCTCCCAAAGTGTAGCCTGTAATACACAATCTGCTTCCAAGGTTTAGCTGACAATGCTCTGTTGTTTCGGGAGCCCGCCCCATATACCGACTGCCTACCGTGGCAGCACTGACCCCAACAGGAGAAGCTGTTCTTCCTGTCAAAGAAAATATAGAGGCGTGACTGAAATGCACCCAGAATACACTGGCTGAGGAAAACAAAGCCATTTCTGT
Source organism: Himantopus leucocephalus (assembly GCA_003993805.1). Taxonomy (NCBI): domain Eukaryota; kingdom Metazoa; phylum Chordata; class Aves; order Charadriiformes; family Recurvirostridae; genus Himantopus; species Himantopus leucocephalus. The sequence goes on along the minus strand of RSEF01000003.1, from coordinate 47,240,465 downwards.
GGTCTTTCCCCCCACTGATATGTTTTAAATACTGAGTCACAAAATCTTTTTTTTTTTTCCTTGGGTGCACTAGGACAATGAAAGGAGAGAGAGCTGTTTTGTGAGCGATACAAAAATGGCAGTTTTCTGAATTTACTCGGAAGGCTTCAGAACCTGTCCATCCTGGGTTTTGTCGGCAGCAGGAACCAAAACACCTGCTAAGATTTCCTTTAACTTGTGTGAGTAAAATGCTTCAAACTCACTTATGTGCTACAAAAGAGGGAAGGGAAGAAAAGCTTGAGCACTGGCACGCTTCCCCGCCGCCCCCCTTTCCCTGTAACTGTGAAGATCTGAATTCAGATGCTCATTTGCACCAGCACAACAGAGAGAGAGAAGCCTCCCGGTTTTGTCTCGTTTAAGGGGAATTACAAACCACCCAAGCGCCGCCGTAGAGAATCAGATGCAAGCATTACCTCATCACCACGTCGTGTTATTGGCTGGAGATAACTGGAGGTGGGGTGTTGGTGCCTACCCACTCCATGAGCGCTGAGTTTTCTCATTATCTCTTTCTCTTTCTTTCAAATCAACTGACCCTTTTAATGGATGTCACCTACAGGGACAGCCCGCCTTTGTGGAAGTGTCTTACAGAACCTGGGAGGAACAGCACAAACGTGATCATGAAGAGATTGAATGAGATTAGTAGAAACAAATTTTAAAATAAATAAATAACTCTTTCAATGCAATACGCAACTGTGTATTCAATATGGCAGTTTTAACCATCCTTTTAAATTTGCTATTAAAACCCACAGAACAGCTCTAAAAATTATGTAGTCATTAGAATCCATAGGGCTTCTTCATTTTTTCTTTTTTTCATTAAGCCTCTGTATGCTTCCTAAGGCTAAATCATGTCATTTTCATTCAGGACCACCCTCTGTCATTGGCTTTCAGAAAAGTCATCATTGATTGCAGTAGGCATGAAAAGCCTGGTGATGACATTACTTACCTCTTGTGAGGACCTGGCTCCTCAGTCATTGAGAACATATAGCCCTATTGGAAGACACCAGAAAATTAGAATTTCAGCCCTAAGGTAAATTCCAAAATGCTTCCTGGGGGAGAAAAGTTACCTCTCCTCTTACAGACAAGGAAAGCAACAGCAGTTTAAGTCACCTGCTAATGTGATAGCTGCACAAAAGTGGCAGAGTCAAGACTAGAGGCATTGTGTGAATACAAGCAATGCTCTTGCTGCTGGCCTTGGTTTTCACTTAGATCTCACTTCTGTGAAATGCCTTTTGGCATGAAAGCAATTCAATGTAAATTAGGAAAGGATCTCAAGATTTATCTCTTGATGAATAACGTGGCCAGGTGCAGAGCCAGTTCCAGGACCCTCTTCAGCATCTGTGCCATATGAAGCTGTATGCCATGTGGGCTGCGAAAGGCCTTTAATCCTTTATTTCCTTTATGGCAGTTATTAATAGGGGACTGAATTCTCTCTCTCTTTGTCTCTCTGATGTCGTTTCCTTTGTTTCCTTTTAGGAGCAGCACAAGGGGATAGAGAGCAGACAAACTGCATTATCCTCGTAATTAACTATCTCAGCAATGTAGTGACACCATGGCAGTGGTAATGCTGTGTAACAATTTGCATACATTAGTTTTCATGTCCCAGGAAAGCAATTTCTGTAGCATTTAAGAAGAAAATAAGGAGAAAAAAAGGGAGGGAAAAAGGGTTGATCTGAGGTAAATATATGATTTTAATTCAGAATGTATTCAAAGAAAGAGAGTGAGTGAAGATCTGAAAGTACTTGAAGCCTGGTTAACATAGGTGTAATTTTTCCTGAAATTGACTGTGCTGATCTAGTTTGGAGAGATATTCAGCACCTTTAGGACTCACTGATTTCAACCAGCGCTGTGGGTGCAGACTGTGTTAGCTGTATGCAACATCGTGGCCCTGCATGTGCTGCACTCGTGATGCTGCATGGGCGCTGCCCCCTTCCTGCATTACTTCCTGGCTTGTGCATTTCAATTTATGCAAGGAAAAGAGCTCTGAGCAAAAGAGAAGACCCCCCAAACCTGTCACCATATCAGATGATCATGTACTAGCAGTGTTTCCGTCAGAGACACAGAGGCTTTGGCAGTGAAAATTTATCTATCACTGCCAGAATCCTTTGCATCCTGGGCTCCTTCACACATCAGGGCTGTTAGAAGAGATGGCAATAGCCTGCCAGACATTAAGAGGACAGAGGGGCTTTTGGATCTGGGGTACAATGAAGTAGTCCATTGCAGGAACTGGTCAGAGGTGGGGAAAGGGACTGTAGCTGCAGCTGGCGTGCTGCTGCGGCTGCCTGGTCTCTGCTGCCCCTGCGCTCCCAGTACAGGGGTGAGCCTCAGCATAGAAAAAAAGTCAAGCTCCTACACAGGCAAAACCAAAAGACCTGTTTTCCTTTCATCTAAACCACTACGTGGTGGTAGTGATGCTGCCAGTGATGCCACACTATGGTTATCTCAGCACGCCTTTGAGCCCAGTTTGGTTGAAACAATTAGACCTGAAAGAGGGGTCTGTGGTCTGGCAGGCAGTAGGGGAGGGAGTACCCCGACCTGGTTTCAGATCAGTGGGAACCCACAAGCCCTGTGTTATCTTCACAGGTATTTCTCCATGTTCATATCTGTGTGACCTGGCAGCATGTGGCACTTAAATCTCTTCCTATTCTTTTTGATGATTTACTCTGTGACTTTGGGAAAATTACTTAATATCTGTGTGCCTGAATTTGCCCATCCATAACTTGGATGCATTAATTAAACAGCTTCCTCAGAGGGATGTTGTGAGATTTAATGAATTCATGCTTGCAAAGTAATTTAAGATTTCAGATGAAAACTGCTGGAGAAGTGCAAAATGCATTATAATTAAAACAGAGAGGATACAAAATAATAATAATCAAATCACCCTGAAGCTGCTGATCACTGTAAAGGGGGAATATTTATACTTGAAGTTACTAATAAAAACATCAATCACTGTGTTACAAAGTAAGGTTCGTTAGCTACATAGCATTAGTTGATATTATGCTATTTCTTATTCCGCTTAATATTTCCATTGTCTTTGCACAGAAAGAAAAATCTGTTAAACTGTTAAACTTATTTACTCTGGATTTATATCAAAAGGAGATCAGCATTGTGCCCAAAATACGTCAGAAGAGTGTGAAGCCCTTGCATGCTTATTTGTATGGCTATCTTTACTCGCAGCAGAAGTCTACAGGATGACTTGCCTGAGTGAGTGCAGAACCTGTTGTGGAATTGGGGCCTTGGGATGCAGGAGCAAGGGAATGAAAAACCATCCTCTCGCCACAAACAATGCAGTCCACACAGAATACCAAATCCTTGGAAAGGAAACAGAATTGTATAGCACATGCCAAAGCCTTTTCAGCTATTGTAGATTTCATTACGTAACACGGAAAACAGGGATTAGTGTGACCTTACACACCTCCAAAAAAAAAAAGTTATCTTTGCCCATGCTGTTGTGGTTTAACCCCAGCCAGCAACTAAGCACCACACAGCTGCTTCTTCACTCCCCCTCGGTGGGACAGGGGAGAGAATCAGAAGAGCAAAAGTGAGAAAACTTGTGAGTTGAGGTAAAGACAGTTTAATAGGTAAAGCAAAAGCCACGCATGCAAGCAAAGCAAAACAAGGAATTCATTCACTGCTTCCCATGGGCAGGCAGGTGTTCAGCCATCTCCAGGAAAGCAGGGCTCCATCACACGTAATGGTTACTTGGGAAGACAGACACCATCACTCTGAACATTCCCCCCTTCCTTCTTCATCCCCCAACTTTATATACATATGCATATACATATGCATATACATATAGCATAATGTCATATGGTATGGAATATCCCTTTGGTCAGTTGGGGTCAGCTGTCCTGGCTCCTCCCAACACCTTGTGCACCCCCAGCCCACTCGCTGGTGGGGCGGTGTGAGGTGCAGAAAAGGCCTTGATTCTGTGTAAGCACTATTCAGCAATACCTAAACGGTCCCTCTCTTATCAACGCTGTTTCCAGCACAAATCCAAAACATAGCCCCATACTAGCTACTATGAAGAAAATTAACTCTGTCCCAGCCAAAACCAGCACACATGCCCAGCTGAAAGCCGAGGGGAGGAAGGCAATGACTCTTGTGAGGTATTTCAGAGAAAGCTGTTGGAGAAGCAGCAGAGCAAAACCACAGAAGACCAGGCAAGAACAGAATGTGTATTCAAGACATATCCAAAACCCACAAATTCCAGAATATTTTGCCTCTTGATCCAAAATCCAAAAAATTTTGGATCCCAAAAACAAGCCCAAGACTGTTTGAAGATTTATGTCAGTTGGTTCAATTGCATTCTTGTAAACCCTATAAACCACAGTCCCCACTGTGCAGCCTGCAAGGCCTGTGTCCCCCCTTCATAATAAGGGAGGCAGCTGATCCCTTGGCAGGGAGAGTACCTGCCAGTAGTTCTGTGGAAGCTGTCAGCCTTGGGAAGAGGTGTAGCACCTGACCCACCTTACAGATGGGGACAAGTCCTCATACAATTGAAATGGTCATTGGTTTCTGTGCTTCACGTACAGCTGATACCAAATGAAGGGCTGAGCAATAAAATAAATTTAAATAAAAATGGCTTTCCTGTTATGGGGCAACTTATTTGTGCCCTGCATTCAGAGGTTCAAAGGTCAATGCTCAGTTGGGGGAGAGGAGATAAGAGGGATTTTGACTATATGGAAATGTAAGGGCTTAAGCTGGACTTTGAATTTCAGTTTCCTGGGTGTATCTGTGAAACTTGGCTCTCATGCGTAAAAAAAATAAACATTTTTAATGTACTGTAGGAACTGATTTTGTTTTCGTAGAGCTATAGTTGATCCCTCCTGAGATGAAATGGACATTTGTCTTGGCGTGGGAGTATCTCAGAAGTCGCCTGTTTTGGGCATGCCTGAAGGGCACCTGGATGACTGTCAGGATGCTGGCTGACACCAGCTTCTGAGTTTTGAGAGCTTTCTGGCCAAAACTTCCCATTTTGCAGCTGAGGAGCTCAAGCAGTGCTGCTCTTGGGACAACAAACTTACAAAGCCTGGTTCCTGTAAGCTTATTCCTGCTTCACCCTCAGACTATGAGCTCCCAGAAAAGCAGATTACGCAAAATGTCCAGTTTAGGGAGGACCATATATGCTGTATAGCTCTTAACATCCTTGGACATTGTGTCTCAATGAAGTATACATTTTAGGGACTTAATAGGGAATGAGAAACAAAGGGATAATCCCTCTCCATTGAAAAGACAAAAGGGGAAATGTGGGAAGTATTTCAGCCCTCTGCCACAAAAATACCTTAATGCATTAGTCATCTGAGTGATTGCAACATGTTCTGACAGTTCTGATGCCAAAACTGTGACTGAAATACGGAGGAAAGCCAGGTGCCACTAGTCTTTCTAGCAATGAGTGACACGCCAGATATAGTCTTTGAAAAAGCCTATTTTGTGTGAGACAGCTTGGGGTCCAAATGTTTACAAACCCAAACTCTGAGTCCATCCGCACTCTGGGGAGCAGCTGTGGGTCTGAGGGCAGGTGCATTTCTAGAGTGGTATAGAAAGCCTCAGCCTTGGTGTCATGAAAGTAAATGTGTGCGTGCTTTCACTCAGAGCAACTTCACAAAATAAGAAGTTTCCTCACTGCTGTGGGTAGATGTGACCCAGCTGTGGAGCTGGGACTGTGTTACATGAAGTAGTTCATATATTCAAAGAACTGGTCTCGTCTGGCAGAAGGGAGAAATAATTTTTCCATTAAATCTGTTCCTGCCTAGTATATTTCAGATATTTAGCACTCAGATTTCTTCTCTTTGTGTGGTATGGACAGATACAGAAACAGATATCCAGTGTGTGGCAACTGGATATCACCCTTCACTTAAATATCTCAAAGTGTACTGCAAAGGTGAGAAAATGCTCTTTTCCCCTCTTCTCACAAATGTAGGGAGTATAAAGCCAGGACAGAGGTGCTGCAGGTGGCTGAAGAGAGTGGTAGAAGAGGTGGGAATAGAGTTCCCCTGTTCCCTGTTTCCAGGGGTGTCCCAAGCTCAGAAGAGCAGGTGAAGGCTGACAAATGAGCTGGAGGCAGCACTGTAATCGTGGGCTCTTGGGTTGCTCTCCTGCTAAGTGTCGGAGTCCTGTTCTGTGCCAAAGGAAGGAACCTTGGAAAAGGCACCAAAGCTCATTACATTATGAGGAGAAGTGATCATAAGTATCTCTGTAGTGGAAGACGGTTCTTGTTTAGAGCTGTCCGAATTATCAGAGGGTTTATTGCTCAATACATTGGATTTTTACTTGTTTCTAGCATTTCAGGATTTCAATAAAGCACTTTAGTATATACTAATATGCTGACTGTGGGAAACTATAGGTATTAAACCAAAAAGGACCATAAAATATCCTGGGTTTGAATTCCTCCCTGTCAGAGGCCACTAAGCTTCATTCAGTTACTTGCGTACTGATTTCAATAAGTTCTGCTTGGTTAATGCAAAGTTAATCCCAATTTGAGTATGTCAAAGACGCAGGAGTCACCATTTCCTTTTGTAGTTTATTCCATGAGTTTGCGTCTCTTACTGGAGGGGCTAGGGATGAGCCTGGTAAGAGACAGAACTGAAAATAAGTTTTATTTATACCTTTGAAACCATGTAGATTTATGTCTGGCCATTCAGTCTAGAGGTTTACTAGCTGCTTGTTTATCCCAGGGAAATCATTTCTATATACTTTGTCAAGTCCCTTCTTGACGTTTGTCCTTTATCTTGACTTCCTTGTTCTAAGCAAGCTGAACTTCTTCATTCTCCCACTGTAACTCATTTTCTCTGGCTGATGGAAAACTTTTCTGGACCCTTTCTGCCTCTTTTCAAGTATCTTTTCAAAAACTTAGATAACAGATTTGCCTGTGGCATTCCAGCATTGGTCTTGCCAGCCTCACATACTCTGATAAAATTGTTCGCCTGCTGACTCCTCCTCTGTTCAGATACTCCTCTCTTCTTGTACAGGGTCAAGAACAATGGAAATGAAAGTGAAAATTCCTTTTTTCTATTTCCAAATATAGCTAATTGTTTGGAATTACGTGGTATGGATTTCTCGAAGTAGAGAATGAAAATGTACCAAATAGGTAAAGGAAACAAGGCAAGAGACTGAAAATAGCCAACTGTTCTGGAATAGCTCTGAGAATAGCTCGTTTCCCATATCTCTAAACCTATTCTTAGTCCAGTCATTTACTGGATGAACTCTTAGTGCACTTCTCTCAACAATGTCTCAGTTAAGGAGGTCTAAGTGAAGTTTGGATAAAACACAGTCTGCCCCAGTTGCAGCTCTGTGCTTTCTGTGTCTGCATCTCTGTTGGGATTTCTTCACACGTGGATGTCACTGCACAGCTGCTGGTTGTTCCAGTTATCCAGTCTTTCATCTTCTCACGGATCTGTGAAGAACATGGGTGGAGCCTTTCATTTCACTTGGAGGATATGTTGAGCCATAAATGTGTCTGTATTGCTAATTTTATGATGACTTCACATAAACCTGAACACTATTATTTTATCACATTAACAGTGATCCACCTATATTACTCTTCTAAGGGTGAGTAACAAAGGACTCCAGTTTATAATGAGAAACAACAGCTATAAGCAGATGTTTGAAGACATATTTTCAAAAAGTTAGATTTCATCAGTCTGAAAATGAGACTGGCCAAACTGATATTGATCAGCCAAATTTCCAGTAGAAATTCTGGAGAACCCTTGAGGCTCTGGCAACTTCTTTGAGGTGCTCAAAGAGAAGTAGATCTCTTCTGAATATCTAGCCAAAAAAGGCAAGCAACAATGAAGCAAAGGGTTTCATAACTTAATTAAAAGTAGGGTAAAAGTAAGCTGATTTATGAAAAAACATCAAAACAAGGCAAAATTCTACATTCTGAAATTGAATGCATATCCAATTATAAATTTTTACATTTTTAACAGGCCAGTGGATCTTTTATAATAGGCTGGTGGAACATCCCTGCTCCCACTGCAGTCAATGAAAAACTCCAGGGGAAAGCAGGACTGGAATGTCTTTAATTACCCATTTATATATATATATATAAAAAAATAATTTTGTAAATAATTGTCAAGGCTGGACAAAACAGAGTTGCTATAAAAGTCAAACTGATCACAGAGTTCTAGCCATTTTTTCTTGTCCCCCAGTTTTACTGATTCTTTGTGGACTCCCTAGCTCTTATTCTCTAGAGCAGGAGAATGAGGGCTATGAGCCAAACAGGCTATTATTTATTACAATCTGTAGTGGGAGTGATGGCAGCTGTTGATGGTAGTTTTTCATTAACAGTTAAGTAAAGCCAATAAATGTTGTAATGCACTGCGCAATGGCAGATGGTGAGCTACAGAAAGAGTTTCTACCTCAACCAGTGCTCCATGTTCATCTCCACTTTGAAATACCATCTAAATAGAAAGGAGTTTTAAAAAGGACCACCTGTTCAGCTACCTTATTCCCACATAACTTTTATGTGTCTGGAAATGTAGTCGAAATACAAACTGCTAAGATAAAACAGACTGCTTGCAACCAAAAGGATTGTCCACTGACAATTTGACTCCTACCTAGAACGCAGTTTCTAGCCTATCTTGTGTTCGTTTTCCTTGCAGAACTGAGTGGATGCCTAGGCCCAGAATAAAGCACCAGCCCACACTGAACCTCAGACTTTTACAGCTTTCTTTTCCAGAATCAGTAGTATAGGTTAGAGTAGAAATGCTCTTTCCACACTGTTCTTTATGTCCAACTTGGCATTTCACTTGAAAACTTGCTCATGTTCCTGGTGAGTTATCTTTATGCTCAGATTTTATCATAGGCAAAAAGGTGGCCTCATGCAGAGAAGCCTAAGCCTGGCTGTTTGAAATGGAATAATCTGATGGAGAAAAGCAGTATTTGCTTCTTGAATTTCAGTGATATTAAACTCTAGGAAAACTTTTCTTTTTCTACCAACATCCGTTTCTACAAGGTCTATGATTACTGACAGAAAGTTCTTGCCGGGACCAGCAACTTCTCTGCTTTGGATACTGTCATGATGACTATAGTACAGAATCTGGAGAGATGTTGTAAATGGTTTCCCAGGCATTTTGTAGTGTCTTGCATATCTAATGATGGTAATGCACTTCTAGCATTGTCATTTTTATATTGAAGAGAAAAGAATATAAATAATGGATTGGACCAGGGTACTAAACCTTTAAGTTGTTCCTGAGTCTGCTAGTGGTCCCTGCTGAATTCTGAGTCAGGAGCTAGTGAAAACAGCAGTGCACATATAGGCCCTCCCTGCCAGTAAATAGGTTATTTGATGCCTGAAGCATCAGTGCAGTTTCTGTACGTTATTTCTGTTATATAGTGAGAGTGATGCAGCACCATATTTCCAGGTGAATGCCCAAACTTCATGAGTCATAACTACGCTCTGAAGGGAGGGTCAGAAACTAATTTTGGTTTAACTGTACTGCAGTGACTGGAAAGTTAAAGCAAAACAATCAAAAATATAAAGTCAAAGTCTGGTAAATTGATATGCTGATGCCCGTATGAAAAAGTAACCTGGTGCTGAAAAGTAAGTTAGATTACTGTAGTTTAATCCCCGTGCTCCAAGAGAGCTGCTACTCCAAGAGCGGCTGGCAACAGCAGGTGTATTTCCCATGTCCCAGCTGCTTCATTGCTATCGTTTGGTGAGAACATACCATTTATAGAAAAATCACTATAAACAGCAACCCAACCAAAAGGCATTGCATAGAATCTCTGCAATACAGCAAACATCTCTCAGCAGGATCACTTGTGAAAAAGGTGCAGTTAGATGTAGGATGTTGTAACTGGCATTCTGCCTTGAGGACTATACCAAAAATGTTCTGCTCTCCCTCAGTCTCTCGCTGCAGGAGAAATGGAGAGCAGCTGCTTGTAATGAAGGCAGCGTGCAAGCTGGAAATATACGGGCCGCTACATTGTATGCCACTTCTCTTTCATCCAGCCACTGAGAAGGAGTATTTGTGATCTTTGCTCACTCCTACCTCTTTGCAAACACTAATTTCCACTCTCAAACAATTAAAGATGAATTCTGGAACTTTGTATACCTATGAAATGGTGGGTTTCCATGGCTGTTAGGAAAAAATCAGTAGCAAAATATTCAGTTACGACTTTTTTAAGACAAAATAATGAAAACACATCAGCATTTTTCTCATTAGGTGAACCTGTGGAAGTTCTTGTGGATACAGCTTGGACCCGCGCAATCTGCGAAGGATACATTGATCCAGTTGTGACTATCTTTTAGATATAGATCTTAAATGTGTGAGAAAAACACGCAGAGAAAAAACCTTATTTTTGGATGACACTGTGGTCTCTTACACAGTGGAGGGACGTCAATGTCATGGAAACTTTATTATTGCTTACAGTTGATGAAATCACCAGCAACCGTGATATACTTATTTTCACAAAAAGAACGTAAACTGTACTTATTTATTGTTTTCTATGAAAAAAAGTCAATGAGAAAACAGAAGAGAGTTTTCCATGGGGGAGACTGCAATGCATATTTTTTCTCCCAAGTGGCTGCAGCAACACTGAGAGCAGAATCATGCCTGCCTTTGCGTGTGATTACAAACAAAATACCTGCAATCCCAAATCAAAAGGGACCTCACACAGATGCTTAAAACATCTCTTTGGGAGCTACCTATGCTGCATGCACAAGTGGCTATGAGTATCTGCGTTCAAACACCGGGAGACCTGTAACTGCAGCCCAGGACACTATAGAGGTGGCTCTGACCCTTAGCACTTGGACCCAGACCGGAGGTCAGGCCTAGGCTGCAGGAGGTCCCCGTCTTTGATTCAGAGTTAGACTTCTAGCTCTTTTTCAATTTATGAAACACTAACAGTTCTATTACTTTCCAACAGAATTACATGTTCACCCCATATCTAAAAAATTTGTTGTGATTGACACCAGTAGAATGGATCTTAAGGAAGGATTACCCTCCTCTGAGGCAGCATTGCTTCCTTCTCCTGTGGAGCTCATGGTCTCCTGTCCACTGGGAACTTCTCTGATAAATCTGGGAATTAGCACCAGACACCCTCAGCGGGTTTAGCAGCTCTCCCCAGCCTCTGCCAAGTGTCCAGCCCTGCGCCGGAGGAGCAGCACACATCTGAGAAGCTGGTAGATGACACAGTGTCTGCCAGCACAGCCATCTACTCACAGCCTACCGGCACAGAAGGAGGTGTGTTGGGCTGAGCCCGTGGCAGAGCTCTCGGCTTTATAAAGCGCTCTGGCACAATTCCTCTTCGGTGGGTTTTGATTTGGCTTGGAGTGATGGGGGAAGGGGGAAGGGGCTGTCTTGGTTTTTGTTTCCTCATCTGGGGACTTCTAGCATGTCATTTTCTTATGTGCATCTTAAGTCTCCAATCAGGGGCAATTATGATAGCGTATTATGTAAATATTAAAGACAATTGCAGAGCTTTAATTAAAGCCAACTTTGTTTCTTTTCCCCCTCACTCCCTCACTCCTCTTGATTTAGTCGGGAACACAATAAACTTAATCAGCTGCCCCAAATTATGCATGCATTAGCCCGTGAGATTCAGCAAGGCCAGGCTTCTCAAGGACAAAGAAATATACTGAGCTCCAGCATCTCACTTTGTTTTCTCCAGCCATCTTTTGTGGTGTGTCATGGGAAAAATTCTAATGAGTCTCTCCGTGCTGCTGGAGAAATTCCTGTCAGCTGCAAGCCAGTTGCTCTCTCTACTCTTTATTTTCCAGATACGAATTTTCTGTTACTCTGTCCTCTTGTGAAGAAGGAAACTTGCATCAGGATAGACTGGACTGGCACTGGCTGATCATAATCTATAACAGTTTTGCTTTTCTGGAGTTGATTTTCCTCCCTTCTCACACAACTTCAAGCTTTTTGGCACTGCAGCACAATGATGAACACATGGCAGTTTGCATCTATAAAATAGTTTCTCTACATCTACTTTCATTGTGCATGGATTTGATTGTGCTTGTCACATAGTATTTTCTTAAAATCTGCTGTAAAGCTGAGGATGTGATATGAAGTCTTCTGCTTCTTGGAAAATTTCTGGCACAGCGGAGACGCAGAAGAATTTGCTAACCCTCCCTCCCTGTAAATCTTCCAGCCAGCAAAACTGCTCAAATTAACAAAGCTTCAGGAGGGAGATAGACACTGTCCTTCTGACTTATCTTTAGGAGGGAAGGCTGCAGGCTGACCCTTCTTTCTTTTTTTTTTTTTTTTTTTGCCTTATCTCTCTGCTGTGGGTTTAAAGACAAAATGATTTTCATCTCCAGGTCCGGGTTCCTTCTGCTGCAACCCACACGGCTCTGCTTTGTGCTCCCTGGCGGTTTCAAACGCGAGTGTGCTTCAGATTAGCCTGGTTCCACGGCTCTGGGCAAATGAATGGTTTCCTGATGCTGGGGTTGGGAATCAGCTGCGTGCGTGCATGCGTGTCTGCATGGGGAGGAGGAGGAGGAAGAATGAGGAGGGGACAGCTAGGGGACAGGAAAGCACCAGAGCCTCCTGGAAGTGCGAGCTGGTGCTTTAAGGTCTGTGCGTACGTCCCCGAGCTCGGCCATCATTTTGAGCGTGCGCTGCGTGGTAGTGGCAGGAAGCTGCTTCAACCAAATGGTCGTGGGTGTTCTTGTTTGCTCATTGACAGCATAATAACTTGCTGCTCTTTGCATTAGGGGAAAAAACCCTAAAAATGCAGCCTTCTGGAAATATTTGTGCTTATTTATGTCAGCGCAGCAGTCTTGATTTAAGAAGAAAAAAACAAAAATAGCATTTTCTCCCGGTCTCTGGCTGGCATCCTTGCCAGCGTGCCACACGTAATTTAACAATAGCCAGGCTCAGTGTGTGCCCGGTGTGGGAAAGCACTGAGAGGAAATGAGGGTATAATCTGAAGCATGACATCATCCCATCTACCATATCAGCAACCACGCTTAATTTCTCCAGATCAAAGACAGATATTTATGTATCTAAATTGAAGCTGTTTGCCATGATAGGATTGAAATCTATACCNATTATCCACCGTTTTTTCGAAAATAAATACCTTAGGTTTGGTGTGACCTTTGTATTCTGCTATGAGGAAGCCGTTCCTCTAGCACAGCCCTCTGCCCGCGGATGAGGCTTTTCCGAGGTGCCGGGAACCGTCCAAGAGCACGACCCTCGCAAGGGGGGTCTCTGCATCAAGCAGAGAGTCCGTCACTGGAGCAGCTCAAGGGAGAATGGGAAAAAAAAATCTTTCTTTGCCATCTATGCAAATCAGCTTGTGCCCAGCCAAGGTGAATTCAGAGGGGCTCCTCGGGCAAAGCTGAGAATTCGTTATCCTACTTCTATTGTATCCTACTCAGGTTTTGTTTTCATTGCCAGGAAGGTGTTAATTTTAGTGTAGATTAGCCCACTTCAGTTTCCCGAGGTCAGTAAGATATCAGGTGTGTCTCACTAGCTTGGGACACAATGCTTACTTTATTTACCTACCTAAGAAAAAAATCTACAGGTGCCGAGGCCCGATAGGGATTTTAAGTGACATAGATGTGGCTTACTAATTATTTCCTGCTAACACTGCTGTTTTTTCTAGTGGAGACACAATCTTAGGGTTTTTTTACTGCCTCAACCATGCAGGATTATACTATGAATACACTAATTACTGACAGCCAATGGATTTATTCTTTTGGCTGCGGTGCAGTGAATTAAGTCCCTTAAGTTCCAGTTTTCTGAGCCCATAAAATCTCTGTTCATTTGGATACGTGTCCCCTTCCTTTGCTATAATATAGCAA
>RSEF01000003.1:47212234-47226573 GCA_003993805.1 Himantopus leucocephalus | reverse complement strand
TGATAAGGTCTCCCCTCAGCCACCTCTTCTCCAGGCTAAACAGAGCCTGGAGCCTTTTCTTCATCAAAGTACTTCCCCTGCTTCAACACACTTGTGAGAAAACTGTGTAAAGTTAGTGGTTCTGTCAGGGAGATGAGGAATTGTCTTGCTTTTGTATTTTCACAAAAAAAAGATGTCAGGAGACATACCATTAGGAGCTTATCTGGTATCTAGAGTACTATTTCTGCTGGGAAAAAAAAAAAAANAGGAGAAGAAAAGAATTCTGCTTCAGAAAGGCGTGTGGGTTGGAGGTTACAGCAGATGCTGGGCTCTCTGACTTCAGGACAGTAAAAGAGATGGTCTGGCTAGGAGCCAGGTAAGACAACTTGAACAAAAGGCACATTTCCATTGAACCCTTAGTTGGGTTTTGCCAAAACTCCATCAAAATCCACCTGTCTCTGCAGAACATACTGATTTTGGAGAATCAACAGATTTTAACAGCTCCATTTTCCCCAGTCTCCTACACCCCTGGTTGTAGTTGGGTTTTAAACCAAAAATCTCTCCCTGCATTATCTGATTCAACATCTCAACTCTTCCCCTCTTGGTACGGCTAATACAACTCCGTTATCTTCACTCAAAGTTGATAGAATTGCAAATAGTGTCATGCCACCAGCCATGGTGAAGCACAGCCTAAAGACCCTCCCTTTTCAGTGAGCATGAACTTGGAGCTCTGGATTGAGTCTGCCTTTAGCTTAAAGACTTTCCAGTCCTTTTGGACTGTTCCTGTGTATGGAACAAGAAAATCCCCAGTGACCCTGATGCAGAGTTTCAACTTCTTACTACTTTTTTGCTTCTTTGTGTCTGAGATATAAATGCAAATCATAAAGGTCTGTCTCTACTTGCAGTTGGACCTAAGAGAAGAGCCTAAGGAGAACCTTTCAGACTTGAAAGAGCATCCCTGGATGACAGCAGGTGGAGATCAAGATTTCTAGGGGGAAGTAACTAATTTGAGCACTCAAATATGTTTATATTTTATGTTCTTCAAATATAAACAATCTTTGTAACGGTAGAGGTCTGAATTACACTTGTAGGAAACAAAGAATTTAGCATTGAGGTTAGTTGTCTTGACACTTTGATACCGCTCCTATTGGGGAACTACGACTACAGGCCTGCAGGCTGCAAAGGGTGTCTTGCCGTATCCGGAGAGTTTCATTGTTGGCTAAGCTTTCTAGGTTTCTGGTTCACATGTACAGTATATGTATGCTGAGTAACTTAGCTGAACAGTTGGCTCATCAATATTTACATTGGTGACCTTTATAAATAACCCATCAGATTTCCACATACGTTTGCTAAACTTACAGTTATGACATCCAACACAAGCCCCAAGAGCTTGCCTTTGGAAACGGTTGATGGAGGCAATTTTCTACACTGCTTGGAATAAAAAAAAAAACCCAACAACCTTTATTGGCATTTACATCTGTAAAATCTGCCTTCAGAATTACTCCGTTGTGTCACTGCTGTGCTGCATTTTTTTCAATTGTCATTTGGCTGTTTGGGATAAATGAAAATGAACTAGTGAATGAAAAGGCTCCCTGGGTTTTAATGTTGTCAGTAAAAATGAGAAAATTGTCTTCTGTTATCACAGAATATCCCAAACCAATACATTAGTTGCTTATCATCACGGAGAATAAATAACATATTGAATTTATTTCACAATTTTACATAAGTTGATAAGGAGCTCTTCTTTTCCAAATGATTTGCAGGTTACTGTGATCTATTAATATCATTCTCCTTTTTTCTTAATGGGAATTGTTAATCCAAGGCTGCAAGGCTTCCTAAGGAAGAAGGGATGTGAAGGGCATCATGGGTGTAAATCTGCAGTGGTTGATCTGAAGGCAGTGGCATTGTGCTACCTGTAATGGAGCCTTGCTTCTTGGAGTCTTTTCAGTGATGCTGAGTTGAAACCTGTGTGCGTGGTGTAACATCTTTGCTGTTTTTCTGTCCCAGTGTTGAAACTCATGTGCTATTTCTTGATGACTGCAGTAGCACCTCCTGCTGAGTGCAAAGCTGATCAACCTTGCTTGCCCTTCCTGTTGATTTCTATTTACAGCCTGCTGAGGAACTCAAACGCTTACTGTGGAAATGGGGTGGAGGGAGGAGGAAGAAGGGAAGAGCTCCCTAAGAGTGACCCCAACCCAGGGGGACCCACCTCTCTAGACTCTCTGCTGATGGAGAGAAGGGGATCTTTTTTCTGAATACTCCTCTGAAAACTTAACTTCAGGCACTGAGGAGCATGCCCTGAGGAGGCTGTTGGAAGGACAGCATGCCTGGTGGAGTCACAGCCACTTGACGAGCACTTGTCTCAACTCACTGAACCTTCACACTGACTGTGTTGCGGGTTGATTTTTGCAAGCATCACAGCAAGAGGGGTTTTAAAGAGGGGTTAAAGCTCTGTAGAGGTTTGTAGGGAGCTCCTCACAGGCAACAACCTGAACAAGAAAGAGAAATACTATCTGAGGATACCTGCTTCCTCCCATTGTGTCCCCATGGCTCACAGAACGGAGGCACGTCACATATGTGTCATGTGAAGCCAAGGCAGCCTCATGCCCTGCCATGGGAAAGGGGCCTGAGATTTGGGAGATGGAGGAATTGAGCCTCGTGACAGGCAGGACCCTCAGGAAGGGGTGAACTTCACCGTGATTTGTCTCAATGAGATCTTTGATGAAGTGAGAATAATGATAACTTTGACATTTTAAGGAACTCTTCTCGCCCCTGGCAGCATTTCTGCTGACAGCAAAGCCACTTCTCAGAGCAGATATTGTAAACAACAAACAGTTAGCTTGTTTGGTGCCGTGTGCCTCACTGAGGACTTATGCCTTTGGAGGAAAGGATCATACATAGCTGGTGTGCACCACAGCAAATAATACTGGGTATCACAGGCAAAAAAATGAACTTTCAGCTGAAGTAGCTTTGATCACTGCTGATTGCTGTGATGTTAAATGTTGCTTGCCCTAGATTGGGAGCAGCCAACCTCCCACAGGCTGACAGGCAAGAAAATAAAATGTGTAAAGTCAGAGAATCCAGGTTTTATCAACTGCTGGACTTAGCCTTTGGCAGGTATTTTTAGCATAAAAACAAATACAGATATACCATACAGTGTCAAGTATATCTGACTTAGTTTTTCACCAATTTAATAAATGTCCCAACATGCATTTTAGTACATTACATTTGCTTTTCTTGGTAGCATACCATGGCTTTTTATTAAAAATTAGTTATAACAATAATTAAGGAATTTTGCACCAAGGAAGGCCAGTTCTGGTCTCAATGGCTGTATCTCTACCAGCAAATAAAATGGACTGGGGCTCCTTCTCCAGCCAGTGGCACAGCTTGCGATCCTATAGGTAAGCTGTCTTCCTCCCAGAATAAAGTAACCTCATCAATACTGCCTGTTGTGAAAAATCCCCAGCACCAAAACATGCCCAGGCATTGCCTGGGACAGTTGGCACAGGCCAAAACTGTGCCAATAAGCACACCAACAGTTAAACAGCACAGATGCTCAGGTGCCAGTGATGGATCCATGCCCTGGACCATTTCTGTTTGCTACTGCAGTTGTAGCTGCTGTGATGTATAGTGCTATTTATGTCCTGCGGTGATTTTCCAGAGAGACGGCTTCTGTTCTGCCGTGCACACATGACGATTTGCAANGCAGCTTCTGTTCTGCCGTGCACACATAACGATTTGCAAAATGCAACACCTTTGTGTGGTAAGCCCATGACAAACAAAAGAGCCCACAGGAAAGTTATACTCCCTTGGCTAGCCATGGAAAAATAGAGCTGTCTCCTCTCCTGCCTGTGCCGACTGGTCCCAGTCCTTGCAGAGGGGCAAGCGCCACGCGTTCCCTCCTGAGCTGGTTGGCAGGTCTCTGCGCAGCACAGTAACCGTCAGTCCCTGCTTTTCCTCCTCTGCCTCACAGAGCCCATTTGTGTCTTCTGAGAGACACAGCAGCCCCCCTGGTGCTTCAGTTGCTCCTTCCCCCTTGCGAGGCTTCCCCGGCTGCTGTGCGGTGGGTGCTGCGTGCCGGCAGCGCACAGAGCGATGGGGTGCTGCTGCCCTGTACAGCCCAGTCACTCCACCACCTAGTCCCAGCACGGACTGGTGGGCTGGACAGGCAGACGCAGAAAAGGACGCCTGATATACCAAAGAACTGCAGGCAGCTTGGGAGATATATTTCAGCCAGGCGCTGTTTTAGCCTGGTTCCCATTTCCTCTTTGAATGCCATATAATGTGAAGTGGGGTGTAGAAGCCAAAAAGCAGCAAGCTCTCTGCCTGTGGAGGACTTTCTCTTGCTGTGTTTATCTAACCTGACCATTGCCTCCATTCAAATTAACTTTTTCCTGTTTTATAGCAACTGCCTAGGCACAATCCACGTCAGGCTCCAGCAGGCTTAGCTGTTCACTCCAGTCATGCCCATTGCAGGGGGCGAGACCCCTTGGCAGGCGTGTCTGGATGGCATTGAAGCAGAAGCTGTCCGAGTGCCTCCCGTCGCAAAGACATCCAAGAGGTTGAAGGGTGAGTTTAGCAACTTTTGAAAAACAAACGGATTTTATAGAAGCTGGAGTCCAACGCCGCGGCTTAGAGCCACTGACGAGGATGTGATTTAGAGGGCTGTTTGAGCAGGTACAGCGCAGGTTGTCTGCCAGTTCAAATCTGTATCTCTCTAATGGGCTGGGGAGAAAAGGCACTTCTGCTTTCAATCAAGTTAATGAACTCTCATACTCTGCTGGCTGGAGCAGACGAGGGGTTACGGATACAGACTTGCGTCTGTGTTTTCTGTACGCTGTACAAATATTGCAGCACGCTGTATGAGAAATGTGCATCTCTGAGACAGATATACAGGATCTGTCATTTCATTTCAAAGGACTATTAATAGTAGATCAAACATCAATTTAACATAGATGGAGTGTGGGTGCCAGCTCTCCCTTTATAGCACAGTATATGCATGTCTTCAGTCAGCTTAAGTACTGCAACGGTAGCATTGAAGCTTGAAAGAAAGCCTCCACTAGTATTTTGAAGGTGGAAAATCCTGTAGAACCTTGATTTTTACTGAGCTGTTTGGAGTTCACAGAAGACTTAAATTCAGTGGAAAAACAAAAACCTTTCTGTTGTCCACTGAGACTTGATTGTTTGATAGCAAAAGCAAGCCTGGCAAAGAACCAGGGAAGTGAGAAATTCCAGTTGAAGAGCTTAGGCCTGACTGTGGCTTTTTTTTTTCCTTTTCCAAGAAACAAAAGACCATGTCCTTGTCAGATGACACCAATGCATCTTGCTCAGGGCTGATTAGAAGGTTGTTGTGGGAAACCCTGGCTAAATTACAGAACAAAGTCTTGCCTCTGCTCCTGCTAGACTTCGCCTAACTTGCTGACACCTCTTTCTTCTGTACTGAACCACTGCTCCACACAGCCATTGAAAATACCACTGACACATGTGGTGCCTGCAAGCTGAGGGGACGAAAGCCTGGTGGGTGGAGAAATGGCAAAATAGGGGAGGAAGTAAAAGTTCTTTCAATGAGACATTGGATTTCAGGTTTTCAGCACTTTCATATGCTGTTGAGTGCCAAGAATGTTCATGGTTTTGAATCACTTTTCCTTTCTATGCTAACTGAAGGTGTAATGTTGCAAGGTCTTAAGCTTCATTGAAGAATGACCTCTTCTTCCTTGGGCCTTCAAGTCATGCTCAGCACTGTTTAATTACTTATAAAACTGGATGCTTTCTTTCAGGTAAAGGAGTCTAGAAATGACAGTGGTCTGTTTTTTAAGACATTTATTTTTGTTGTACTTGAATCTTAATCAGGAATTTGTATTTAAGCTTTTAAACCTTCAGCTTTTCCCTTTCTTTGATAACAATAGTGGTTATGGTGAAAAGAGCATCCTCTTCGCTGCTTTTTAAGAGCTTTATTTTAATGATAAACTCTCGAAATGGCAGTGGCAGGAGGCAAGGAAATATGGACTAATGTCAAGACAATGCTGTTATCTTGGAAAGTCTGCAAACCTACGTTTCTCCATCCACCAACTGCATATACTCCAATAAGGAGGAAATATGTAAGGGAAGAAAAAAAAATCTATGTGAGAGTGTGTGTGTAAAACTGCACGTAAGTCAAGCTTAGAAAATCTTTCTGGATAAAATTTTCAAAGGAATTTTTCTTCCTTTTTTATAATACAGGAAGGCATACAGCAACTTCTTGCAACTTGCACTTAGACGTTGACACTTTCACCTTTCTAGATTGAATTGGAGATGAGCTTTGTGAGTGAGTCCTCATGTAGGTACCAGTAACACCGGTCAGTTTATACACTGCAATTGCAGATGTGAGAATCGTAAGTTAAACTGTGTGCCTCTGACTCCTGAAAGAGGATGTCTGTCCTGCCTGCGCTTTAGGCTAAGGAAGGCGATGTCTATTAGTGGGGATGATCTTTTCTTTCTTGAGCAGCCACCAGTAGGGACAAAATCACAAATTCCTGCCTATGTCCTGCTCTGCCTTGCTGGGTGAAGCTGTACATACACAGCACTCGTTATACATACACAGCACTCGTTATACATACACAGCCCTGCCTTATTGATCAAGTCAAGGTATGTCCATTTAACACCGTAGCTAACAACTGGAAAGCTCTTGTGAAAGATCTTGTGATGCTAAACATGTCATGGCACCTGAGGAGGGCTGGAAGCTGTAGAAGGAAGACCAAGCATGATACCACTAGAGAGGGTGAGCAGATGGTAGGAGGGAATGGCCAAAGCTAAAGAAGAGATTGGTTCAGTGATCACACAGAAAAATAGAAAGGAAAATAATTTTGACTGGAATAAAATGTTGGTTGTCATTTTGGGGATATTTTGCTGTATTTTCACAGTATACTTCACATTATTTTTATTTCTAAATTCACATCAGCATCACCAGAGAGGCCTCTTGAGGCTTGCGGAGGCATCAAAGGGAGACAATAATAGAAAACACTTCTCGCTAGCCATTTTTGATAGAGAAAAGGAAAAGGACAGATAACTAAGGGTAAATATAGAAGAGGGTAGAAGAAGAAGAGAAACCACATGTGGCAGAGAGGGGAACAGAATGGACTTTCAAAATGATTTGACCTGTGCTTAAAGACTAGCCCAGAGTGACGAGGAGACTAGAGCAGGAGACAGCATGAGGATTATTGTTCTGGTCTGAGCCTGTTTACTACAGTACCACCTAAAGTTCGGTGAATTTGTGTTGGAGACCTTTGCAAAGGCTGTGTGTTATTTGTTTCCACTTAATATGTGGGCTTTGAAGAGATAATTAAAAATGTTTTCCCTGTCTTGTAGAGCTTGACTGCTCCATTCTGCATGCCCATTCCCTGTGGATGTGCAGCACAACTATTTGCATGGCCACCTGGAGAACAAATCCACCTAAAGGCTAACCCGGGGAGAAAAGTTTTCAGCCATATCCATTTCCCAGTCTCTCAATGGCTGAGCTGGCTTGTGGCAGTTTAGAGCACTCATCATTGTGCGCGTAATATCATGATTATACACCATGATTATATACCACAGAGCCAGCAAGGCAGGGAAACCTGGTGGTGAGGACGCCTCTGCTGCTGGGGTGGTACCTGCAGCAGAAGTGGTGGGCAGGCAGCTGGAGGTGGCATTGTCTCAAACTTTTGTGCCAAGATTTGCCACAGGATGTTTTAAGGAGCCCTGATAAAGAGCATGCAGTATAAGATGCAACCAAAGAAAAATTAAAAAATGTGAAAAATATTAGAATGACAAGTGGAAAAACATTAGCAAGGATTCATATTCACATGATTTTTTCAGTAACTCCTTTATCCTTTGTGATTTACTCTAAAAGCTGTGTTTTTCCTCTCTGCACTGGGGGTGGCATTGCTTTTATTTGGTACTATAAATGATATATTTTTATTGTCCAGATCAAGCAGAATACAGTCCTTTTCCCTAGAACAAGTGTGGTTTTCTCCTTGCTAGATGGATTGTTATTTTTTTTCCATTCAGCTAATGTTATATATACTTCACGGGGTTTTGTTCTCCTTTAACATTTGTGGGACTGAGATTGGTGTGTTATTCTCATATAATATAAGCTGACAGGAGCCGTAATACAGGAGTATGATTACAGAGAATAATTCATAATTTTTTTCTTCTAGGCAAACAGATGCGGTTGGAAAGTATGTCTGTTTGCAAGGATGGCTGTCTTTGTTCAGTCCATAGCAAGCCTGAACCGTGAGCGAGGTTTAGGGTATAGAGGGTTCAGGCAGCTGCTCTGGTCATTTTCAGACTCCAGATGCACAGCAGAAAAGTCCCTTTTCTTCCTGCAGAATATATTAAGAATAATACGTTGTTAGAGTGGAGAGCCACATGCTAGAAATAGGAAAATATTACTTAGAGGAATGAACAAAGAAAGGGGTTGCTGGCTTTAAACCCTGGCTTTGTGGTCTCCTTTTTTGCTCTGAAACCAAGGATAAAAATAGCTGTATTCTCAGAAGGGATTGGAGGCATCAAATATTTTATAAAGCCTATTCAAAATTAGTCTAGGCAAAAAAAACCCCTACAAATGCAAACCAAGAACCAGAAAAAGAAATTTAACTTCTTGGGCAGAAAAATGGCCAGATTCAGTGTGACCAAAACTAGATATTAAAACATGTTAAATGATGATGGTCATTTTAGGGGGAGTGGGGGAAGAGAGAGACTTTTAAAATGAAGTCTAAATATTTATTTTCCCTGTTCTAAAAATGTTTCTGCTTTCCATTCTGAAATGGTGCTTTGTTCTGAAGTTTACCTAATCTTAATTTTTCTAAGAGGTAAAATGAATTACTTCTTTTTTTTTTTTTTTTTTTNTTTTTTTTTTCCTAACCAGTCATCTGAAAGAAACAGTTATATTCACAGCTCTGTTTGAAATGATGACATGCAAATGCGCCCTTCCCTGTAGGGGCTGTGTGCTCAGGGTCCTTCCACCCTTCCATGGAGGTCTTCTTACATCAGCAGAAAAACAGCCTGTTTAGGCACAGGGAAAACCCTTCCAGTAGTGAGAATTAATATTATGAGCGCTGGGGGAATGCTGGAACTTGCTGGTTACATTTAGTACAAGGGCACTGTCTACAGAAATTAGGTATGGATTTCCCATATTAGCATTGTGGGTGCATTTATTCACAACCTAACTTGCAACTTCTCTAGTGGCTTGATAATCATTTTTGTCTCCTCAGTGACTTCATCTCCTCATTGCTGCCAAACAGAAATCAACAAGTGTCTGAACTTTTGCTTGTAAAAAACAGGGATGATGAGTTTTCCATCTAGGCTCTGTAGATGCTCATTCCTTCCTGAACTGTCACTTCAGAATCTCATAGTTATGTATGAAAAGGAAATTTGTGGAGCACTTTTTAAATGTTCTTGTTGAGTATAATTCACTATTCTTTTACATATTGTCTCTGCATATTTCTTTTAGCTAGGCTCAGACTTATGTGAGGCACTTGATGTTGAAATACCCCTGTGCATTTGGATGGACTCTGATATAGGTCCTCTTGGGTTTTTCGGAGGTTACAGCAATCCAGAATATTCTTATATTATTCTTTTTTTTTTTCTTTCTCCAAAAAAGGTTCTGATGCCATGCCTCCTTTATAGCATTTGGGACTGGGGAAGAAGATGCAGTCATTTAGTGTTACACATCACCTTGCATTCCCCCAGCTAACAAATCCTGCATAGCACTAAGAACACTTGGAGATGCTCCTCAGGAGAGAGAGATGGGAGGGCGGGAGGAAATGAAAGAGTGAGCAGGAGGAATATTGGGCTCCTTGGACAGGGTTAAAGACACTCCGCTGCCAAACAGTCCTTACTGCTGCCATGGATTGCCTTCCTCTCAGGGTGCACACCCACACCTGGACTGTAGCTCTTCTTGGTTTTTCTCTTTGGAGGTGTTTGCATAGGAAGAAACAGCCAGTTAAGAAAAGTTCTCTGAAGGGCACTGGGAAAGGAGAGCTAGCTGATGGACCACTAAAAAGGAAGCCCCAGTCATTACATGAGATGGCAATGGAGACTTCATATCAGGAAGGCATACGTGTCATTATGCCGCTTATCCCAGTAACTGGTGCTTGTTCATATAATTAACTTCTGCAGATCCAAGAAGATGACAGAAAGAAAGCTGCATATGGTGAACCCTCAGCTAGGGATAAGGATTAAATGAAGGTTCAGTGAACTACATAGCAATGAATGCTATGGCACTTCGTTGGTAGCAAAATATGGGTGGAACAGGCAAGGGCTGGGCACATTATCATTTCTGGTATTAGGTTAATTGCATTGCTGATATTCTGCAAACTGCTGACAAAGCAGGAGTGGCTTCTTGCTGGACTCTGCCCTTGTTGATGCCAGAGGGGAAAGTCTGGTTCCCACCTCTTTAAAAGCCTTGCTGAGTGAAGGAGATCACTGGCAAATGATTGGGAAAACATGAAGGAGACACTTCTAAGTGCAAATGGGGGGAGATTCTTCATCCAATGAATGGTAGATATAGTGCCGGGAGGTAAGCAGGATATTCAAGAGCATGGGTGAAAGGCGGGGAAGGAAATCATTGCTATGCAGGGAAGCGTCCTTCGGATACACACGCACTACTCCGGGGCCCAGCTGTAACACCACCTTCACCAAGTGGCACTAGAATTATGGCGATTCCTGTTTTGCTGGGTTCACCCTTGCACGCAGCGTGGGACAGCTACCTATAGCGACTGCCAAGCATAAGCTAAGGGAGGTGCGTGCCAAAGCTGTGAATTAGGTAGGGCATTTCTAAGGGTGCTAATGGGAATGTGGTACCTTATTCCTTCATCAGGACAACTCAGTTTGCTCTCAGCCATCAGGTATTTGCAGGGTAGTCAAGCCTCTACAAAGCAACACATGAGCTAAAGAGAGTTTTTTACCCCTTCTTGTCAATCACTCAGAGAATCAGAAGGCAGTTTTGCTTTTCCTGCTGCTTAGCCGCGGGTTGGCATCATTTTATTTCAGCTAACACTACCTGATTTTGTTACCATGCCAAGTAACTGAAATATGAATACCTCTGGGCAGTGGAGAGAATAACAGAAGTTCCTATCATGGAAAGTGTGATGATCAGTTAAATTATACAGTTATAGATTTGAACCCTTTAGTTCCCAAGTCCTGTTGGTCTCCATGAATTGGACCAAAGGATAAACCTCACTGTTTTCTCTAGCAGCCTGACCCAGAGCTCCTCTGCAGCCAGTTTGCAGATGGTAATGAGACTTCACTGCAGCAAGCTATGATAGAAAAAATTGTTGTGGGCAATCCATCTGCCAGGGCTGAAGAGCATCTGTGAAGACCGTGGTGAAAAAGAAACGCATTACTTGCAGATTTCAGATGGAGCAAGAAGTACCCCTCAGCTGTTTGTGACCACATGCAGGAAGCACGAGGCAGAGCTAAATGGTCCGAAGAGGGGTCAGTCCACAGAGGTCTGAGGCACCCACAGCAACGCAAAGCGGGAAGCGAGTGACTCAAGCTCCTGGGAAATTTGGAGTGATTTGGGCTTGGACCAAAACCAAGTGCCAAATTGTCTTGAACTTTGGACTGTTTGGATTCCAACCTGGAACTGAGCTAAGCAGCTCAAGCCCTTTTCTGACAAAGAGATCTATTTTGCATGCCATATAAAATCGTGTTCACCTGATTTAGTGTCTAAGAAAACAGTTCTCCTTCAAAGTATGTTTTTATGGCGTTAGTTTTATGGGCTGATGTATATGGAAATCATGTTATAAAATATACATATAGAAAGGCCCCATAGGGGATTAAAGTTTTGTTCTACAGGCACTTTAATGATGTCAAGGATTAGATCTGTCTCCAGTTCTGCCGAACACAGAAGTGAAACCTGTTTACAGTCAGGAGAAGAGTAAAGTGTTTTGGCACAAGGGTCTTACAGAGATCACCTGAGACCAGACAGAAAGTGGCAGGTGATAGCCCCATGAGTGAAAATAGTATATCCTCCCTCTCTCCTTAAAAAGCAGAATTAATTACCTGCTTTAAACACACACACACACACAGAAAAAATGTGTCCTTTGCGAGCAAGAAAAGAATCAATTTCAGCTGTCAGATGACAAGGTGATCCTTTTGCATTCCTTTTCAGTTTTAAATCATAGGCTGTGTTTAAAGCAAATTCCCATGTTCTCCTCTATCTGAAAGTAACTCTTTGAAAGGTAGAAATTAAGAAGGCTGGTGCTATTTATCCAGCTAATTGTGTACTAATTTGGTAGAGTACAACAGGCTTACAGTTTTGGAAGGAGAAGAAAAAGGCTAGAAAACAGGTGAAATCCACCCTGGATAATGTCCTGGTGAAATATACAGCCAGGCATTGAAGAACATTTGAGGGGGGGGTTGGGTTGTTTGTTTTTTTTTTTATTTGAACACATGAGGAAATTGAGTCATGGAAGAACTGTAGATACCATGACAAGTTGCATATAAGCAACTGAACCTGAAAAAGATCAAAACATCATTGTGTCCATATAGTGGGTCCTTTACTCAGCACCTTGAAGTGCCATTTGTAACAGTCCAAAATGAGTATAAAGTACTATTGAGGTAGAGATCTGGGTATTTGTCACCAGCCTTAAAAGGAGTCCCTGTAGAAGATGGCAAGCACTGCAGAATAAGGCCGGGGGATACCAAGTAGCTTGTCACACAGCAGTCACTAATACACTACGAACAGAATTTGCAAGGATGAAACGCTGTGTTTTAACCTCCTCCCGTGTTGAGGAAGGTGGAGAGAATAGAGAAGGAGAGGGCTGGTTTCCAGCGCAGGGGGCTGCATGTGTAAGCGCCTGTGGAGTCCGGTGAGGCTGCAGAGGATCTGGCAATCTCGCTGCACTGAGATGCAGAGGCAATAAAACTAGGTTTATTAATTTGGCAGCGGCCAGAAAGGTCATGACAGACTCCAATGTTCACACGGTCTCTGTAGGAATTTGAGACGGTTCAGATGCAGGGATCTTGTTCAGGCCCTGTGTAAAGGCGAGCTTTAAGTCAGAAAGCTGAATCCTACTGCCCAAATTTTGATTAATTTGCGGGTTTAATCTGCTTTTATTGTTCACACCCTTCCTCTTGAAAACCATTGCCTGCGTATACATGTTGCAACAGAGCACTTATTTGATTGTGATGATTTTCCTCTCCGACAACCATTTATTGACTTACCTTGAATTATAGAATTGGAAAAGAGCTGACTGAGGCTACAGGAGTAAATACTGCATCACACAATAAACTGAAAAGTAACTGGAATAAAAAATCCCACCCTGAGCCTTTGCTGAACGGTGCTTGAGAACAAGAGTTTGTTGGTGTACAGTGCAACTGGTGTTTGACATGTCGTGTGGAAGGTCAGCACGCACTGTCAGTTAATGTGCAGGTGCTACATTTTCCTTTTCTTGACCTTGCCTGGGTTTCAAATCTGGTTTAATCCCACCCTCAAGAGAGTAGTATAGCAGCAATAATCACTTAATTTTTGCCCACCCACATGTGACCACAGGGGAAGTACACAAGAAAAACTTTCTATTACTTTCATTGTGGAATAGAAGAAGAGATTATATTAGACAAGAAAAGAGAGGGAGAGAATGAGAGATATGAGTATGTTTTTTCCATACTGGGTTCGGGGTATCCTTCAGGCAATTATTTCAATAGCCGAGGGTATTTGGGTATGTATGGCTGACAGGGGAAAACAGAAACTTCGCAAACTTCACTGTAAAGAAGGAAAAGGTTTGTCTCATGTTTCTGAAGCCTGCTATCTGGCATTTCAAATGCACCTTGCGTGTGGTTTGCACGAACTGCAGTCAGAAATAGCAAAGTTTCACCTGACAAATCTCCTGTAGCAAAAGTGAGAACCCCAAACTTTAGGCCATTTCCTTTGCTTCCCTTCAGTCCAACCTGCGAAGCCTCCAAAGGGCATTTTCTGAAAACATATGTTTTCCTCTGGAACCCTTTGTCAGAATGAAATCTTCCTGGTAGCTCTAAAAGTGAAGACAGTGTTTACCAGTATACTGCATTGCTCATCTACTGGATTGCTATGTAAGTAAGTGGAAAGATATTCTAAAATACTGGCCATTTCCTATTTTACAGGTGAAGTGCATTAGATACTACTTGCTGTATTTGCCAGCTGTTGGTTTCTTTTTCTTTTTTTTCTTCTTAATAATAGCTGCTGTAAAAAATTTATTTGCAGATATTATTTTTTTTTCTGTCAGAGTCTTGCTCTGGCGTCACCAATTTGGAAAGCAACTGCAGCTTAAAAAGCAATTGCTCGCAATGACAGTGGGACATACAGAGAATTTAAAAATGTGCCTTTAGTGGAGATTACTACATTAAAAAAAAAAAAAAAAACA
>RSEF01000003.1:47146279-47203933 GCA_003993805.1 Himantopus leucocephalus | reverse complement strand
ATGGAATACCCTGTTGGTCAGCTTTGGGTCACCTGTCCTGTCCGCTCTTTCCCGCAGGTGGGACACCACTGCACCTTTCCGCTTCCAACCCTCCAATGGGGCAAATAACAAAGTTATTTGGCCTTGGGGGTTATAGCAATAAGTATAAGGCAGAGCCTCTCTGCATACCATGCCTTGGCATCAGCTATAAAGATTGCTCTTATCACTCTGAGAGAGTGAACATTGTCTGCACAATACGCTGTTAATTTCAGTAATTAGAAGAGGCCCAGCTAAGAAGCAAAGTTACTGAACAAAATTGGTCCTGTTTTACCTGAAACCAGGACAAGAGTAAAAGAAGGAAATGCCTTTCATACAGGGCTGCTCACACATAGCTCTTAACCACCCGCTCTCCTTTCTTCAGCATCAGCTGTTTTGCTGTGGCAGGCTGACCGACTTCACTTGGGTGCTAGACAAATCTCAGCCTGTGAGAGTTTAGATTCGAGCAACTCACCCGAGGGAATATGAGGTGGGAGGAGGAGAGGAGATGAACATTTCAAACCTAGGATACATTACCACCAGTTCCTCACTGCTGCACACACTAAAGCAAGAGTGACAGAAGGCAGGAGTGTGGGGAAGGGAGAGGGGCTCCTTCTCTCCGCAGGCACTTGAAGTAACTAGTGCTCTGTTGTATTCACAGAGTGGCAATGGTTGTGCCATTGCACTAAGCAGAAAATAGCCCACGCTGTGTATTTTTGGGGGGATTCTTTCTGGAGTGCAAGAAGCTGGCTCTGACCATCTCATGCCAAGTGTGCTTCTAAATAGAAGCTGCTCCTGGAGCGTGTGAGTTGCAGGTTGTTCTCTCACGCAGGCACGTGGTTTGATTTCCCATTGAAAGTCCAACTGCTTTGCCCTCCTCAAAGTTTTGGGAACTCAGAGACCAGGCAAAACTAGTCCAGAGAGGAGCTACCCATCCCATGGAGCCGCTCGCTGGCCTTGGCAATGTAGTGCAACAAGAAAGAGTGGGAAATATATCACAGATAAACATAGACCATATGGGGCCTCTGTTCCCTGCCCTGTTTGGGCGTACTCTGCATCTCAGCTTCTCATCCGAAAAGTGGGAAGAATGGTATCACGCTGTCTCCCAGCTGTGGTGTAAGGATGCGTTCAACCCTGTCTCATGCTCTGGGTACCAGTTATGCATATACATTAATCTGCACACAGGCAGAATGACTCATAGTTTCTTTCTTTTCTTTGTCCTGCAGCTGGAGTCAATGGAAACACCCTGATTTATGTTACCTGTGTATCATGCCATTTTAAATAACAGATGCAACCTTTTGTATACCTCAAATTCAAATAGGCCCTATAAAAATGCTTTTTTCCACCAAACAGCTTCTTGGGTCCAGAGGAGGAACTGTCCTCCAAGGCTTGAGAGGGATTTCCTTATTCTGTAAGTCATTTTATACAAATCAAGATCTGCTATCAATGGCATAATTAAGCCCTGGTGAGTTAGGGGAGATAAAGGTTGAGATGAATTACTTGTTTGGAATCCTCAATTAACCTTTTAACTCCCAGGTCGTCCAGAGCAGGTCACCCAACCAAAATACAGCACTGGCATCCCAAAAAGTCACCAGAAATCCTACTAATAGGATACAAGGTTAATAGCAGGGAGTGAATATCATAAGAGGTTTGGTTTGGATAAGCACGCACAAGGTTGGCTGCTTATCTGAAATGTATCCAAATGACTGTAGCCTAAAAACCTTGAAAGAATGGGCTTTGGAAGGTGACTTGCACTAGCATTCTGGTTTAGTTGGTCAAAAAGAGAAAAATGGGAAACACTTCCATATTGGGGAAAGGCCCAATGAGGAGATGGGGTGGAATTTTGTACGATCACCTTAGGTTTACCCTACATTCACTTAGTTTTTGAAAGTAACTTCTTTAGAAGAGCCCATGCTGTAACAGAGCCTGTTAAGGCAGGGATTTTCGCTTACTCTGCACTGTATTTAGTGCACACAAACCCCTTCTACTAAAACACATTTTTAGGCTGCAAAGTCATGCACTTGTATTAGGGAATTCCCTGATTAAAATCATCCACACGGCTTCAGTTCACCCCATTTAGAGGTTCAATTTTGTGGCAGTCCATAACTCTGCAGGGCCACACAGCCTGTGTTGCGCTCACCCTGCCTCAGCCCCTGGACACGGTGGATGGTGCTCACTGAGGAAGAAGCTGTGCCACACATCACCGCCTCGGTGTCATTCAGTGTGCTGGCCCATGCTTTGTTTACCATGCACCGCTGCAGGAAGAATCACTCATTTCTTCATGAGCCTTCCTCCTGCTGACTTTAAAATCAGGCAGAGAGATGCTTCACAGGTGTTTAGAAATATCCTCTCACAATAACTCTTAAAAGTGAAAAGCAATTTAGCCCCCTTTCTACACATACGGAATATGAGGCAAAAAGAGATGAAGGTGAAAGCACATTCTCTGTTGACTACAATTGCAGCTTTAAGTGTTCAGCACTTCTGCCAGTCAGACTGAAGGGGTTTTAAGCAGAAATCAGAAAATGGAGAGTAAACAATCCCTAACCCTGCCAGAGCAAGGGTTTGGGGGCACGAGGGAGGATGTCTACTCCATTTTTCTCTGTGAAAAAAGATTTGAAACCACAATATGTTTTGCATGGTATTTGCTGTGCTGTTGGTTTTGAATGTGAAAATCACTTTGTTTCTATGTTTATTATCTTAAAAAGCTTTTTTTTATTTCAACCTGAGACCTTGGTTTAAATCTGTTAAAAAACATTAAGTAAATGTAAAACTTAAATGAAAAAAAAATCGCTAGCCACTATGCCTGTTGACAACCATGTGTGAGAATTCTGGTTGAAGGGACTAGCTTAGCATCAGATCGAGGTCCTAGACTTTGTGGGGCTGGAATTTCCCCACAGCAGCCCTCAGATGCCTTCAGCTTGTATTTCTCCCAGTCCCCTGCCTTACTGGGAACAGCTTTTCCAGCTTTCTCAGCCAATGAGGACATTCAGCCAGGGCAATGAGCATGCTGCTGGCTCACCCAGCACCCTGCTCATCTGAATCAGGGTGGATGAATCCCTCTGAAACTCACTGCAGTCTCCTGCTGGCCCTCACCCTAGATTTTGGTCCCCAGAAAACCAAGGCAGATGAGGAATAGGGACAGGTGCAGAGCAGCATCTCACCAAGATGTTGCACTGGGCTGCGGCTGAGGTGTGCCCCAGAAGCACACCCAGATGCCCTCATTCACGTGAGCATCTGCTGCCCCTAATACAAAAAGGGCCAAACTACCTGATCCTCCAGGCCATAAATCGTGTGAGTTCAGTGAGGAGGGGTACCTGGTCCCCACTCCTCTGCCAATATCCTGATTATGGGACTTGCCTAGGAAGAGATCCTGTTTGCACAAAGCTGGGCTTTTAAACTTTGAAATCAGTTCAGGAGAGTTAGGCAGAGCTTTGTTACTCTCTACAGCAGAGGGCATGTTTGTTTGCAAGACTGTCTCAGTACCAGTATCTCACACAGCGAATGATGAGACTAGGAAATAAATACGGGAGAGAAAGGGAAAGTTGCCAAGATGAGGCATTTTCTTGAGAAGTTGAAGGCTGGATTTATACATTTCAGAGTGCTCTGCCCCTTTGTTCCCAGACAAGAAAACTTCCAGAAGGATGGTTACTCTTCCTTTGGCAAACCTTCCTCCTTCCCAGAACGCTCCCTCTGCAGAGGCCCCATGTCTGATAAAATAGGTGAAGTATGTTGGCACTTACTGCAGGAGGTTAATATTTGAAAACAAAACCAGGCAGACTTTGTTCCCAGGAATGAGTGCTGTTGGCAACATCCATGCTCATTCAAGGCAGCTGCAAAACAAACCCCGTTCCTGGTAGCTGTTGTTACCATGAGAATGTAAAAGCTGCTCATCCACCACAGACAGGAGCTGATACTGGAAGACCTGTGCTAAAAACCAACTTGTACTCACTGTGGCAGCATTAGTAAACTGCCTGCACAGGCTATTCCTAAATACAGTTTAGTCTTTTTCAGGATGAGCTCTGATTCATTACATGAATGTAAAGCTCCACGGACAATAACCAAAACATCATCCTTTTACTTGAAAGATGCTGCATGTTTTACTGCTTCATAGGGAGGAGTTTTCTATGTCGGGAAGCTCTGCAGCATCGTGAAGGTGCAATGAGCTCCAGCCACTTGCTGAGCAGCGTCACAGCACAACTGCGAGGAAAACACGGGACATCCACTCCCGGTGTCACTTTGTTGTCTGATTGGCAGCACTCCTGGGATGAACTTGGCCTGGTGAGTTTAAACAGACTCCTGATTGTGACTTAAGGTAGGAATGGATGCGGAGGGGCCCCCAGACTGAGTGTGTTACTATCCTGGCAACCACCATAGCACAACATGATATTGTCCTTCTGTGCAGTTTCTAAGTACTGCACCTTAAAGAGAAGAATCAGCAACATAAAGTATGTCTGTTTCCACATGCAAGTATCTGAATATTGCCCTTCCTTGACATATATACAGAGGATACAATGCATGGCAATACAGCATGGTATTATGCAAGATGATTTACACTTAGGAAATGCTGTAACTGTGTTTTCTCTTTCCTGTACGATTTTGCATCAGGTCATTTCACTGCAAGCAATTGAACAGATCTGCAAGCTGAGCAGGCAGGGGAAGCAGAAAAGCGAATGTACATTAATAACGCTGGTAATGCCCCCATTAATGTCTGTCACTGCCAATCTCCAGCTCAGCGCAACCGTCAAACATCTGATGGGATGAATGATAGCCCAATGCCATGCAGCACGCAGCCAGAAGCCTTCCTTCGAAAAGCAGTGAGGCAAACCCGGTACATCTGAAAGGAATTAATGGCAAATTGATGGCAGCCAGGCAATATTGAAGCAGGAGCCGGAACAGCTGTTGCTGATGTTCTCCTGTTTAAATCCGGTCTGTCATCCTGCCTAAGCCATGCAGGGGCTGCCGATGCATCCTGCACATACAGAAAAACTGACCCCTTTGCTTTGGCTGGGTTATTTGTGATGGGTTCTTTGTCTTGAGCTGTCACCTTGTTTTTTTTGAGGCTTGCTTTCATTAAGCTGGCAGTTGGCTTTAATATCAGCCTTCCCCCCTATTGTCCTCTCTTTTAGTCTCCTCATTTCAGGGTACAGTAAAAGCTATACATAATCCTTTGCTACAACAGAGTTTAATTTTGCCCCCCACCCCTATTTCATGCCTCCAAAGCAATACCAAAATAGGAAGAGGAGAGCAAGGCTTCGCCGAGCCATGCCAAACCTTTCTGGCCCTCACCTCATGGCAAGACACTGCTTGGGGCAGGATACAGGTGTCTAATCCTAGCAGCAGAGCTACACTTACTGATCTATAGAAAAATGTGAAAAAAAAAGAAGAGTAAATTAAAATGTTTAATGAATTACATGGGAACAATGTTTTATCAGGAGAGAAGAGGCAAGGGGCAGCGCCAGCCACCCATCCACACGTTCCTTCATGCTTTCTCTACCCAGGGAATTGTGTGGTTGTGCAGAAATGGCTTTCATGAGGTCAATGTGTTCACTGGGCTGAAAAGAATTGCCCTCCTCACCACTTTCCTCAAAAGAGCAGGACTAGTGCTTTTCTCTCACACTCAGGCCGTGTAAATCCAAAATTACTCCACGGAAGGTAATTGAGCTCCATGGATGTAGGGAAATAGGCTAAAGTAGCTCAACACTGATGACCACATCATCCTGGAAATTGATTCAGGAGCAAGGCTGACCACAGAAATCTAATTGCTAAAGCGCAGTGGATGTGAATATGTACAACAGATATGAAAGTATCAGTGGTTTAATGTACAAAAGCCATTTTGGTAACAGAACACAGATTTTTGCATCCCACTGAAACCTCAGCTGACATATGGGAAGCTTCATGACAGGGCTTAGGGGAAATTTTATAGAAAGTTGAAAGGGGATTTTAGTTCCCTGTAAAGCAATGCCCTGATTTTGGAGGTTAGCCCAATTGTCTAGGGCTCCCTGTGTTTCTGCAGCAACATAATGCCATACTGTATCTCTTGGAGTGATGCTAATAACACAAAAACTTTCCTATTAGATTTGTGATTATTGTTTGCCTTATGATGCTCCTAGAGAGCCCACAGCTGGGTCAGGGTCCCACTGTCTTAGGAAATATGGAAATGTGTAGCAAATTACCATCCTTGTTCTCTGTATATCTGAAATGTATTTTCGATTTATACTCCGTGACAGTGTATTGATATATCACTTTTCATCTCAAAGACTCTATAAGCACTTCTCATTACATGCTGTAGTCGCAGTGCAGGGCAGAAGAGTGTAAGTGCTACATATTTACCATGCAATACAAGAGTGAAGAGATTTTAGCTCAAGACAGATGAATAAATGTTTTACTTAGGGCGAGTGCTAAGAGAGGGTGAGTGACCATACAATCCAAATAAAAGCAGTGTTTAATGTCTTGCCTGAAAGGTTCGTGGGTCATAAACTATACAGTTTCTGGCTCCATCCTATAAATATGGAAATGATCCTGCTTGAGTATGAACATTAGCCGCTGCAGTCATGCATCTGCTTGGCCAGCCTTGCCGAGGAGCATCCCATTCATCCAGTTCCCCCTGCTTCTGCCCAGCTACATCACCTCCCTGCTAGCATTGCTGAAGTTAAACAACTCTCGGCATTGCCAGTCCAAATCCTTGCTCAGTGGTTTACGTAACTGTGCTTGCAAAAATTGGCTTAAAATGCTTTGTAAGCTGAACCTTTCAAGGTCCATTACGTAGCTCACTGGAAGTGTTCTGTATCACAGCAAAACAGCTCTCCTTGCAATAGAAGCTGTCAGGGTTTTGTTGTTCTTATTCCCCGTGTCTTGAAAATTGGGATGAAAAAGCCCCAAACAATCATTGTAGATGCCACACACAACTGGTATGAAAAAGCAGCGCTGCTGACACTAATGGCATCATTTTCTCAGTTGAGAAGAAAGCATGGTCGCTGAGATGAAATGCATTTGAGCTGAGTGGATTGTTTTGTTAGTAGCTATGTTGCCCGTGGAATCTGCAGTATTTCTTACAATGGTCTTCAGAAGAAGATGGAGTTTGGCTTTCATGTTCTGTTTCTCCCAGTGTGGAACAGGAAAAAAAATCTGGATTCAGTGTTTCCTTGGAATATTTCTGGATGACAAACTGGTACAGTTTAGGCTCACGCCACTTCTGGAGCTGGTGTGAGACATTCTACTTCAGGCCTTAAGTGCCTGATGCTTATGATAAATTTCCACAACCCCTTCTCCCTTCTGTCTCCTGCCCATCTTCTCTGCTGATCACAGCATTTTCTTTAGCAGAAATGCTGATGTTAGTCTCATCCAGACACATGTAAAATGGTTATTAAAGGTCCATGAATTTGCAAATGCAAAGGACACATATGGTGAGCAGCCGTCACCAACCTGACATTTACTATGTCCACATATGGATTAAATGTCAATGAAATTTCTATAGGGTCAGCAGAGGGAAGTGAGGACACTTGAAAAGCAATGCTTCCCCTCTCCTTACCCTGCCACCTTAAGCAGGTGTGTACACTGGATTCCTCTGAGCTTTCCTTATAGAATCAGAAAATTTGATATCAACACAAGAACTCTGTGGGGATGAGCACATGTTATGTTCCAGGCCAGCAACTGACCTTCAGCATGAAACCCCACGTCATGGTCAGAAAACCTCCCTGTTTGATTGACTCGCAGTCCTTGAATGGAAATAAGGAGTCTGAATTACAATAACTGTGCAGCCTATGAGGAACAACACGTTCTCAGATATCCGTAGCATCTCACTCTCTTTTCATCTGCTTTATTTTCTCTGGGGAAAAAACAGCATGTCAGATTTCTCATGCTGCTTTTTAATGTAATGATATAATGTATTGGCCCTTAAGTGTTTAATTTCGTTATTAGCCAGCAACACCATGTAGTGCTCTATATGACATGGCAAAGAACATCTGGTTTTCAAAGAGTTTAAAGAGTTAATTGTGGGGGTAAAATGAACAAGGTGAAAAAAAATGAAAGATCAGTAGTTTTACTTATTTTAAATGTAATTTTCTTGCTTTTGTGCCTTCCCTTGGTACCTTGGGCCTATTCTGTTGTGACCAAAGTGTAGTTTCGAGTGACCTAGAATAGCTCTGATTGCCTTCTGACAGAATAAAGCATCAGGAGGGGATGGAAGTTAAGGTGTCTGTGTGCAGGGTTACCAGAGCTACCAAAGCAGCAGGCTCATATTTCCCAGTAATCCTGCATAAGGGTCAATATCATGGAGAAAGAGGTCCGACGACATGGCTGGGAGGAGGAACAGGAGGAGAAGGGTGTGCTAAAGCTTGATCTGACAGTGCAAGGCAGATAACCCCACTTCTTTTCACCTCCAGTCTTTCCTTTTCTCTCTGTCCTGTCTCCTAATTTATGATCTTTCCATTCCTTTTATTGATCTTGTCACTGCAACAACATTTAGATGCAATTCATGATACCTGCCTGTTTGTTTGTCACGTGGATCAGCTTTTTGTTCAGGGCCTGTGCAAGTGTGTGACCCCAGGACTGCATTTACAACAACAGGATTTTGAAAACATGATGGTGATCACGTATCGTTTCGGCTCCAGCTGGTATCAGCTCTGTCTTCCAGCAGGAGACAGAATCATGCCATGCTTTGAGTGCACCTGGATGAGAAATGGTTTACCGCTCCCACAACAAATCTTAAAAATTTGTATTTTTCTCCTGCTGTGTCTCAGACCAAAATTTATCATTTCTGATTAGAGAAAGCCTCCTTCCTTGACATACCCCAGTCTGAGGCATTCATCTGGAATGGTGGGACTCCAGGTTCATAGCCCCTGTGTTTTTCATATAAGTTGTGCTGATTACAACTAAAACTTGCTTTTGGGTCTATCCTAAACCAGGTGCTATGCTACTCACTACCCTGGCTGAGAATGCCTTGACTTTCTCTCCTGCTGAAAATGTCAGAAATAGTGAATTTCTGCAGTGAGCACTGGGGTCAGTGAGCTGGCCAAGTATAAAAAACATTTCATAGAAGGATTTCCTGAAAACAAAAAGCATCACATTCTTTAAAGCAGTTGCATATTAAAAGATTCTAAATGCTGATATTGCAGGTACTGTTTTCCCTCAAAAAGCTCCATTTGAGCAGATGAGCTTGGCTCTGCTCTTACAGTGACGTAATTCAAGTAAAATGTCCTATGGTACCAGCAGCCACTGGAGTTAGAAGATACCATTTTCTTCATCAGATCTGGGCCAGATGAGCTAAAATAATATCCATTCTACATGTGGCACATGTTTTCCATGCAAAAGGTGGGCCCGTGTACTCTTTTAACCCAGCCTGCCCTCTGTATACTGCCAGTTCAGTCCTGATCTCATCCCACATGCCTGCATTTCCAGCTCTTTACAAAAACCTTGAGCTAAGCCTTTCCTCCTTTGAAGAAGTAATTAGCTCCCAATAGGGAGGAAGTCCATCCTGCAATACATTGTTGTTTTTTTCTTATTTTTTTAGCAGGTACAGCTGTTTTTCAGTCTGATTGAAATGCTGTAAATGGCCCTTCACTCAAGATGTCAGAGAACTTTCTCAGCAGGAGGTAAGGCAGCCAAGCGGTTGACTGTTTGCTTTATAAAAAACCTCTAAATCCTTTTGCCTGACTCTGCTTAATTGTTTTGGAGTCCTTGGCAATTGTCTTTGTTGCTATGTAATTTACGGTTAATGTTGACCCAGCAGCTTCCGACTTAGCCTCATTGCCCAACACCAAGGAAACCCAGCAGTCTGGTGAGAGGAGCTCCAGGGACGCTTCTACTGCAAGTGCAGCCCATTATGGTTTTCAGTCAAACTGGGTCTGTCAGAGAGAATTTGGACTCTCTTTTGCTATTTTTCTTTTAGACAACTGGCTTCAATTCAGTCCATAGAGAGCATGAGTAAAAATCACCACCATTTGAGGGCTTCTCAGTGGCCTGTGAAGGCTGTAGGATTTTGCCCAGCTGCCAATAAGTAGATTTCCTTGTTTTTAAAACTGCTGCTGTAATTTCCACCATTTGTTGATAAATTCAGCAGAAAGGCCAATGGTGAATGGATAGGGAAGCCAAACTGACTCCAGTGGATCATGGTAGATGGATGTTGGTACTGTGCCAGTGTCCTTCTCGTGCACTTTTGATGCTGGAGCTGTATCCTCAGTAAATGGCAAATTCATCTCCCATGACACTTGAATTCATGTCAGTTATTTCATTGAGATGTTTAATGTGCAGTAGAGAGATGAAGACACAGTTTTACTTTAGCCTTTCTCCATCAAGGACCAAAATGCAACAAGAGGGGGTTCACAGTCAGACCTGCAGATGTCTCCCTGTGTGAGGAAAGGCCCTCCACAAAGAGACCAGTCAAGAGGGAATGAACTGGAACAGAAAGCAGGACGCCCTCCTGCCTGCTGCACAGACACAGCCGTTAGACTGACCTGTTCATGCTTCGTTTTCAATTCACTCTTTAATCAAGATTTAATAGGCATTGGTAGGTGTAAGAAAAAAGTCCAGGTGATTTGGGTGTTTGTCAAGGACCATGGAGGTCTTCCTAGTCCTGTCCCAGTTACAAAAAGAGAAAATCATGCCTTACACTGCCTAAGGAATGCGTGTGCCTCCCAGGATGGGTATTTAAAAGGATTTCCACTGGGTGCTCAGGCTCCCAAAGGTGTTGTAGCAGTTCCAGAAATTTCTATACACGGGCCTGTTTGTATGCTCTTTGCCTGCTCCAAGTGCGAGTAAGAGCAATTTAACTTGAATGTTTCTGCAATTACTGTAGCTCAGTTGATGTTGAAACTTGATAAGTTGCTGCACTTTGTCTTTATGTCTCAGCCTTCAAGAGCGGTAAAACTGCACCAAATAATTATATGACAGCCTTTAAGGAGTTTATGGCTTGATTGTATATTGTCTAGCAAAAATACCTAGGTATTACAGGCAGCTTCAAGGTAGAGTTTTATGCACAGAGGTGGGTGAGGCATCAGGGCAAAATGTCCCTTTGATGTATCATTAGTAGTGGCAGAAGCCAAGAATATCTGTTCAGGGATAAATAGGCTCTATGCAGCATAGAGATGGCTTTTTGTGTGTCCCAGGTAATCAGGACACCTGTAAATTATTTTAAATCCAATGAATTATGGGAGAAGATTAAAAACTCAATTGTTATTGGTCTGTTGCCACAAGGAATAACTTGAGAAGGATAGGTAAAAGGATGCTTTTTCACTCTGTAAAGTAAAGTGTCTCTATAAAGTATTATATCCTGTTATGATCTAGTTGAGGCTCTTGCCTCTAAAAGTTGGTAATGCAACCAACGAAATTACAGACTTCGACACTGTTTAGCACTTAGCTTAAGCTGAGACATCCAACTTACTGATTAGACCACTCCACACTGTACTTTGTTAATTATCTTTCATTTCTCTCCCTCTGCGTAGCAAGCGAACAGCTGAGGAATTATAAGAGCAAGGAGCAAGTGTGCAGTTTTATTACCTATTATCGTTTGTTGTGTTACACTTCCTGAAATTATCTTTCCTTCCGTTACACATGAAAACCATTCACCAAATAGAATTGCAAACTGAAGCACTAAAGGGCTATAGCTGAGACATTTAGGCCCCAGCTTTTATTTTTAAGGGCTTTTACAAAACCTGAAGTAGCTAGTAATAACTTTATGGGCATTCCCAGTGGCACAATGGTAAAAGCACCAGTAATCGGACTTTGTGACTTGCTGACACCAGCAGGATAATTCCCTAAACCCCCCCATGTACCATATTTCCACGCATGAAGCCTGCGCACACCTAAAAATGGCACCTTGTGAGTGGAGCTCCAGACTGCAGAGTGCAGTGGGGTTTGAGTAAATACAATGCCTATGCTGTCATTTATGAAAGAAAACTGGAGGGAGGAGGAAGGAAAGAGGCTGCTCCATATGCAAAAGTACCATGTACACGCCTGGTGCCTCCAGATTCACAGCCAGCAGAGGCCACAGTTTTGTCTACCCTGACTGCCCCTCAGGAGGACCCGATGCTCCTGGATATGGTCCTACACAACTGCTGCGACTCTCTTTGGAGCAAGGGGCTGGAAACAAGGGTCTCAGGTTTTATTCCTGTGTGATAGTCCCTGCTGGGCAAGCGCTTTGTGTTCACTGGGGGTATCTATAGGAAATCCTTGGGAAAGGAGATGAGGGAGTGCTCTTTCTTTTATCCCCCCAAGGAGCACAATAGGAGCAGCAGTGATGCACGACTTCCCTTGCGGCGGCTTTGTGATTCAGCCACCCGAAGGCATGAGAGAGCAGATCTGGCTCCACGTGCTCGCCCAGCAGCTCCATGAAAAGCCTGCTGGAGTTTAGCAGGAAAAGGCAACCGTCCCCGCGATTTTTCAAATCTTCCAAAGAAGCGTTTTCTTCTGCAGGGCTGTTCTAAGTTGCCCAGAGAGACCCATTTTAAAGCACTTGATACCTGCTCTCTGCCAAAAGTAAGGCCAAATGGTGGTGGCAAGGTTTGCATGTCGGACTCTGTTCATGAGAAGCTTGGCCACTGGCTTAGTTTTGCTCACATCCCTTTCACATGCAATGGGTACCAAAAAAAGCTGACACCCTTTTGAAAGGAGCTAACAACCCCAGGCCAGTCCTGCTCACGGTGACGTTGATGATACAGCCACTGTGAACAGAACTGGAAGAACAAACTAGTCTGGACGCTGACATGTACCATTATTTTGCCACAAAAAGCAGCCTTCATGTATAAAAAGAAAAAAATCAAGCCGCGTGAATGTAATGGGAAATCTGAGTGAAAAGGGGGAAGGATTTCTGCTCTAGACTTTGGGAACTGTAAAGCACATCTCTCTTTGCAGGCTGGTGATGTCAGAAAAATGCTCTGCGGCCTGAGGACTAACTAAAATGTCACTGGCTTCCAAATCCAGCAAAGCAAGCCAGTAAAAACCGAGTGTCTTCTGAAAACATCTCTTCATGTAATTGAATGCATTTTCTCCAAACTCTTTTTATGGTAAGTCAGCATTGGCGTACAAACCAGCTAGCACATTAATAAATCAAAAAAGCTTACCAGATTGTGTCTGTATATATAAAATTACCTTGTCTGTTAGGATTAGATGAGTGAGGAGTAAATCTTCTGAAAAACAAAGTGCTGAAATAGATTCTTTTCAAAATTACTCCTTTTATACCCTGATTTTAAAAATGACTCCTTCTATACTCTTCCTGCGTTAGATAATGTGAGGGGTCAAGTCTGAATTGCTCCGTTCATTTTATTGGCATTAGCTAGCATGACTACTTGCAGCATAGATCCAAGTTGATATATTTATAATACAACATTTAAACATTACAATTTCAAATTATACCTATAATTATATTCAAAACTTCAGAATGCTTTCCAATGAAGCATGAATATGTTACATAAGTTGAATTCCTGAAGCTATAATATTAGGCATCATAAATACCAGCGCAAAAAAAAAAAATATCTCCCAAATGTGTTTAAAAAAATGTACTGCATTCTGGAAACCAAATTTTAACTCTGGATAGATGCCAATCCCGGAGGTGTAAGCCTGCCTGTGAGCACTGAACTTGCAGTGAGGTGTTTAGATGATGACGTTGTTTTAACTGATACATACTGAAATACTGTCTTGACATTATTAATGTGAGGGGAACGACTTGGACTTGGACCAAACTCAGTCTTGCCTTTGAACGTACTTAATTCAGGCCTGTCTTTGGGTACTTCTCACGATCTAGCACAACTGAGAAATGAAGTCTTGAGTAGATAAGGGGGCTGTGGTCCAGAGCGGTACTCACAGGATGTGGGCGCTGGGCACCAGCAGTGGTGATAGAAAGACAGTGACATGTGGTCTCTCTGTCTGGACAAAGGGAATCACTATATCCCTCTCTTCTGCGAGAGGCAGGAGATGCTGGTGGCATTTAATATTTTGTGTGTGTAGAAAGCTGTTTTCAAAAGACCAGGGAATTCATTTGGCCTGTTTTCAAAACCTACTTGAATATGGTCCCGCAGTTAGACTTGGTAAGTCATGAGAGCCTTGTTACCTTGAGGAGACTGCCAGAAAGGCAAACTTCTGCAAAGGAATTGAGTGAAAAAATGCAGCTAGTGGAAAAATAATATCCAAGTATCTGTGAAAGTGAAGCAAAGAAGGAAGGGAAAAACAAATGGAAGTGTGTATACAGCCCCTGTACTGCCAGGAACATCTGCCTGCCTAAATTAAGAGATAATGTTTTACCCCGATGCATAGCATCGTGCTCTCTTTAACGTGAAGCACATTTTGATTAACCCCACCCCAAAGGAGAATGTGTGGGTTTAAATTGCAAGATGGGAATAGGTTCATGAACTCAGGCAGGTTTTACAAACAGGCCACGAGGTTAACAAAACTCCGTGGGGCTCAACCATCCCCTGTACAAACATTAGCTAATTGACAGTGACATGTTTCTCTCACTTCTTATCCCACTCCCAGAAGGAGACCGTCAGGGCTTGGAGCAAGATGCCTTCCCCTGTCAGCTCAGCTGCTCAGGGCGGGGGGATGTCACCACATCCACTGACTAATGCCAGGGGGTGGCTGGCCACTGAGAGGTGATATTATAGTGGCAAGCGTTGTGCAGAAACAGAGAGATGATGAAAAACTCACTCCTGTGGGACAGTTAAGGCTATGCTTTTGGTAAGCAAAAAGCATCTCAGCCCATGATCAGCTAGAGAGGGGCAGTTTTGTAAAGTATTAGGGCATGGCACTGTTCTGGTGTCACCTGAACCTGAGGTGGCCCCCAAAACTGCTTTTGTCCCATGGACTCTGCCCATCAGCCCTCCCGAGGTTTGTCTCGCAGAGCCCCACTGCCCTGCTCTCCGCGCCCCCCCTGGTTTGTCTCAACCTGCTCACTGTCAGGGAAAGGCAGCAGGCACTAAAGCAGCCCACATGCTCATTTAGAAACGCGCGGGCATTTGGTCTCAAAGATAACATCAGACCTCATTAAGCCCACACTCCGAGCAAATGTTTTCCTTCAGCCCACTTGTCAGTTTTAGGATGACAGAAGCACATCTTTCAAGTTTCTCGGTAATCCCAGTGAGATAACATGTGCCCGAGCAGGGGTGGCAGGGGATTTGCAATCCAACACCAGCATGCTCGTTGCTCTTTGAAGAGTGAGCTGTTTTGCTGTGGTGTTTAAAACACAAGAAACAC
This sequence comes from Himantopus leucocephalus, assembly GCA_003993805.1. Lineage (NCBI taxonomy): Eukaryota > Metazoa > Chordata > Aves > Charadriiformes > Recurvirostridae > Himantopus > Himantopus leucocephalus. The sequence continues at coordinate 47,188,738 of RSEF01000003.1, read as the reverse complement.
GTCCCTGTGACCAGTGACAACCCCTGACACTATCAGGATCCCAAGTCATCTGGCTTTCTCTTTTCCAGATGTTGCACGCGTCCACAACTTCTGGATCCCTGCTTTCCCCCAGACCGGCTCTGATGGAGCGGGAAAGCACCGTGTTGTGCAGTTGGTTAGTTTGGTTAAACATTTATCAAACTCTCTCTTCGTGATTGCAGCTATTTCTTGCTGGGCGAATCCCGCAGGCCTTTCACAGGCAGTGCACTCACAGATTTCACTCAGTATTCAGTCTGCATTGGAAATACAGGATTCCACCCATTATTTACAGGCAAGCTTCTAAGTGTCTAGTAACTTATGGCAAAGACAGATGCCATTTGACCTTAACTGCCTCACTGATGTGAGCAAAAGGTATCATTCAGAAAAGCAAGAGAATTATCTTCTCTTGGGATTTTCCTTTTCTTTCCCCCCCCAAAATCTTTTTAAAGACTCTGGAAGTGAAATGCAGAAGCAGATCTTCTTTGCAGAAGACCCCATGGGGCTATAATGTGGCTTTTGCAAAATGGCTAAGCTGCCCAGGGTGCTAACTGGAAGTACTTCAAAGAAAGCCCGACCTACGGAATTTCCCCCCAAACTGCCCTTTGAAAGATTAGACCTTCTGAAAGTCCTCTGCCTGAGTCACACACAGCGAGTCCAAAGCCTCTGCTTGCTCTTGGCTTACAAAAATCAAAAGTCAACAAATTCTTGATCCTCAGCCTATATTTTCCCTTTTCCTTTTCCTCCTGTAGTCCTAATTGAGGCCTCAAGCATCACAATAAATACTTATAAATCAGGATTCGTTGCCTGTAAAACAGCCGTAGACTGTTATATACTTCATTTAGGGAACAAATAGCTGAGCTAGAAGTACCTTTTCTTCTTATTCTTCTATTTATACTTCATTTAGGAAACACATAGCTGAGCTATACATATTTATTCTTATTATTTTATTCTCATGAGGGCTCTGGTTTAGTAAGATAACAGAGCACCTGCCTAACATTAGGCAGGCCAGTATTTTATTCAAAACCAATTGGACTCCTGAGCTTAAGCACCCTGTTAATCAATGCATCAATAGCCACTTCCAGTCCCAAATCTTCCTATCCTGGTCTTGCCAGAATTTTTTCCCGTCAGTAGTGTGCTTTTCTTTTCTCCAGGAACCAAATGAAGGGAATGCCAGGGGCAGTCACGCAGCAAAGGCAGCTTCCCTTTCTGGGGACCTGAGGCTTTCACTAACACGACTGAAATCACAATAGCCTTTTCTGCAGACCTTCTTCTTGTAAGCTTGTAAATAACAGAATATAATTCAGGGTTTCCTATAGGTTGCTTTAGCATTATTGCTGCTCATATTTCTCCCAGGCATTGAGAGTGCTTTATTTTTCCCCAGATAAATTAACACAATAAAACAGCAATTGTGACTTCAATGCATGAACGCATTGTCCAGAAAAGATAGAAGGAAAAATGTGTATGGTAAGCTAGCAAGTCATGTGTGTCAATGGTGTCATAAACTGAAGAAACACGAGAAATAAAGGCACGGATAAAATGAACTTGCTTTGGTAAACTTATTTGGAGAAAGAACAGCAGAAGAGGCTTTGTAGGTTAATCTTCCACATCCACATCAGATCTCTAAGCTCTGGGTTGGAATACGAATAGAAGTGTCTGCACTGTTAAAGTGAGAACTATTACCCATGCACAGCATCATTATAGCAATGTTATCTTTCCAGCTACAGACTGCAGAGTTAATCATTTGAAGTCCGGTTATTCCCAGAACGACAGCCAAAGACTTTCATCACCAAAAATGTAATCAGGAGAAAATTATGACACTTTATGTATAGTTTTGATAATTGGTGAAGATATTACAGACAAGCTTCTCTTAGAAAATAACTGTGGAGCAACTAGTCATGACATACTCATTAAATGGAATAGAAATGAAAACATCTTGAGGAGTGTTTTTTTCCAGTGCAAACTCTGAGAAATGTGTGGGAATGGGTTAGTAAAGCCAAGTGGCCTGGACAGCGCAGGGACTTAAATGTAAAATTTTGTTGTTTCCTTAAACCAGGACTTCAAAACCTTTAAAAATTTGCAGCCTCAGCAAAGGGAAAACAAACACCTGGAAAGGAGTCTGAACAGAACTGACTAACAACTCCTTAAAAAAGACTGTTAGGAATTAGACATGTTTGTGCAAAGAGTAGAAAAACAGATGTAAACAGTTCCTTTCCCACTTTACAGTTCTTCTATGGAAGAACTGGTTTGGTGGACTGGTCTGATTTAATATTTGCATGGATGATATTTGTTCAAAATGAATTGGTACAAAACAGCACGTACTGATGAAATTTGCAGGTGACCCAAAACTAAGAGCACTGCAAGTGTAATGGATGATCCAGATATCACAGAGAGATGTAGATGCCTTTCAGAATAATAATAACAAAAAGGGTTGAAATTCACTTGTACAAAGTACTGGAGATTAATAACAAGAATTTTTATCCTGACACAGAGGTTCATCACTTGGGAATGATAACAGGAGAAGCCTGCATAATGAAGAGGTAAAAAACTTAAATTTCATCTCATGCATCTCCAAGGAAGATATTTCCAACAGAGTTAGGAAAATATGAATGCCAGACCGTAAGATGCTGGTAGTGCCTTACCTGGAATACCTGCACTATTGTGGAAGCCAGGGTTGAGGTGTCACAGGTTCAAGCAGAAGCATGTGCAGAAAAGGGTTACTAGGATGAGCAGGGAAGTGAAAGTCCCATCTTACAGAAAGAGAACTAGAAGAACTTCACTTGTTTGCTTTGCTAAATTAAGCCTGAGAGTGATATGATTGCTTTCCATAAGCAAGTAAACAGAAGGGAAAAGAGCTGGGAGCTGAACAATACTGGCACAAGAACAAATGTGTATAAATTATCCATGAATAAATTGAGGAGGAAAATCAGAAGATTTCTATTCATCCAAAGAGTGAGGTTCTGCATCTGTCTTCTGGTAGGAATAATTAGAACAAAGAATCTCAGCAGCTTTCAAACACCATGAATGGGAATATTGTGCTGGTCATCCTATCAGCAGAATAAAGTCCGTGGCCGAAAAGCCCCTCTCTAGTTTGATGTTCTAACTTCTGCTCACATAGCAGAAAGCAGAGGTGTTCTTGGGATATTTTCAAAATATTATTATAGATAAGGAACCAAATATGAAGGAGTGCTAAGGCGAAAATTAAACTCAAGCCCGTTTACCTGTGTTGGGTACTACTCCCCTGCAAAGAAAATTACTGACTCACTTGAATGCATTTATTTCTTGTTCCATTTTGTTCACTGTGAGCAATCTTTGCCACAGACGCAAGAGAATAGCGGGCAGACAGCCTTGCTCCATCACAACAGCATTTCAGTACCAGACAGGCAGTATAAACCAGGTTGCCTGGTCTGCGATCACAGGCCGCAAGCAGAGCTGTCATGATTTCAGATCTCACACCGACAGGGCCCCTTAAGATAAGTCATTTAACGTTTCTTGCCACCAGACATTGGAGTTGCCTGCAGGAACAAGAAAAGATTTTCTCTGCTGCTGCCTAACCATTTGTGTCTGGGCACCCGCCGGGCATTTTCACACCACCGGGCATTTTTACTCTGGTCCTTACTGCAGACTTCCCAGGAGCTTGGCTCTCCCCCAGGGCTGTGGGTGGTGGGTACCCTTGACAGCCTCAGCACCTCCATGAAGAAGCCAGCCTGAGTGAGGAGGAAGAGAGAGGAGTCTCCAGGAGAGAGGGAGAACTACCTCTTTGCGGGGGAGAGTGCCTGGCTCAGGAACATTTCTCCCAGGTAGAAATGCGTGGATGACTGATACTTTTTCTTCACTAGCAATTCTTTTCTTTTTTTCTCTTTTAGTGAAACAAAACCGAGTTATTTGATTTTTCATTGTCACTGAATTGAAGAGCAAAACCAGTTTGATTCAGATTATGGGCTTCCTTTAGGAAATCCTGGGGTATTTTCTACAATGAAGGAAACTGAAAAATGAAACACTGCCTTTCCAGGGGACAGCACTCATGAATGAGTGAGTGGAGCAGTAACGTAGAATTAGGCAGAAAGAGCATTTGAACTGAATTCCCGGTCTGTAGTCTTGGACACAAATCTTCAATATCTCTCTGAGCTCTGGGTACAGGCACAGGAGTGTGTTTCTCATTTATAAACAGTTATACTCTGCAAAACTCTTAAATACAAATTAGAAAAAAGAAAAGCTTGAGCAAACTGGTAGCCTGATGGCTCAAGCAGTGGGAACAGCCGGACACCAGTCTTTGCTCCAGCTAGTGCTGACCCACATACACAAATAAATATTTTTACAGGGACATGCTGAAAAGGCCTTTTTGTTAGACCTCTGTATGGCTCAGCTGCTAGGGCACTTTCACGAAAAATAGGGGTTGGGAAGCCTGAGTTCAGCTTCTGTCTACCTCCTGGCAGAAAATGGGCTTGAACCATGATCTCCTCACCCCTTGCTGGGTCTGCTGGCACCCGAGCAGCCAGAGGAAAACCACCCTTTCCTCGTCAGTTTTGCAAATCCATCCTTCAACCTAACTTCAAGATCAAAGCAGCTCTTTCCAGCAGTGCCAAAGCAAGCCAGTTTGCATCTCAGCCTCTTCCTTATTTTGATCCCAACTATTGAACGCAAACGGAATTTACAGATATTTGTAACCGTCCCATTTGCCGGTTGGAGGGATTTTGTTTTGGTCAAATAACACATTTACCACAAACATTTGCTGAACTCCAGCCACAGGGTTATTTGGACAAAAAGTCCCTTCCTGGTCAGGCCTGCCCTTGTTCCAAGCTTGGATCCCCCCTGCTCCGCTGCTCTATCTTACGTGGGCTGCCTTTGCCCGCACAGAGCCTTTTGTTTGTTATCTGCCTGTGGATCCAGAGCTGATGTTCTTTTTCTTTCCATCTCAAAAGCGTGTTGTGCATAGACAGCACAGTGCCGACAAATTAACAAGGGAAAATGGTATTATTTAAGCACAAACATCTCAAACTTTTGTCATGGTGCTCTATAAATACAACACAACAGCATACAGTGTCTGCTCAGATCAAATGTTTGCGATGAAAGGATGTCTGCAAATCTATTTAAAGGGGATTAAGATTTTAGCTGGCTAGATTCTGGGTCATTGGTTTAACGTCTATATTATTCCCTACCGTAGTATCTGTCTGCCAGACAGATTGCTTTAACATCTATCCTACGGCACACTGTGCTAATTATGCTTCCCATCCTCTGCAAGGCATTTTCTGATCTGAGCACGGAAAGTGCTGTACGAGTGGCTGCTATGCCTATGACACTTTGTTAGCTGCCTGGCTCTCCCCTCCCACACCCCCGAGCCCCCCGACCGACACGCACACATCCACGTACTGCGCTCCTTTGTGAAGTCCTTGTAGGCACATCCCTCTAACAAGCCATGTTTTCGCTTGCCACGCTAAACTGTCAGAGGATATAGTAGCAGCCAGCAGCAGCAGTACTATAGGTTGTTATTAAAACAGCATGAGCACAAATATACCTAGAATTGGCCCAATCATTTTACTTTTGTTTTAAGGGCCAATGAGAAAATCAAGGGGGAGAGGATGGTGTAGGAAAGGGAGTCATTTTGTGTCAGAACATTTCAATCAACCAAGTATTTTTTGACCTGAAACGATATCTTTTTTTGTGTGTTCAGATTATTTATTTCCTTGCTTTCTCCTTTCATCTGTGGGTTGATTTAAAGGAGAAAAAAAAAATTAAAAATAAGAAGCCAGACAGTTTAGCGCGAAGAACACCAGAACAGATTTGTTCGGCTGGTGGAGGCTGCCTTCCTCACTGGAGGTGGGGGGCAAATCTGTGTTCGTCAGATGCAAACTGGATTTCCCACTTAGACAACACACACACACACCCCTGCTACATACACACTTATGAAGGATTCATTTTCCAGCAAATTTACTGCTCACTGAAAACACCCCAGCTCTTCCTTTGCCAGCCTTTTTGCATTTCCCAGCCCTGTTGTGTGAAGATTAGAGGCAGATGTGCCTACAGCCAGCATCCAGGGGCTTTGTCTGCCGCTGCAGAAGCACCCCCGCTCCGCTCCTGCCCCCCGTGAGATTTCCCCGGCAGAAAGGCGTGCTCTGTTGTCCTCAAAGCGCAGGAACAGCAGACCTGTGATGACAGAAGTGTGATAAATAGAGAATAATGTGTCCTGCTAGACAGAATAATGAGATTACATATGAGCTGCCATATCATATCAATTAAACCATTGGCCCTTTTAGTCCGGCAAATCCATCCTGCCACAGTGATCAGTTCTTCAGGGAGAAGGGGGAGAGAGAGAGGGAGGGCAGGACTGACATAACCTGCTTAAAATAACCCAGACACTCCTGCTGCTGCCCACGCGGGCAGGACAGGTCTGGCCCCAGTACAGGGCAGGGGGGTGCCCGCTGGGACAGCGCGGCAGTGGGCAAGGCTTCCAGCTGCACCAGCACTGCCAGCTTTGGGGGCTCTGCCCCAAAAGGAGCATGGTGGGGAGCAGATGGCCCCAACCAGCTGCTTTTGCAGGTTGTAGAGATCCTGGATCCATAAGTGCCAGAAGACTGGGCGGCATGGTCTTGTCCTTCTGCCTGGGTCTCCTGGCTTCAGCTGATGGGAACTTTCATCCCTCCTGGGTGACAGCTGACAACATCCTGAGCACTCACAAGGCCCGGTCTCGCTGTGACAACTTAAGTGTGTGCAAGATGTTCTTGCCTGGCCCGCTCTCCACCGTGACACAGCTCTTTCCCATGGAAGACGCAGTATCTGCCTTGAACAAACCTGCCATGGGAAAATTCAAGAGGCAGAGTGAAGCACTCAGCAGAAAATGCCCCGACCCCTCACCCTGCTGCCCCATCGGAGCTCTGCTGACACCTTCTCAGGCAGCAGCCCCAGCTGCTAATGCAAGGAGAGGAGTACCCCTCCTTGCATGAGGAATATGGGGCGATACTATCCTGAGAGATGTGTTCTCACAGAGAGACTGGGGGTTTAATTAGATGTGTTTTGGCTATTCATTCAAGTAGCTAAGTCATGTACTGCCTTTCAGACACTGTTGTTGTCACGAGCTAGCCATGTAAATGGTCTGAGAAAGGGTTTAAAAATAGGCCACTGAAATTATTTTTGTTTATAGGGCAATATAAATCCCCATGAAATCAGGACCCATTGTTCTCCATCTGACCTGTGTTGGATGAGCATGCCTGAACTGCATTGAATGTCCGCCAGGTACCGACCCTAGCAATAGGATGGGATGTCAAACCTTCCTGCCCTTTCTCCAGCTGCTTTCAGCACATGTCATGTTTAGAAAGGTTTAGCAGATTGTTCCAAAAGCAATAAAAAAAAAGCAAAGCCTGTTTCCCTATCCTTTTCAGTCTTATGGCTGGATTAACTGATATCTAAGAAGACACAAGCTCTACATGATGCTTTCCCTGGGGTTCAAGTGCTCTTAGTGTCTCTTTCCCATGCAAGTCCACTGGTGACTCTGGGGTAAGCGGCCACACCAAATCTCTCCACAAAACTCACCTTCTTGTCCCACCTGCTGTGAATTTCCACCAGCTGAAGGGCCTGGGAAGAAGTGAGCAAAGGAAAAAAAATAGTGGCACCAGCAGAACCAGTCAAAACCTCCAGCAGATTTGGTGGGGTGTCTCCAGACAGGCCATGTAAGACCAACCCCTATGTCACACCTGGACTTTCTACACCATCATGTGCAGTTCTCCATGCATTGGCCATACAGAGCAGGTGGTTGTGACTGGCTTCTCCGCTGTGATCATGGGTACGCTAGCCATCACTGTCCCCTTCCCAAGTGAGATGTGGGGCCTGGCCCCCCACCCACGCTTTAGGACAGGAGTGGGTGTCCAGCAGTCAGAGGCAGAGGAGCAGAAAGCATAGGGGAGTGAGGAGTACGCAGAAGATTAAGCAGCAGAAAAAAACTTGGAGTATAAACTGATTGGAAGCGACCTGCAGCAAAGGGTAAGAGAAGAAAGATAAAGGGAATCAAAGATAATTCCTAAAGGAAACGGAAGATGAAAAGATCGGCTCTTCCAAAGAGAGGAATGCATTCTGGTCACGTATAGCACCATTTCTCGGGTGGGTTGGCTGGTGCCAGGGACAAAGCTCTCACTCCCTGATGCGAGGTGTAACTGAGCAAAGGTTACAGCTACACAGCAAAGATGCAGATGTGACATTGGTTTCTAAGCCAAGGTTTTTTGCTACCTGAAATGGCAGTATTACTGTATATTCTGTGTTGTTTTCTAAACACAGTTCGTACAGATATTTAAAGGCAACCACTGATTACAACAAAAACAGAGTTACAATGAATTATCTTTTACCTGGTGAGGGATGGTGCAATGGAGGGAATTAAAAAATGCAGTGATTGCTGCCTGGAGGGTGGCAATGCCGGCTGGTTTTGGCCGTCCCAGTTTGTGGAAAGACACCCCATTAACATTGGAAGGTAAGAAAGGCTATTTGGGTTTCATCAACAGTTTTCCTGCTTACCCTGCCTCTACCAGCAGCCTACAGCAATGCTGTGGGAAACAGTGTCAGAGTGGGGCCAGCAAGCAGCCATCGTTCCCTGGCTTGCCTCTTCAGCAAACAAACATACTTCTGCTGGGGCAGCTCGTGATATCATTGTTTTTGTATTGTTGGATAACCCAAGAAAAGCGGAGCCAGGGGCTGAGGAGTGGTGAGGACCTATGGCTGTGCTTCAAGGGGGCCTGCAAGTGGGAATTTGGGATGTCCCTGATGCTCGCCTACCTGGGCCAGGGGTTCAGCCCCTCCAAAGGGCACCTGAGAGACACCACTTCTGCTGGCAATTTACTTCTGAGAAGTGCTATTAGTGTGGAGAAAGATGTCTTTTCCATCACATTTCATACAGTGGGGAAAAAGTGTTTGAGGGTAGGGGCTCGCTGGGGTAGAAAAAGGCCGTATCTTAAAAGTGGTCTGTGTCTGGACGAGAGGCAGAGCTGGTGAGCAGTGGTGGTGGACATTGGATGTGAGCTCCTGGGCAGGTGCAGCATCAAGGACAGGGGGCCTCCTCAAGACTCAAACGAGCTAGTGAATGTTTTTCTTTCCCTTTAGCAACCAGAGGGACTCTGCAATATTTAAGTGCTCAGCAGGAGTGGAAATGAAGGGCTGAGTCACACTGTGGGCCCTGTGCACAGGGAACAGAGCCTTCAGAGAAGATGCCTTCAGTGCACCTTGCAACAGCCTCCCTCTGATGAACCTTCAAAAGGATTCAGCTCCCCTCAAGCTGGTAATGCCTGCACACTTTCAAAACAGACCACCTATAAGGTAATAAAGGAAGCCAGTGGAAAAATACTGGCAAGAGATAACAGATTCCTCTGAAAAGCCATGCCCCTCAAAACAATTGTTTATGAGTGGGGAAGAAAAGGTCTTCAGTTGATTCAGTGTTGTGCATCAAGTCGAAAACGCCTATGACATTTTGGAAATGCCGACAGCTTGGGGAAATGAAGCAACTTGCCATGATCTCAGAGTCCTGCTTGTCCCAGCAGGGATCGAAGCAAAGGCCCCATAACATCGCTGGAATTGTTAATACCTCTGGTCTGCAAAGGAACAAGCGAGCCGAGTTTGCAGCATGTGCCAAGGCAGGGGCTGTCTGGGAGGATTGTGCTTGGAGGCACATGAAGGAGATCCCCCATATGGTGAACGCTTGTATCCCGGCAGCATCCCCTCTCAGAGGAAGGAGAACTGGAAAGGCTGCTATTGCACCACCGCCAGCTGTGGGTGCTCATACCTGGCTGCTCTGCACAGGGAAAGGAAAGAGCTGACATTGAACTAGAGGCTGACAAATATGTTTATTTTTGCTCCAAGTCTAAGGCTTACTGCCTAGGGGACAAGATGTGAACTGTTCTTTTATGAAGTGATTGTGTGGATGAATGTGTCTGCATCAGTACTCTGCCTTGCTTAGCTCTGAGTCATACTGCAGGGGGGGGGGCCTGACGAAAGATGGGCCCAGGCAACATTGTTCAGATGCAAATCTGAATGGATTTATAGCTATCTGAAACATTTGAGGAGAGCAAAGTTTTTTTAGCTCTAGGCTTTGGTCCCAGAGAAGGACTCATGGCTCTTCACTGTGAATCAGCACGCCTCGAGGTTAGCAGGTAATACAGGTTTTTGTGGACAGACTTGTAGGAGCAGAGGCCGGGGCAGCTCTGCGCTCGCTGGCAGTGAAGAAGCAGGGTCCCATGCCCAGGAGGGAGCCAGCCCAGCCCCCATCGCATGGGGCCGGTCACTCTGTAGGCCATGAGTTGAAGGCCATGTTTGAAGGGCCCTGCTTGCAGCATAGGAGCATCCCGTGAGTCCTGGCTGGTCTGGGCATTCGCCCGGAGTGAGAGTGCTCAGCTCAGGTGGGAGAACTGCAGCTTCAAGCTTGTCTCCCGGCCGGTGCAAGTCTGGGACCTGGGTCTGTTACATTGCAGTGAGTCTATCCTTCATTTATTTGAGCAGGTCTACAGTGAGGATTGGCTTCAAAAGCGGCTTTTCTAATGAAAAAAAAAGAAAAAAAAGTCTTTCAGAAGACAAGTATTCAGCTGGCTCACCCAGGAGAGGACAGGACACACTCAGGACCCCAGCTGGCTCTGCAGCTCTTGTTGGTGTAATGAAAAAGCCACTCAACACAGCCTTCCCTTTGTTTTATCCTTTTGACAGATCTGTGTGCTCTGCGGGCCAAGGAGACCTGGCAGAGACCGGGGGTATTCCCACCCCACGGAACCAGGAGGCAGCGCCGGCAGCCCCGGGCTGCACACAGCCAGCATCTGAAGCTGGAACCCTCGGGGAAAGGGGAAGCTGCAGTTGACAGCGCTGGTTTATTTTGGGGGAGGTTTTCTCAGTGCGGAGCCGGAGACAGGCAGTATTTTGAATGATGTATAATAATGGCATTGCAGCCATCGGGGCAAATCCCTTCCTCACTGTAAGAAAGGAGTTGTGAAATCCTGCTTCTAAATTTAGGGGAAAATTTCTACGTCAGCTAGAGTTTCTCGGTGAGCGCGTTATAAATGATTGCCCAAGCTGTGAGCAGAATAAGCAGTGACATTACAAAAGTCAAATGACTGCTGTGTGCTCTCTGTCCCTACGTGACCTCCTTAAAATCTCTCAGAGAAATACAAAAAGTTGGGGAACGCATCCAGGCCTTCAACGAAATGCTGCACAAACGAAACTGAACAGAGGCACCACCTCACTCCCAGGCCCCTGCGACACCCTGCCATCCCCTCTCTTTTGGGATGCCTCCCAGTTAGAGACACAGCCCTGTTAGCTGTACAGGCTTGATGCCACCCAACAGCACACCCGTCCCAAGAAGTGCCCTTAGCTCCTGCTGCAGCTGCTAGATGCTGAAAAGGATGCTCAGGATGTCCATGGCAGCACCAAGGCTCAGCCAACAGGACCCCTCCACCTTGCTTTACCTGGGGAGAGAGGCAGGAGAAAACTGCGGGTACCTGCGTGACCCCAGCAGAGCTGCCTGGAGCTGGGAGACATCCTTTGCCAAGGAACCAGCTTCAGTGATGGCTGCTGCAAAGGGGCCGGGAATTCGTCTGTTGCACAAAGTTGTTTAATATCTGTTAGTTTTATTTGCTCATGGGATTTGATGGAGCAGACAAGACGGGGTGGGTCACACCCATAAGCCACAGGCAGTTTACGTTAACAGCAGGAAGGGATAACACCACATTAAGACTTCTTTTTATTTTGATAGTTCTGAAGTTGTTCTTTTTTTTTCCAATAATTATTTTTGTAACACTGGAGTTACAACCAGCTTAGCCTAAAACCCTTGACTTCTAAGACCACAATTTACCTGGCAGTCTTTTTTTATAGTATGTGGATTTATACTGGCCTACTATGTTTCCCTTTTGGAGCAGTTAGGATTTTAATATCATTAGCCTAATATTTAGTGAGAATATGTATTTTATGATCCTAATAAAAACTAATTACAAGGAGGCACTCACCTCATAAGTCACAGTGTGTTGGTCCTTTGAGACATTACTGGGCTTGAGGAAAACTAGACAGAATAAGATGCAGCACCATGTCAAATCACAGAATAGGTAAAAAACTGAACCTCACAGTCAAGTGAGAGATATTTTAATTCCTGGCCTTTTGGTGTTGAAGCTTTTGCATATTTTGGGAAAAGTATGCTATTCAGGCCACAATTTTATATTCCTTTGTGTTTTGGGACCAACTTAAACTTGTTCTAGGCAGAAACAAGACTTTCCATTGTTTTACCTCTCTTCCTCACCTCTCCTTCTCTCACATCGTGTCTCTGGTACCCTGCTCCCATCCCCTTCCCAGCCCTAAACACTGGCCACCCTCTCTGCTCTGGGGGGCCAGGCTTTGTGGCTGGACAGCTTCCATACGAGGATCCAGCCTTGCCCTGCTCATTGCTGCCGTGGAGGAGGAAAGAGGCCACTACACACGCTCACGTGGGGCTTTTCTCTAGATTTTATTGTGACTGCATTGCAAGACAAGGGAAACGGTAATTGCCTTTCATCCCAGAAGGAGATGGCCTCAGAAATTACCCCAAAAGGCCTTGAATCAGCAATTACGTGAGCTCTCTCTGAGGGAGAGGGTGATGTCATGGTAATTCTGAATAAATAAAAGCACTTGAAAATGATAAGAGATCAAGCAATTTTACACTGTCATCCTTTCAGATTTGACTATTCATATGTTGCATTTCAGCTCATTAAGGCTGTTTCACAGGCAGCTGACTGCAAAGATTTGTGTCTTTTGCCTCGTCCATAACCCTCCCGCCAGAGTCTTAGGTCCAACCATCCACGCATGTCCCTGCCTTTCTCCCTGGCATCTTGCTTACCTGCTCGAACCCTGCCGTGGCATCCCCGATTCCCAGTCTTTGCCTTTTCTGGCAGGCTTGCCCCTCTTCAAGCAGGCAGCAGGCAGCTGCCCCAGAGCAGCTTGTCTCTGCCCTGTGGACGGTAGATGCCTTTTCAGGTTGCCACTTGGACCTCCTCCATGTGCCTCCGTCTTCCCCCCTCCACCCATGCTTCTCACTCTGCCCACGGTGCTCCCCCACCCCACAGCACAACCCCTGGGTTTCCCCCATCTCGGCGCATCCTGGCCCCTACAGATGACTAACTCAGCCTAGGTAATTGCTCCCCACTTTCCTGAACTCCTTTCAATCTCCATCAAAACTGCCCATCTGTGTCCTCCTCATATCCGTCTTCTGCTAAAGGGGACGGGTCAATGTGGGCCTCGTTGGTAATTCTTTTCTCCACAACCCTATTGCTAGCCTTTGACCACAGCAGCTAAATTTCTTGATTGCTCATAGATTATCTAGTTGGATGTGATTGCTGTGACCATCTGGTCTGATCTCCAGTATAATTTAAGCCACAGGTCTTTTCTGAATTATTTCCTGCTGTCTTTTCTATAAATAGACATTCAAAAATGCCAACTCTTAGCTCGTTCTTTCTGATGATGGAGCAGCCACCACAAGTGTTAGCTGTTTATTGCTCTGTTTGCTGCTCACCATTAAAAATACACACTTTATTTCTAGACTGAATTTGTCAGCTTCAACTTCCAGCTGTTAGATCCAGTTACATCTTTATCTGAAGAGTCCTCTTTCCCATTTCTTTTCCTCAAATAGATGCTATGATTAAGTCATCTCTTAAACTTCACTTTGTTAAAATTAACCATCCGAGCTCCTGCGTGTTTCTGCTGTGTTTTCCAGTCTGAAGTCCAGAAGCTTGCTCTGAAGTACCTTTAACTGATTCATATTATCCTTGCATTGAGTGTACCACGGAAGGGTACGGTAATATAACTGTCTCATCCTACTTGATATTCCGTATATTGAAAGACAATATTTACTCTTCTGCACTGCAGCAATGTCTTGGAAACATGTTCCCTCTCCTCAGGGAATGTATACTACAATATTTAAGGGTGATCCAGCAACTGTAGAGAAGGAAACTTTTTACCTTTGCCATTGCAAGATGTGAACCACCTTGAGGACCTAAGATACATATCAGTGATGTATCCTGCTTTCCTTCTTGTTCCTGCCCTACTACCTAAAATACAGATGGAAACGTTTTCAATGCTATTGTCTATGATCATTCAGTACATCACCATTCCCAACTAATTTTTAAATAAACTATTATTCTATAAACATCACCGATGCTCTTTTCCCCTAGGTGTAGGACTTTTCAGCTGGTAATATTTTGGCAGGTGTTTTTCCCTTGCATCCAGCTTACAAGTGAGCCAAATCAGTCTCCAGTTATCACGTTTCCAGGGTTTTTGCTGTCTCATAAACTTCGTGAGGGATTATTCTACATTTCCTTCCAGATCAGTGGCAGTTGTTTGGAATGGCTTACGTACAAAAACTCAGCTTCATGGAATATCTACAAAACCAGGCCTCTTTGTACATGATTTCCCATTTACGATTGTATTTTCAGATCTCCAAGTTAACTAGTTTTTCATCTCTCTCATGTACTATGAGGATTTTGTGCCTTTCTAGTTTCTTATTCAAAATGTAAAAAGGTACCAACCCAAACACCTTTCAGAAGACTGTTATTTCAACCCTAATCTGTCTCAGTCAAGCTTGGAATGTAACTGATTTTTAAAGAATAAAATCACATTATTTTAATATAATTTCATTTTGTCAAAACCTGTGTGAGTTTCTACTAATTGTATCTTTCTTCTTCCTTTCTTTAGGAAATGAAACGCTCTGTCACGTGTTTGATTATTCTGCAAAGGATCGGTTCAGTTTCACAGGGGCCAGTACCATGGGATCACCTCATTTACTTTTTTTAATATTGCCATCTTACTGGCTTCCTGCCTGTGCCCCAGAACTTCCCCAGTGCTTCAAGATGCCATGAAAATTAACATTATTGCTGCAGAGAGCCATTCATCAGCTCTTCTGAAGCTGTTGATTACAAGTTTTCTGGATTTTAGAAGCCTAGGGACAGTAGCTGCTCTTTAGCATTATCTTTGGTTATAACTGGAATAGGAGGTATTCTATACAGCTTACAAAATCAGTGCGGTGTCTGCCTTTTTCCCAAATACAGAGCAGATACATCTATTGAACGCCTTATCCTGCATTCCTTCTGGTGCTGGGCAAGGGCAGTGGTTAAGATTCCTTAAAATCTCTGCCCTGTTGTCATTGGTACCTTCTTTCTGAAGAGGCCAACCTGCAGAAATGGTGAAATTTATTTGGCTAGAAATCTGGCAGGTACATGCTCGTTCATGGGGGATAATGGTATATACATCTCATTCTAATGAACTCACTGGGCAGCTTTGCTTTAAAGTTCAGGTCATTCCGATTTGGAACTAGAAGCCTCCACTGATTTTGATTCACCGATTAATTTTTTGAGAGGTATTTCTGGCGGCAAATAAAAAAGATGAAGCAAGAATAAAATTTCTTTTTCCAAAGGGATGTTTCTGAAATGGTCCTTTCTGCTGAAAACTGTGTTGTTGGCCTGCCACTGAACCTTCATTCATCTATATTGTATGTTCTGCACGTGCATACAGTACAATGGTGGCAAGTATTAAATATTAATCTTTTCTCCAAAGGAAAGCTGTCTGAAAAGACTTTGCTTAAATCTTTGCTCTGCTTAAAGTTTGCACTGGCTCAAAATGAAAAGCAAAGTTAAGACTAATATAGCATGTAGCACCACTGTCATTCTCAGATACTAAAAGTGTTAAACTCATAGAAGGCAAAAAAATACAACTCACTCTTTTAAGTCGTTTCTGAATCATTCTGAAGTATTGCAGCATATGTTCCCATTAGGAGCAGCTAAGTCACAGAACAGTCTTTGCTTGTGGAAGGTTCACATCTGAATTGCTGGGCCGTTTGGATTAAATTGCATTTAGCTGCTTGGCAGAGCCAATGAAGGTGCTAAGGGAGTTGCTAAAAATCTTTACTGCAGTAGGAGTTTGCTCCACTGTGTGTTTAAATCACTAGCATCAAAATTCTCACACCACTCATGGAAACATGCCCGGTTGAAAGGAGCTATAGATAATGGATTTAATGAATGACTCCTCCAACTGAGAATGGCTATTTGGTTGCCTAATAGCCATCACGCATTTGTTAAACTAGACCTGTGAGCCATAAGGAGTTTCAGCTCTGTGATGAGTAGTAGGAATCAGCAATATAGAGATATTGCTGGGGAAAAAAAAAGAACCTCCTGATTTTTTTATACAGGTGAAGAGTTTTTACTCAGCTTTTCAAAAACAATATTCACGGTAAGACATGCAATGGAACT
Organism: Himantopus leucocephalus; assembly: GCA_003993805.1. NCBI lineage: Eukaryota > Metazoa > Chordata > Aves > Charadriiformes > Recurvirostridae > Himantopus > Himantopus leucocephalus. The sequence continues at coordinate 47,172,503 of RSEF01000003.1, read as the reverse complement.
GGCAATTTCACAAGCTGAGAGGCAGTGGCAAAAGAGCAGATTGTAACGAGAAACCTGTGCAGCCTGACATGTAGCTCTAATGACAGCTCAAACACTTTTTAAATGTGGCAGAAGTGTGTGCCTGCACCCCTATACTCTATTACCATTTTATTTTTATTCTATTTTCATGTTGGAGTTCCACATAGAAACCCCAGCTGCAACCAGTCTGTATGCTATGTGCACACAGACACAATCAGAGAAAAACTCTGCCATGATGCTAGTTGAACTAAATAGACAACAAAGGAGGGGAGAGGAGAGGCTTCATTACAGAGAGGAGAGGAGAGGAGAGGAGAGGAGAGGAGAGGAGCTGCCCTGTTTCGCTCACCTCCCCAGGCAGAACCAGGAGTTGTGCTGTCTGGACAACGCTCGGTGCTGAGTGGCGATGAATGAAACCAATCATTACCAGACTGCCAGGGTTTCTTGGGAAAAGAGCTCTCTCAGGGTACAAAGAGAAAATCTGACTGAGCAGAACAGAATTTTTTTCCTTTTTATTTTAACGGTGTCCAACGCAATGAGTCTTCCCTCTGTGGTTTTTGTGCCGTGTGACAATGTAAGTGTTTACCACTGTTGCTGATCATCTTAACTCTAGCCAATGCAGTTTGCAGCAACTGAAAGCGCTCATGTGCCGCTCCATTAAATGGTCTGAGTTTTACAGTGTCTAGAGTGCCTCTGCGGTCTGTGGGAATGTGAAATGATGTACCTCGGTGGCTTTATGAGAGGTCTGGACTGAACACAGTTGCTCATCCTTCACTGACAGGCAGTGGCCTGAGAACAAAAACTAAATTCAAATTGAAGAGAAAGGTGTCTTTCAGAGAGCAAAGGCTTAGACTAGGAGTCCTCCTGGGTGCTGGGGCTCCCTTTGGACCTTGTGTTGTGGAACTGTATTCGGTAAGAGCAGACCCAAACACACACGGCAACAGAGGTATCAAGCTTGCAGACTTGGACTTGGAGCAGGGTACCTGATGGGGCAGAGCTCATCTCTCTCGTAGCAGTGAAATTAGTGTGGACCTCCCAGAGCCAGAATCAGGCAGGACCACTCCTGGAGGCATGATCTTTGGGAGTGAGAGCTAGAGGTATAAGGTCACTGAGGTACCAAATGGCAGAGAAGTGCAAGATGAGAGAGATAAAGGTGCATGGTGAGAGATGATAGATACATCAGAATGAGCAGCAGCTTAGGGGCATGATAATTTCTGTGAATTAAGTTTTCACTCGCTTGCAATGATGGTGAGGAAGTTCCACAAATACACCATAAGCCCCAAAGCCAAATGGTAATTTCTCAGCATGGAAGAGTTAAAGGCCTTCAGTCAGTCTGGTGCTCCAACCATCAGGATCATCCTTCTCATGCTACACGTGTTTATGGAAAGAATGCTGCTCTCCAGGCACCCAGGTCCTCTTCCTGCAGTCTGGCAGTGCCTGCTTGACTTTTCACCGAGTGTTTCTTAAGGCAGCATTTTCTCCTATGGATAACTAATCTTAAGAACTCAATCACCCACTTTGTACTGGACTGTAGATACTCACATTTCAGAATGTTGGCCTTTGGGCCTCATGTTCTCTCTAAGAGTAAAATGCTCTTTAATCTGTCATCCAGTTGAGGGGCTAAATATCTGCAAACATCCTCAATATTTGAAAATCTGCAGTTTGCAATATTGCAAATATCCCAGATGTTGAAAAGCTGAGATGGTTATATTATTATTTAAAATGCTGAAGCACATAGGACTGCACGGACTCATATAGCGTGATTCAGAAGCCCCGATGCTCTGTATCCCAGACTTGCTGTAAATTAAATGTGAAGGGCTATGAACGTGAGTGGGTTAAGCCATCATGTCGTGCTGCTGTGGAGATAGCTGCTATTTATCATTGCCTCCCACTGTGAGGTTGGAATAGGCAGCCTGAATGTCACATATACTGTATTTATAATGCTGTTTTAAGGTCATCTCCATGTGCAGATGCTCTAGACAGAAGAATTGATAGGTACAGATGTGTCTGTTGCGAGGCACTAAATAGATTTGAGATGATTATTTTATAAAAGCCATATTTCAGCCAGAAACACTGCTGCAGTCACTCTGTCCCTGGCAACCTTCCAGTCACCAACAGCTGGCAATTAACACTTACACAAAGATGCCCAAACTTTGTCCAGCCAAAGGCTTCAGTGGCAACTTGCCAGGAGCTTTAGGGCTGCACCTATTTTACATAAAATGGAGCAGATTGTGGCTGATTTAGTCTTTCCTATGGAGCTATGGCCCACAAAGGCTTTTGCTTCTGGCATGCTTTGCTGTACCCTGATCAAGCCATTGCCCCATTGTGGAATTCAATGGGCCACATTTAGCCTCAAGGTTGTATTCTGGTTTTCCGTGAATTATGTTAACTACTGACAAAGCCCACAAAGCTTTTCAATCCAAGTGTGGAAACGCAGCAGTTAATCACATCTCTTTGTACATGAAGAGAGGAAGAGACTTTGCCAAGAGATAATACAAGTTCTGATGATATAATTTTAACAGTAACTACGAACAGACTGCTCGTCATTTGTGCTGAGCATTATGCAAGAGAGAAAGTTTCTGACCTGAAAATGTGCAGACTCATTATAAGGCAAGGAAAGAGAAATTAGACCCATACAACTTCTTCAGAAGAAGAAGCCTGAGGAAGAGAAGATGCCAGTCAATGTGGAAGACAGATGGCAGTTTCAGCCCCCACCTGAAAAGGGATGATCCTTTCCTGGACTACCCTCGAGCTTGGCGACCAGGGCTGGGATCACCCTCTCAGGCTGGCGAAGGAGTTGAACCCACAGCTCCTGCTGACTGCATGGGTGGTATACTGCTCTTCACTTGCCTGAAGTAAGGTGTGGGCGCTCTGCCCCAGACATATTTTTTCAGAAAAGACTGGCACTCCTCCTCCCTCCCCCAGCTGTCCTGTTGGAAGGGATGCTTAACTATCTAACACAAACGAGAATTACAGGCTGTGAATCCTGGTCTGACAGATTGACTTCCCTGCAGTCTGGAAATAGATGACTGATCTGTAAGAGGGGTACGGTTTAAGAAGCAACCTTTTCCCCAACGTGTCCCATTGGCTAGACTGGACACCGCTTGGTCACTCTGCAGGTGGCTGAGGGATGCATCTGTCCCTGCTGCCTCTGCATGGGCACCGAATTCAAAAGGGCTAAGGACCCCATGTGGGGAAGGAGCCCGAGCTTGGCAACCCCAGGCTCTCTTTATGGGGTTACAAATTCTGGCACCGTGCACAGGGGTATGTCCAGACTCGCAGCTATGATGTTTAGGACAGACTGGATGTTTAGGGACTCTCACCTGACTTCTGCTTATTTTGGCTGATAATGCCACCATCTACTTGTGCTTCTGCATACAGGCACTTCACTGGTGTGGGTTTTTTTCCTTCTTCATTTGCTCTGCTGAAATATATATGCACACCATATTCAATGCCAATAATAGTAAATTAGCGCATAAGGGAGAGCACACAAATGTAAATTAGTGCATAAGGGAGAGCACACAAACTTAATTCTGTGTGCCTTACAATTGACTCCAGACTATTTTTACCTTTCAGGATTGAGATCTTGAGGATAGAGGACAGAGCCCTCCTGAAATGGCAGCACAATATTTGTAGAGGTCAAGGAAGCAAACAGAGCATAAGAAACTAGGAGGAAAGGAAAGAGATAAGAAATCATAATCCGTTATTATTCTCCCAAATAAATCCAGGGTGCACTTGCATTTTTTAAACTGTGTGCTGGCTCTATCAGCCTCTAAACCACAGCAGAACAGGGAAGAATACAGTAATGGAAGCTGAGATGATCCAGTGTATGGAAGGGATGTCTGAAGAGATGCTAAATACAAGAGGACTCTTAGCCTAGAAAAGGGGTGGTCCCACAGAAGCCTGTAAAATCATCAGAAGCACAGGAAAGGTGAAGGGGCAATACAAGAGCTAGGGGTTGTCAGGTAGAATCGCCTAGTGGTAGCTCAGGTCATTCAAATGGGTCGTCTGTGGAACTTGTCACTTCATGATGTCCTTGAAGACAAAATTTTCATGTCAGGTCATAAAAAACTTAAACAAACTCATGGAAGGTGAGTCTATTGTGGGTTACCAAACACAAGAATATCACTTGTCACTTCTGAAGTCTTGAAGGTGCAGGCCACTGGAGACAAGGACAACAAATCAAGGCTCTAGCTCTGCACATCTGTCCTGTTCTTGCATTCTTTCTCTGAGCACCCCTTGCCAGGAGTTGTGACACTAACAGCAACGAGCACAGAGCCAAGGCCAACTTATAAGAAGTCTCCAGTTCTCTTTTGCCTTTCCTGAAAAGGCTTCAAAAGGGAAAAAAATTATTAGCCCAGAGAGCTGCTTGCATCTGTTCCTGCATAATATAAGATACATGTTCTTCAGGCATGTTCATCTTGGCTGGAATGTGTTGGCTTTGTGCATTGCAGGTACTTTGTAAAATGCTTTTAGATACAAGCATTTCATGTGATTTTTCTTTCTTCCTTCCTTGTATTCCTTGCAACAGTGAAATATTTACATGCATCTTGCAAAGGGTCCCATACAAGCTTACCAAAACCAGAACTTCCCCCCTTCCCCCATGCCCTCAGAGGTAGAAGTTTAGGATGGGGAGATAAAGCGTGTGACGGAGTCAAGCACTTGCCCAAGCTTAGGCATAGAGCCTATAGCAGAGCAAGGACTTCCAGAAATCCTACCAGCCAGGGCTCTGTGCTGAATGCCACCATTGCCTCTTCCCAACCACCATGTGCAATCCACTCATCTTTCTCCCCTCTGTTTAGAGTAGACAGCCATTTATTTTGGTGCCAAATGTAAGCACATGTCAACAAGTGTTACCATTAACTGTCCCTCAGAGCGGTCCGCGGTCCTCACTGATACTCATGACACTTGCATGACAGCTCCCTCCATGCATGGGTGAACCTGAACCTCTACCCAGGTGTGAGGAGCACTCCTGGCTGCCAGCGTGCCTTGGGCACCCTTCCCAGAACTGGGTGAAAAACTCATACCTGAGCACTAGCAGCTGTAGACGTTTAAGCCTCCCTTCCCAGCTCACAGCAGGACATCCAAAATATCTCTGCAGCAGGAGGAGCTATGGGCCTTTTGTGCTAATTTGACTTTCCCAGCCGAAGAAAAGCTCACACTGTCAGGTAGAAGGAGATTTTTATCTCTTGCAAATCAGTGTGTTGGTGGAAGGAAAAGGAGTATTTTAATGAATTATTCAGTACTCCTCTCCCCTCTGGAAAGGGCTAAGGAGTGGAGATAGGCTTCCTGCTGAACAGGTTGAAAAGAACGCTGTTTTTCAGAAGGACTGAGCCACCTTTCTGCTGAGCACAAGTAATTCAATGCTGGGACATGCATTAAAAGGGTAGTGGTAAAAGGGGGGGGGGGGGGGGNGTCGTTAGCAGTGCATGTCTTAAAGAAAAATAGCAACTGGATGATGATGATGCAGAGGGGGAAAAAACTGTGGACAGAAATCCCCACAGCTTCACATGCAGTAATGATTTCATCAATAGTTGGATGAAAAAGCATCGCCTTGTCCTGATGGAGAGCAAAAAACCTTCCAAGGACTCCATTCTTCTAGGAAAACTGATTTTCCCAGTGTATAACAGTCGTGCTTCCACCAAGACCACTTGGGGACAAGCTGAGGGCAGCCATGGCTGCGCTGCAGAGCAGGAAGGGTGTCACGGGGTACTCGGGAAGCTGAATTCCTGGACCAGAGACAGACTGCACAGGCTCAACCTCTTGTACTGAACTGTCACAGTGATCTAATTACTGGAAGTGAAGTGTGTGACATCTGGAGAGGTGCCCAAGCTTCAAAGTGACTTAGGCAGTCAGTGAACCGTACCCTGCACCAGCTCCCGACTGCTGCACACACTTACCCACCCAGCAGCTGCTGCCGTGCCAGGGAGGAGGAGCTGGTTTATGCGCTGAGCATCTAAACAGCTGCAAACATAACCTCGGTCACCAGCCAGCAGGCCCGGTGTTGCTTTCAGCTGAAGACGTAGCGTGTCATTTTCGTAATGAAAAACAACATCTCCTGCAGGATTTTTCCATGTGCTCTGGCGGGGAGGTATTAATTAATGAAGGGCATGCGCTCTGGTGTGAGCCGGCCGCTGACACCTTCCAGGAGCGAGATTATTAGGATTTCTCAAAGTTACAGGCGATAATTTCCACAGCTCTCAGAAAAGGTATCGCACTCACCATGAGGTAACCCTCTTCTGGATCTCATTAGGATGGGTGAAGATGAATTAATCGCTTGTCTGGAAGCGCCGGTTGCCTAGGGATCAGCGATCATGACCTGATTGCATTCACTGTGGGCAGACAAAAGATGGTCGCAGTTTGGTTCTTCAAAAGGGATAATTTCCCAAAGTTAAAGAAAATTACCAGTGAAATTAATTGGGAGGAAAGGTGTAAAGAGAGAAATGGGAGTCCTTTAAGAGAACTAATTAGCTGGCCAGAAAGCCATAGTTTCTCACTCCAGAGATAAGAGAGCTCTGGCTAACAGACCTTCTTGGCTCATCTGCAAAGAGAAAGCAATTAGAAATAACAAAGCAATATATCACACACAGAAAACAGATAGCAAGAGGTAAAAACAAGTAGCTATTTAAAGCACAAGGCAAGGGACAATAGGAAGAACTAGAAATATATTAGAAACAAACACAAGCATAGACTAGATTTACGCCACTTGCTAGATAGGGATGGTAAAATTGTTAGTAATAATGTGGAAAAGGCAAAAAGGGCAATAAACAGTCTGCAGGGAAAGAAACAGAGAATGGATACAAATTACATGAAGCTGAGTCATATAACAGAGTTGTCAGGTGTTGTGTCAACATTTTTTGGCAGATATAGTATTAAAACTTCAGAGAGTGTGAAAATAGGAGCCACAGAAACTATTCGAAGGCTTAGCTGCCAGGGTTATTTGGTTACAAAATATTTTCTCCTCTTGTAGGCATTAAAATTATATTTATTCTGGCAGAGAACAGTAAAACATGAACCAATGGCTGGAAGCTGAGTCCAAAGTGTATATTTCTAACAGCAAGGGTAATTAACCAGTGAGAGAACTAGAGAAAATCGGTGCCCTTTTGGAAGGCATGTTTTGGCCACAGCCATGTTTGCTAATTCAGGGCCTGGGCAATACTCACTTGTGATTTAGTGCAAATAAAGGTTGTTTGGGGGCTGGTAGGCAAAGGGAGCCTTCCAGTTTCCAGCCAAGCACCACGGAGGAAACAGCTTTCTCCAGCAGCAGAGGGAGAGTGGGTCATGCTGCTCAAGTGTGTGGGGTGACCTAAGGGTCTCCCTGTACCCAGAGCTGATCCCCCAAAACTACAAGGTCTGTGAGAGCAAAGAGAAAAAATAGCTTTCCCTGAGAAACACAGGAGCTCAGAGTTGGAGGTAAATTGGAAGGGCACAAATAGTTACTTTTAAAAGTGCACGTTTCTTGCAGTAGCACCTAGTGTACTAGACACTGAGAAACGAAATATTTATTTAAGGAGAAAAAAAAAGTCCTGGCTGTGATTTAGCTCATTGCAAAACGCAGCAGAGAACTGGCTGGAGACAGGTCAGTGCCAGAGCTCACCTTGCACGCTCTGAAACCTCAGCCTTCTCCATCAAAGTCTTGACGATACCAACACTTTTCTGGGTGTTCCTAACTGGTTTTAGCCAGGTATTAAAGATTTGGGCTTGGTTGATACCCAGTCTGGTTGGGTACAAAAAGCATGCCTACTCCCACTGCTGAACCAAGTAGGCATTAAAAACGTTTCCTCCTTCCTCCCAATGAGGAAATAGGGCACAAATGAACTCCAGTCTTTAAATATTTCTTGTCACCTCTAACGAATATTGAATAGGCACATTATATGCTTACCACGATCCATTATGGAATGTGTTTTTATATACCCCAGGTGTATGAGCAGGCCATGACTACTGATTGTAGTCCTGCTCATGATTGGGTGGGGACAGCAATAGCCCTGCTCTGGGCAGTACTGTCAGTAACCTGCACAATCCATAGGCCATGACCTTAACAACAGCCACATCAAAATTAGGAAACAAACACACCACCTATTTGCATTTTAGGGGAGGAAGAGGAGAAAGAGTCTGATCTAAATGACATTGATGTTACTGGGAGCTTTTCTAGTCAATTAAGTTGGAAGCGGATAAGGCACAAGAACAAACAGAGAATGCAAAATAAGAAGTCTTCAGCTGAATGAAAGGGGAAACCTGATAAGGAAAGGCAGAGGGTGAAGCATACTAAGTACTCTGCAGTGTGAAAAAATAGGCTGCTAGTTAGCCAATGGGAGCATGAGAATTTTTTTTTTAATGGTATTTTTTCATTTTATATTGAAGTGTATTTTCAAGTGAAAGGAGCATTATATAGCAATGTAGAAATATATATAAACTAAAGTGCCTACTACTGATGTTTACATTTCTGAAACAGGAACCCAGCCTAGCAAGGCTGTCTCACAAATGACCCAGGAGCAGGACCAACAACTGCCAGTGTTTAGAGTGAGATACATGTTTCTGGACACAGAAACATGAAAGCATGCCATTAGAAAATGTGCAGAATGGAATTATAACCTATCCTTTCCTACTTTCTGCAATGCTTAGAGAAGGAAGATGAAAACCTGTCATCAGGTTTGCATGCTTACAAAGACAGGCTTGGGGTATTATTTGCTACAGCCTCTAGCTCTGATTTCTAAAGCAGAGAAGGTTTAGTGCCCTGACATTGAAAGAGTTGCAGAGGTTACAGCACAGCAGTGGACCAGAACACTGCATAGCTTCAAAATGCAGAATGTCAACACAGTTCGTAATATTTTCCTATATTGACTTCAACCGAAGAGTGCTTTGCAAACCTATATGGCCTGATTATTATAGCAAATTATTAAAGCCCCTGCTTTACAGGTGGGTTACTGACTCCTAGGAAAAGGAAGACCACACGTACAGAAACTAATAATCTGACTTGCAGTCTTTTGTTCTAATTGCTGGATCATGGTTCCTACTGACGGGTGCATTGTGGTGGCTCAATGCAATCAATGGTCTTGTAATTAGGAAGACGTGCAGTATCCTGGAAAATGGCCACACCTTCTCTGAAGAGAGTTCTCTCAGGGCTGTCACTGAATTTAATTCACATCATCTGAAATCACCCTGAGCCCAGCTGAATTTAAGCCCATAGATATCTTCATCTGCAGAGCTTCTGCAGTTACTCTCATCAGTTGCTGCAGTAGGAGTTATGTCCACGCAAGGATGTCAGCACTTGGTGTGTGATAAAATGTAGCAAGGAAGTAAAATAAGGTGCAGTTATTGACTGATAATAGGGCTCTTGACAATATATAACTGTGCTGTGGCCAAATGAAATATATTACGTGAGAACAGGCTACTGTCAAGCACCTAATGTAAATGTTTCTGAAGTGCTGGTAGATCTGCTCTATAAAATACCCAAAGCCTGTGCAAGGAATGCTAATCCATACTGGCCTCCAGCAGAAAAAAAAAAAAAATAAAATTTAAAGACTAGGAACATTTTATGAGTTTGAGTGGAAAAATGTTTTTTTGCCAACATTTTTTCACAGATTGAGAGTAATCTGTGCTGCCTCCATGGTTTTCCCCAAACTTTCAGACTTGACTACTCCTTCTTAACATTGAATCTGTGATCTCAGGTGAATCCAACATTCACCTTATCATGCTAAGCCCCATTTGAAAGGGCTCATCAGGGTCTGCTGATGAATTACTTCCTTGTGAAGGGCTGTAATGCTTGCAGTAACCTCTATCTGTTTTGTCAGTGTGACTACTACAATGTGTGCGTCCTGACACACATTAATAATGGTTCATGTTTAAACAAGTCACACCGGACCCCTAAAATGTGTGTGTAGCTGCATATTCTTCATCAGGTTAAGCCCATATGGAACCAGAGATCATGGAGGCCATGAACTGCATGAAAATAGACGTTTGCTCTGGCAGAAGGGGGCTTTTCCCTGAGGACCGATGATCACATCAAAGAGGCAGAAGATTTTGTTTCCCCCAGCCCCTTCCAAATTAAATTAGTATATTTCAAGTCAAGATAGACAAGACTGCTAATATACTCAGCTGCTTTCTCAGGAGTGGGATCACTATCAGTGGGAAGAAGTCAAGGGAAGTTTTGAATGGGTTTATGATGCAAGATTTTGTTTCATAAAAAGGAACGGAAAAATGCAAAACTATTCCAAATATTGCAATTATGCCACAAAACCTGTGTTTCTAATAATGCATAGAATCTTCAATACTGTCAGTAATAGGAGGCTCCTTTCTCCAGCTAGAGCAAACTGAGAAACATGGAGTGCTACTCTCTTCTGTATCCGTTACGCTGGCATAGCTTCATTGACTGCAGCAATTATCCCTGATTGACATCTAAGTAAATTAGAAACGTGTGCTGCACATCTTAACTGCACATGAATTATTGCATTGTGCTAAGCAACAAACTTGGAAAGCCCCTTTTTTCACCCAATGGGCCTTTTTGGTGTTTTTTGAATGGCTTTAGACCATGAGCTGAATTTATAAACTCCCATAAGTGACATCACATCAGCTGTCATAGCGTGTAATTAGCTCTATTTCACATCTAAGACATCTCATCATATTTTGCAAGGAAGTGTCATCTAAGTGGATTTTGGTCATTTTTTTAAGCTTTCTTTTTACTTTCTGGATGTGTGCAACCCCTGCAAATATCTGAAAATGGACATTGTGGGCAAACAGTCACAACCCCACAGCTGTGAACACCATGTGTTGTGGACCTCATGAGTTCAGAGCTGAGAGGCGGGCTGAGATCTGAGGGAAGAAACCAGTTCTTCTACATTGCAGAGTTAACTTAACATGAGCTGGAATGGTGGCCCTCTCTGGAGTCCATCCCCACCCACAGGAGTCTCCCCGTCTGGCTGGGAAGGCACTGTGAGCTCAAGTCAGCTGGCCAGTGGATGTCCAGCCAAGTGCCCACCTCTAGCAGTAGCCCCAGCATCCTGCCATGGGACACTGATCCCCTCGTCCAGCCTGGCTGATAACGCTTCCCATCATCCCATGCTATCCCTTAGCTAAACATGAGGTCAACTCTCCAGGACAGACCTTGTGCTGTCCTGGGAAACTCCTGCACCCAGGAAGCCTTGGCAGTGTGAGAGGGCCTCATTGCCAGGCAGTGAGAAGCAAGCTTGACCTTGAGGTGGCATCTGTCCTACCACAGGTGCAGCAGCAGGTGGTGCCAAGCTCCTCTGCCATCCCCACCACCACCCCATCTTCCCGCACTACTCCTTGCAGGACTGCTGGCAAAGGTGAGGAAAACACTGAAACACTGTGAAGATGCAGGTGTTATATGTCTCCTCCCAGCACTTTTGGGTGGCCTTGCTAGCTTCTGCTACCCTGGATCTTTCAGATTCAACCTGCCGTCATCTCACGTGCTGAGGTCCTGCTCAGCAGCTAGACTCCTTGGCTAGGATCTGAGCTTTGGCCCTGTATAAGATATCTTCAGTATATCTTCAGTATTTCTCTTCTTGGTGAAATAAAAGGTATTTGTTATCTTGCCATTTTCTATCTGACCCATAATTTGTGATAGATCATAGACAGTTCAGCTGGGCCCTTAGGACATCTGAAACCCTTATGGTAAAGAAAATAAATCAAACATATCAGGCTGCCCAGTGAGGACACATAAAATTAGCCACAATGACTTGAAGAAATGAATTTAAACAACAAAAGAAAATTTAGCCTATGGATTATTTTTTTCTTTTTTTTTAACGTACAGTCACCAAACCCATTTTTTAAGTATTGTGAATTTGGGGCTAAAAATCAGTTTCTTTTTAAATAGCGAATTAGAAAAAATAGTTGATACATTTCCTTCTGGTATTTTTAAATTAAAGATTGTGATGTTTGTTCTGAAATACAGTTTTAATTTAAAAATTGATCCCATTTTTAAAGGATTAAGTCAAACAAGGATCAAATAGGCCAAGATGAAGCTTTTGCCCCATCACAAAAGTAAACAACATATTTCCCGTATAAACAAAGTAGTTTTTAAAATTTTACTTGACAAAAATGCCTTAACGTTTTCCATACACTATCAGCTGAATTAATTTTCCCCTCTTCCTTTATTTTTGCTTTTTCAATGATGAAACTGAAAAATCACCTATTTGCTGAGCTGTGCTGAACAGGCAATGCATACGTTGCTTTTTTTTCCACACATGTACCCAGCAGAAAGGCAAGGTCTCTTTCTCTAGTTTTATGCACTCATCTTCACTCACGCACAATGCCCGTTGCCTCTGTAGGATGTCAGCCTGGATTAGGAAAGTAGGAGTCTGCTCAGCAAGACCAATGGTAGAAGGAAGCTTTTGAAACTGAAAATGTTGACAGTGTTCTGGACCATTTTCAGACCTTCTTTCACAATGTGTCTGTAGAGCCATCAACTCACAAAGACGTTTTTGTGTTTTATACCTAGAGGTGCCACTCAAATCAGTGACGCTACCCAGGGAGAAGTTGAGATGTTTTTAAAATGACGTAGATGTGTATTTTAATATGACCTACATATAAAGGAGGAACTAAATGATAGAAGTGGCATGCTGAGAGGTCTTGTTCAAATGGAGTTTTCTCTCTTTGGGGAGAAACATTTAAGGTATTTACTTCTTTAAGATCTTATGATAGGGAGTTCAGTTTGGGGAAACATGCCAACCAAGTTTGGTTTCTAAATCAAGTTCCAGTCCTTGTGACTTCAGCTCCGCAGATCTATGTCTGAATAACAGGCCCCAACACACTGCACAGCCCAAATAGAAATATATTCAAAGCTGACAGTTCCTGCTAGTTTACAGCCACAGGCTTGTCAGATTGAAATTGAAATCTGACCCGAGCATACTCAAAATTCATCCCAAGTTCTCTTAACGCTGCCTGATGAATTTTGCCTGGCAGCAGGTTTTATTACAAGGGAATTTCTTAAAGTATGAGAAGTAGCTCCAAGCCTTCTCAATAACAGTAATTATTTCAGCGTTTCCTGGTTGCTAGATAGAACCCAGACCCTTGGAACTGTGCAAAAAATCAGTAATTTTGTGTCAAGTCAGCATGAAAATGCCTTGGATTTCTCACAGAAAGGAGCCTTGTGTGAAATATGTTTAAGACTCAGTGAAGCATTTTGTTCAGTCCAAAACAAAATGTTTTGTTTCATGCAGGGCAGTTTTTATTCTTGCAAAACGAATGTGGGTCGGTCCTGTTTAGAAAATCTTGTTTCAAAAGATAACTTCCCTTAGTTTCCCAAGCCTTATCATGGGAGGGGAAGGTGGGAGGTGTGTGTGAAACTTCAACAAATTTGATTTCATTTGTAAATAGTTTCCTTTCATCTGAAACTGTTTATTTTTTAGGTGAATAGATATTTCAACCAAACTGTTTCCGTCAGCTCTATTTGGAGTCAATATGAGGTGTAAGCATTCATCATTCTGCCAATTGCAGTGAAGCCCCGTGACTGGTGGCCCTGTGGGGTTAACCTGGGCTGTTGATGATATGTATGTGGCAGACCTGCTGGAGGACTCCTAATTGCTTGACTACAGCTGTTTTCCTGAGGTTTGGGTTGAAATGAATAAGCAGGTTTGAAAGGCTCGTGGTCTAAGGAAAGAAGAGCAAATTCTTTTAGGGCTTCCTTATACCCATCTCATGGACTCATGGACTCATTCCTACAGAGGCTGGTAGGGAAATCTAAGGAACGAAGGACAACCTCAGACTTTGCTGGTTTTGTTTTGCTCACAATGGACTAGACCTTATTTCAGGCTAAAAATCTGGCCATGAGGAGCTCACTGCGTCAAGGTCAGAAGTAAACAACCCCATGAGATTTCTCTGTCAAGTTTATAAAGTATCAGTGGCATTTCTTGGATGTTATTTAAACAGCTAGCTACCTTGTTAGCAGATTAATTTAGCAAGGCACCTCCCACGTGGCAGAACTGCAGAGGAAAATACAGATCTGCCCTCCTTTCAAGTTGAAGGGGCTTTTGAAACAAATTTAGCTCAAGCAGCTGCACTTTGGCAGGGAATGAGGAGAGGGTGTTGTGGACCACACCTCTCCTAGGGCAAGACGGCTGGAGGCAGCTGAGCGGGAGCGAGCTCATGGCCGGTGAGCAAGTTCCCACCACAGCTACCCAATGTAAAAATGTCCTCACTCTCAGACATATCACTGAGGATCTTTGGTTTCGCCCCATCGCATTGAGATGAGCTAAGCAAGGCAGCTGGTCCAAAGCAACACGTGTTCGGCTTTATTTTCTGATTTTGCTGACCTGCACCTTAACAAATTTATTTACATATAAAAATAATACTGATGCTCAGAAGAATCAGATAAAACTGTCTCAAAGGATCATAATAAACTTTTCTACCTTTTTTTCAAATGATTCATTAAGCACAGTTTCTGTAGCTTTTTAAGCATCCTGGAAGTCTCTGAGGTTGACAAGAGAAAGGGATGAAAACCAATTCTACCAGAATCTATTCTTGTCTTTCTCTAATGGCTTATAGATCTTGCAATTTCCATAAATGCTCTTTGAAGGGAAACTCTGTGGGATTTTAATGGCTTTCTGAGTTCATGTGGGTGTCACTTGCTTTGATGTATGCCAGATACAAAACAACAGTATGACTGAAGGCAACAATCAATGGGTTTAAGGTGAATGGCAAGCACTGTGTTTTGGAATACACCTATCTTGGGGTTATTGCACCCTGAACACAGCAGTAGCACTGAGCTACCACTCTTTTGTGGCTGAGGAAGAGTGTGTTTATTGCATTTTAGTGGGCATACTGACGATGCATTATGCTTTTATAAGTAAGATATTTTTGCCCATTGGTGACATGTTACTTATTACCTCAAGCTTAAAAGGAGTGCTCGGGGGCAGTGGTTGTACTCAAATCTAACTTACAGCCAGATTTTCACAAGCCTTTCGACAGGAAAAAGTTGTCTGAAGTTATCTGGCTAAGGGACAGAAAAGATCTAGCAAAGTGTTTTACTATTGCAATATTCAAGATAAACCTGAGTTGTAACACATGTGGGAGAAGCTCTAAGGCAAAATCATACTGGGAATGATTCTTGAAGAATATTCTCTGAGGAAATAACTAGGTTAAGGTTTCTCTTTCAGTCTGCTTTCTGGTGGTGAGGGAATTCAGCTCTTATTTGTATGTATGCAGTATGCAGATTTGCAGTATGTCACCAATGATTGTAGCGTACCCCCAGCCCAGCCGTACCCACCGCCCCACCAGGCATCGCTGCACCATGTATTCCCTTCTTCCAGCCTAGGTCTGTCCATGTGTGCCCCTGTACAAAGCACATCCGTTATTTAAACCTAGGCTTATTATTTAATTTTTGATATTGCAGTTGTGGGCCAGGACTCTGAAGACTGTGCAAAATAGCAGTGCAAAACCAGTCGGTGCCTACAGCCTACAGAGCGCTGGATGTTTCAGCTCCCTGACACAGAAGGTGAAACTTTGGGAAAAATACTGTCTTGCTAAAGTTACTATTTTTGTTGAAACATATCCTCCCCTATTAGGTTTCCATGTATCAGACTCTGGTTGACAGCCTCAGTACTTTCAAAGTATCCTGCAGCGGTTTTGTCTTTATCAGGGGGTCAGTTGTAACTAGATCGGGGGGTATATGTCCCTAATAGGACAAACAGAACAAATGAGAGTGAGTGGGAGAGTACAGTTTTCAGCTGAATGTGCGTAGTCAGGCTAGGCTTTAAAGGTGAGCACAAGTAGCCACCGAGAAAGCAATTGTTGTAGTCACAAACAGCAAATTTTCAGGTCCATTGTTGTGATTACCTACTAAATATAATCCCTTTACAAGTGTAACAAATGGACTGATACTCAGAAGTGTAAAATGCCAGCTCCCATCAAATCACTGAGCCAAAAGGAGGTTTTGCTACCCATGTTGGAAGGGAGATGTGCCTTATTGCTCTTGGATAAGAATCAAGAAATGTTTTTTTTTACATAAGATTTCTAGCTGTAAAGGGTATACTGGGAAGAGCAATATTTGTAATTGGTTTGGGGCTACCTCCAGAGATATTCTTGAAGTTCACTTTGACTAGCAAATTATCTGAGTATTTAATCTTCACAGACCTTTGCTAAAAAGAGAACAGTGATCTTTTTGGGCAGAGGAGAAAAAGTATTTTGACTCATTTTGTGCAGGTGGCTCAGCTGTTACTGTGTCCATTGGAGGATGGAAAAATGCTGTTAACTGGGAGAATTAACTAAATTTGGGCTGTGATTTATGACTTCTGACAACAGTTCTAAACAAAGCTGACATGGCATATGACCAAGCTGAACTGATTGATCCATTAGTAACCCAGAACTCTTGACCCAGGGAAAAGCGTTGATTACATGAAGAACAGACTAAAAGGTAGCCCAGTGATTACATCAGCACTGACATCCTTTCCAGCAGATCCTGAGAAGAGGTGAACTTTGTCATCTTTACTTGATAGCTTTTTATGTGGGTATTGCCCAATGCATCCTCCTCCTGCTTACCTATTATAATAGATGCTACTGGATTCCTGCTGTATCATTTATTCTCACAAGGCTCTGACTGCCTGCTTGAATTTCAGTCACTGAAATGATTACTGGTCCTTGCTCTCTGCTGGAGCTGTGAATTGAATAATGCAAGGAAAAATCAGCTCCATATTTCATTTCCATTTCTTTCAATATCCCTTGCATGCAGCCCATTCATAGTTTAATCATGCCATGGTGCCACGGGCTCGAGTGGAAGAGAGGAGTGAAGAGCAGCCTAGCTGTGAACAGGTGATGGGCAGAAGACCCTTACATGAAAGAAATTTCCTGCTTTTTGTCTGCATTTTCTGACAGCTGTGTTGATTCTGAGCTTGGAGAACATAGGTTGCTTTTTTTCCACACATACAACAGTGTATGTCCAAAGGCTCTGTCGGCAGGTGCTGGGCTTTGGGCGAGCTGCCCCAGTGGCTCGGCTCACTGGAGCACCAGAGGAAAGCTGCAGGGTGAGGCCAGGCACAACAAGGCCTGTTCTCATGTGGTATGACACAAATTCATTGCACAGGCCCAAACCTGTGTGGCTTTGACGTCCAACTTCAGCTGGGAGACAGCGGAAGTCCTGGGAAGAGGCATGAGAAAAAAGAGAGTAAGAGTTGGTTGCCCTGTTAAGGAGAGCGTTGAGGTGCCATTAGGAGCATCCTCCCTTACAAAAGGAAAATTTCCAAAAGCCAGTGCTGGCACTGTGATGGGCTGGGACAGAGTTTGAAAAGAGGGAGACCAGTCACTGCATTGCGGAGAGATGCCCGCAGACAGCACTTGTCCCTGAAGGGTGCCGTTTACGTGGGCAGCCTGGGACAGCAGAGTTTCTGAGCTGGAGCTGGCAAGTCAACATCGTACCAAACTCCAGGTGACTCTTGTACCTGGATCCTCATGGCTGCAGGGAATAAGGGAATCGAACCCTCTGTCCTCTTTCCTCAGCATCTTCAATACCCACTTGAGGAGGACACACAGGCTGGGATAGGGCTGATCAAAGCTGACCAGCTCCTGAGGAAAGCACATCATGTTTCCCATTGGTATGTATACTTTAGAGAAGTATAATGGCTTGGACAACGTCATTACCGAGGGAAAGTCTTTTTTGGTCCCTATTTATACCTTGTCCATAAGCAGCAGTTTGGCATCCCATTTGGAAAGTTCCCATATTTTAACTTTCATGAAGTCCCACCCATACTTGGGAACTTGCAAGGAGACGCTTGGGACAAATGGTACAGATGGCTGGAAGGACCCATACCCGAGATGGGAGGCGTTGGTCAAGCCCTGCTCCCAGTTGTTGTCCCTGCCTCCAGCTGTCTCTGTGGCAGGACCTGGCTGTAGCAGCAAGACCTGCACATGTGCTCTTCTACCACAAACATGTCCATTTTGTACCAGAGACAAAACATCCATCAGATCATAACAGCATGTTGTCATTGTCAGTCACTACAGCAAAGTTTAACTCATGGGCCAAGAGGGGAAAGGCTCCATCTTCTGTGCTTGCAGATGGGCTTAGCACAGGCCACGGACAGGTCTGTGTTAGCTGCTGCAACAATACTTCATGTTGCAATGGCTCTGAAGAAACACTGACAGAGATCCTGCAGATTAACTGCTCCTCCGCAGGTGTTTGCTGCCGCCGACCCATGTACAGCATCAATCCCAGGTGCCAGCTGCCATATGAAAGTGCAGATTTGTGAGACAGCTCCTTGGTGGATGGAGTCAGTATGAATTACTGATGTGCTCCACAAACTGATGTGGAGATTGGTGGCATTTATTAGAAGCTCTAGAATAGAGACCAAAGTGATTCCCTAATACAGAAGTTTCCCAGCCCTTAGTTTAGGGATGCCTCGGCAATTCTGCTGTCACCTTCTCTTGTTCCCTGCTCCACTCCCCACTCATGGCGGCAACCTGCAGCCCCCAAAGCCCTGCACTGGGGTGAGGTGGAGGGATGGGATGGGGCATCACCTACATGGTGACACTGCACCTTTTGCTCCCTTACTCTTATCCCCGCATCCCACAGCATTGTTTGTGCTTCTCCGCACTTCTTCTTTAATGGAAGGCAGCACTCAGAGCCCAGGATAGAAGAATAGGAAACTGTGACAGTGAAGAATCCCATTTATTGTGCTTCTTCCCTCAGTACGAGTGAGGTGTGGAGGAGACACAGCAGTACTGCTGCCTGGGGCAAGTGGTTTCCCCAGCCACATCCAGCAGGGATCTCCATCAGCCCTGTACTCCCTATCCAGAGGAGGAGAGCATGCTTTTGGGGTGCTCTGAGATGATAGGGAAGCAGACAATCACACAGGACGGTGCTGCAGCTAGTGATTTTGTATTAAATAAATGAGACGTGTTGTTTCAGATGCTGGAGGTGATCCACGCTCACATGCTCTTCTCACAATGCAGATTATTATGGTTGTTGATGTTGGTTTTATTACTATGGGGATTAGGAGCCCTGATCACGGCCTGGCCTTGCATTGTGCTATTTGCAGTGCAGAACTGAAATGAAGACAGTCCCTGACACAAAGGGTCATCTGCAACTGGGACAGGAGCATTCGGTTCAAACGTGTCAGGGATGGTCCTGTTGCTTCTGCGGTGGTGCTGCTGAGGAGCAGTGGGTCAGCTGGCAAGACCTGGTGCTGGGTTGTTGGGAGGGACAGAGAATGGGGCTTTGCTGCAGGAGGTGGGCTTGCTCCTGCCCAGGAGTAGAAATTCTGCAGCGGTTCATTCTTTCCTTCCTCTCTCCTTTCCAAAGGCAGACACCAAGCTCCCCTGGGGAGTTGTAAATGAGTATAATTCGACACAGGGCTCTAAGTGAGCAGCAGCACACTTGGCTTAAAGCTATCCCCATTATGGCCAGAGGCAGGCATCTGGGATCGGTGGATGGATGATCTGCTCTTGTGTGGAAATCTCATTGTGCCCCAGCCACAGTGCTCCGCTTTGCTCTAATAAAAAGTAATTTGATCAAATATTTTCGCACATTATTCTTCTGTTAGAATAATTATTTGGAGTGTGCCAGCCACAGGAGTCCTTTCACCTCTCCATCTGCAGCTGCTGGGACTGGCTTCTCACACTCTTCTGGATACTGGAGAGGCTCCCGCACCAGTAACTGCTGTGTCTATGCAACAGGTAATAGAGGAGAGACACATTTTCTTCTTTTTCGAGGTGCACATGAGTTAATTAATGTCCAAAACTGAAAAGAAAGCGTATGCAAATAAAAGAAACCTGAAAATGGTTCTTCCACCTGTTCTTGTTCACTCTGGGGTACAGAATTCCCTCTGCTCATTTTATATTTAAACTCTGGAATAAACTAAACACAAGCAAACTAACAAGCAAGGTACAGCTACCTCACCATACTCTTCCCCAATGGTTTCATGAGAGGAAGACAAAGCTGTGCCTCAATTAAAATCACCATAAACACTTGTGAAATTGCACATGGATCTGATTTTTTAAAAAATTAATATACGCTACAATACATTTATTTTGTGAAGGTGCAGTTAGGGCTCGCCGCCATAGAATGTTTCTTAAATTAAAGTTTAGGTTTTTGCCCACAGCCTTTCTTCCACCCAAAGGGAACGCGCTCCCCAAAAGGGTGGCCTATGGTGCAGAGTGATCGTTCCTAATTGCATGTTGATAGACAAGGAGCACAAAATGTACCGCATGCCTGCTCCTGCAGCTGGTCTCTACAAAAAAAAAAGCTTGAGTTACTTATTATTTCTTAGAGAAGTTTGCTCTTTTTCCCAGAGAGAAAATAATTTATGGTCTAACTGGTCTGAGCACTAAATCCGAGTAANCCCAAAGGGAACGCGCTCCCCAAAAAGGGTGGCCTATGGTGCAGAGTGATCATTCCTAATTGCATGTTGATAGACAAGGAGCACAAAATGTACTGCATGCCTGCTCCTGCAGCTGGTCTCTACAAAAAAAAAAGCTTGAGTTACTTATTATTTCTTAGAGAAGTTTGCTCTTTTTCCCAGAGAGAAAATAATTTATGGTCTAACTGGTCTGAGCACTAAATCCGAGTAACGAGGATCCAGCCAGAGATTCCTATTAAAGGGTTAGTATCCATCATAATTGGCTGATGGAGTGTTTTGAAACTCCATTAATCACTGTGCTGGCAGCAAGCAAATTAGAAACTCTGTGTTCTGCCGCTGACTTCCCATTTCACCAAGCAAGTTAAACACAAAGCATGTGTTACTGGCATCAGCGATTTCAAAAGTGGGTGTTTCTCTGGATGTAAATGGTACTTAATAATGTTCCACCTTTGACTGAAACTAGGGCACGCCCTGCCATGAGGTTCTCATCATCTAATTACACTTACTCAATCTGAACTCAGCGGTATCGTGCAACTCGGGCTGGGTCTACCTGCCAGATTAACTCTTCGGCTTGTCTCGGCAGAAAAGCCGTACCCCAGGAAAGCAGAGCTGCCTAGCAGGGTGCTGGGATGGGACGGGCTGAGCCACCCTCACCACCTGCCCTGTGGCTGCTGCCCTCTCGGATGTGCCCCTCTGTTTTCCCACCCATTACAGTTATTGTGAAGAAAGGGGGGTCAGTCACTTGCAGGAACCCTGTGTTTCACGCAGATCTGAGAGGAGCAGTGCCACTGGGCCAATGCACGCGTGATGCCGGTTGCTGCAGTGACAGCCCTCGAGCATCGTGTCTCTGGTTTATCCACAGAAGCAACAGCCAAATGAGGTAAAAACCTCTTGCCAGCTCTAGCAGGACATTTTGTATAGATAAGAGACCAGACTGTCCTCCAGGCCTGCTCCAGACACAGTGTCTGTGCTCAGGCCCTCAGCAGTTCTCTGTACAAATAAATAACACCCCCCTGGACCATTTTTGGATTCTGAGACCAAGTGAGGTGCCACAGTTTGTTGCTTGCATCGCTAAATTTTCTCAGTCCCTAAAACAGGGTGGATCATCCCTGGCTTATGCTCTCCCTGGCTGTTACCTGGCTGGGAGCTAGCTGGCACGGGCCAAAATCGTGCCATTCAGCATGTTCGAAATGCGACGGTATGGACAGTCAGGGGTCAGAGCCAGCGCTTGTGCCCTGACCCTGCTTTGTTTCCTGGTTCAGATGCAGCCAGTGGTGCCAGATGTGGCTGGGTTCTTCACCAGCCTCACTACTCGCACAGCTGCAGTGATGGGTGTGCACAGGAGGTGGGGGCAGAGGCAGCGCCGTCTCCCATGGTGTGGGATGAGGCTCCAGTGCTCAGCTTCACTTCATTTTGCTTTTGTAACTGTAACCTAAAAAACTCTCCAGGGTGAAGGCACAGGAGAGGTACAGACATGGCTCTTCTCAGCTCCACCCCCAAATATTCAAGAGGTGCCTTGGGCACATTGCTTGGAGCTGCATTCCCGCCTGCACCCGTGCAGGAGGGAAAAAATGCTCCTAATCCACCTACTCCCACACACACTGCTAACGGTCCTTCAAGAAAGTCCTGCTCTTGCTTTCAAGGCTTTATTTCCCAGCAGTTTGGGATGTCAGAGAGGAGAGAGAAGCCAAAAAGTGTGTGTGTCTCATGACAGTGGATGAGATTTTAACTGATAAGGCTCTCCGCTCTCAGCTGTTATTTATGAGGCTAATGAAAACCACGGTGCACGCAGTGAGTGGGCAGGTCCTCCAGAGATTTCCTTCCCTCTTAATGGTTCTTGGTGAGTAAATGCCTTGTCGCGGAAAGCCCCCATGTCCTGGCACACAGGAGAGTGTCCTGCCTGCCATGCGCAGCGGTGCTGCTGGCCATGTATGAAATAAGGCAGCATACAGCACGCTTAGCCCCATCGCCTCTCTGTTCCTACCCCCAAGGAGGGAAAGATCTTGACAGAAATGTGCGAGGCTGGAGAGCTGTCCCTCTCGGATCATTTCAGTTTTAGCCACATAATCACCATAATAATGCTTCATAATTACATTTTGCATCTTTCATCTCTATATTTCAGCTGAAGTTATGAATGTTTAATTACACAAGTCTCATAAATACCTTTTGGGGCCAGTCGGAATTCAGATGATATCGTTTTTTCATGAGGTGTTTGCAGGGACATGTAATTGCCGGGAAAATCAGCCCTGCGGAGCTGTACAGGAGTAGCTCCAGCTAAGCCAAGGCGGTCTGGTCTGTGCGCAGCCTTATCTGCCCTGCAGAGCCTGGACAGGGAGTAACTGTGTGCCCAGCGCAGGGGGTAGCCTGCATCTCTCAAAGCGTCATCCCTCAAAGTAGGGGTCAAACTCTGCTTCCCTCATTGTACACCCTGGCTGCCACCCCAGCATGCTCTAAGTGCTGTCTGGAGCTGGTGGGATTCCCAAACGCATCGAGAGAGGAGTGTCAGGGACTGCAATGCCATGCATGGGATCTGCCAAGCCCGCTGCACCTCTGGGGCTCACTGGAGTGCATTGGCCAAGTATAACACTGAAGATGCCTCTCCTGCAGGATTAAGACCCGCATCTTAAACAGCAAACAACAAACAGCAAACCATCCACCAGCCTTTCTTTTTTCCTGTCACGCACTCGTTTGCAGCAATATTCAAGCCCTTACGACAAAGGACTGTCACTGCTGTTACTTTTGCGTCTCTTTTGTTTTTCACCTCTCAGTTGAAAAAGAGTTGTTGCTATCCTCATTTCCACCACCCGGGAAGGTACCACAACTTATCCCAAGAAAACTCCTTTGCTTGGCATTCACTGCATGCAGGCTGGAGCCAAGTGGGGCGTCAGGCAGCAGGTCTGTATTAGGACGGCTAAGCAAGACGGACAGGCCTAATTTGTACCCTCTGGAGAGAGAAAGATCCAGCGTTGCTTTTCGGTGCTTTTTCCTGCAAACTCATATGCATTATGAGAAAGGAGAGATCATGTCAAATATTTGTTGGCATTTTTAATATGAAAGAACTAATGAGCCCACTTTGCCATCTGCTCTGTAGCGCGCAGCGAGGGAAGAGCGAGTCAGTTTGCTCATTACGCCGATCATTAGGGTGTAAAGGGCTCGGAGGAGATGGCAGGCCTGCCCTGCCGTCCTGGGCACAAGCAGAACCTTATTGGTGTGCGCTGCAGAAGTGCCTGGGGCTCCATTTAAATCAGGACTATACTGCATCCATTTCGGCAAAGGCCCAGCTGCAGCAGGTGGGCACTCGACCAAAGAAGGCGCTTATATTGCCATATGATGAAAGCTAAGCTCCGGCGCCTCTTGAACCCTAGCCATGGGCCGGCAACCGTGACACTTGAAAAAACCTGCTGCAAAGGAACTGAGAACCTGCAGTGGTAGAGACAAATCTTACTTATACGGGTAAACGTGTAATGCAGCGAGTACAGAGCAATGAAACAGAGCTAATGGCACACAGAAATCATGGGCAACGGTGACACAGAAGTCATTAATTGTGTGACTATGAGGATAATGAGCAAGAGAGACATTCATTCATTTTCCAAACTGAAGGTTTATGATAAAGGATGCGTGTAGGTGGGCAGCATATGAGGAAAGAAATCCTACCTGACTAAACTCAGAGACTAAGTTTCACAGGAGATCTCAGGGCATCTGCAGGTGGAAGTTCCAGCACTGGTGGACACTCATTGCTACAACCCCAATGTGAGCAACAGCCTTCCCTATAATATTCTTTCTTCCTATCTCATCCCTAATACAAAATTATTTTAATCCATCTGGGAAATACCAGTAATTTTAATTCCAAATAGTCTACAGCTATAAAGGTAATCAATATTACTATTCATATTAAACAATTTTGAATTGTACAAATTTATATTATCCTGTATGAGGTGACAAATTTATATACTGGCCGTTTGTGATAAGGCAATCTTGCTAAACACTGCCCACAGAAAACCCAGGGCTTACTTCTTAATCTTCTCACCTCTACTGTTTTTTGGTCACCTTATTTCCTATATCATAACTAAAGCAAAGGTGGGAAAATATTGTCGATAAATTTATTTGAGTTTTGCTAAACCACAGTTTACATAGAACTTTTAAAGCCATCTTTCATTATATTTAGTAAACAAGTATCTTCACAGGTTTAATCTGTCGTGTATTTAATATACTATACCCTACTGCAACAGCTATAATTAAATCATGTTTGTATGCAGCAACAGAAAACATTTCCTTGCTCGAGCCGAAACCACCAGGAGGAGAGAAGTCAGAGCTGGGCTCCTGGCAGCAGCGCCATTTTACAGACAAACTCAGAGGTGCTGTCTGTCCTCTGTACTCTGAAAAAGCACTCTGAGGAAGCTGTGCCCCACTGCCAGCTGCCTCTTAAACAACAGGAGGCCTTGCAGGCGGCTGGCTGATTGCCTGGGGCGACATGCCTGGAGGTGCCTTGCTTTGGTAGGCAGGCGCTTATGTCCAGGGTCCCGTGGGCTCCCAAGGGCCTCCTGCAATGCCCAAGCCAACGTTTTTACCACCGTACTGGCAGTTTTGAGATCTGCTACCACACCCAGGGCTTTGCCATTTCCAAACCTACCTCTGAACGTGCAATTTTCACGCAAACACACAGCAACGATCAAGCCCGGGAAATCGAGCAGGAAGCGTTTGTGCTGACATCCTGCTCTTTGTTTTACCAATGCATGAAAACAGCATTTCTGAGATTGGTCCTTATAGTCTGAACCAGGATTACGCTGAGCAATGGCCAGGCTCTCTGGTCATGACAGCGATGCTTGTTTCCTTCTCTTTCAGTAGGAACACACACATTTTAAGAAGGAAGGTAAACCCCCTGCAACACGCTTTGTACTTAGTGTCTTTTCAGATATTCCTACACTAGGGTGTCTATGTCTACGTCATGCCTCTGTTAGCTGGTAGTGCAGGGCAAAGAGTGGATTTGCTGGCCTGAACCGTCGACGCTGAGTATCCCATGGTCACATTAGACATCCCAATCCCTCTACGTTAGATTAGGTGGGAACCCATATACATTGGCATTGGCATCTTACTGCTTAGTTTCATCTGAAAGAGGTCTCCTGTGCCCTGAGACCTGAAACCAAAGACCAGGCAGCGGCCATGATCAGGAGATTTGCTTCAAAAGCACAGGCCTCACCTCAATTAAAGCATTTAGGAGGACACAGCTGTAGATTTAGGCTAAAGCTAACCTGGAAACCAGGTCTGGATCTAAACCTAGACTTGGGCCTATCTCCAATTTAATATTCAGATACTTAGAGCAAGAAGAAGGCATCAGAAATTGTCTCACTAGGCTTTTTAGAGGACTAATGAAGTTTACTTATCTGCAGGAAAGGTACTGAAAACTGATTGCCAGGACTTTTCAATCATTTTAGCAAAAAATACCAGCTCTATTCTTATTTGTGGACTGTCGTGGATGGAAATATTTGACACTGTTATGAAGTAGCAGCAAATAAAAATTTATTAATGATTTGAGGCACATCAAGATGTTGAATTTTAGCAGCACTTAGTCATTAACTGATTTAAGGATTTACAGGATGATTTAACAAAACAATTGAACAGCAACTTAATTACAGACGCGTAATTAATGACACGTAAAAAATGACAAGATTCACAATAACTTATTAGAAGGTATCTCAAATCAATACATATGCATATGAGCACAAACATACAAACACACACCGCTNGTCATTAACTGATTTAAGGATTTACAGCATGATTTAACAAAACAATTGAACAGCAACTTAATTACAGACGTGTAATTAATGACATGTAAAAAATGACAAGATTCACAATAACTTATTAGAAGGTATCCCAAATCAATACATATGCATATGAGCACAAACATA
>RSEF01000003.1:47113826-47146179 GCA_003993805.1 Himantopus leucocephalus | reverse complement strand
GGAAGAGGAGGGTCTGCTTCATATGGTGCCTTGGTAAAGTGCAGAAGACTGCCACATGTTGTAAACCTTTAGCATCTAGTACATGAACCCCAAAACCAGCTGGAGAAACACAGGGGGAAGGGATGATAGGGGGAACCCAAATACAAAGAAATTATTTTGGGCTCTGGATATCCCAGAGCCCCAATCTGAGTTTGAGAGAATATATGCAGAAAGTATCTCTGCTTGTTCTCTTCCTGTCTAGGTATCTGCAATTGATGTGTAAGACACTGGCTGGGTGGATGTTTGGCTATTCTTATGTTATGTTTTTATGTAAATACAGCTTCCTTTGAATGGAAAAAGCCACAAAAAGAAGGTGACAGCCTAAATACAGTAGGTTGTTTCTATTTTCCCAAGGTATTGAGAATTTGAGCCAGAGAAAGGAGAAAAGCTGAGCTTTCCTTTGCCCTGCATATGTAATTGCTGGGTATAGTAACCTAATGAAAAGAACCAGTGCAGGAGTTTAAA
Source organism: Himantopus leucocephalus (assembly GCA_003993805.1). NCBI lineage: Eukaryota > Metazoa > Chordata > Aves > Charadriiformes > Recurvirostridae > Himantopus > Himantopus leucocephalus. The sequence goes on along the minus strand of RSEF01000003.1, from coordinate 47,145,675 downwards.
AGGATTAGCAACCTTAAATGCCACTTACAGTGAACCACAAAATGCTGAAAACTCTGCACAATCTCACAGAACTGCACGTCTCTGGCTGTCCTGGAGGAAACCTCCTGGCTTGTCTGAGAGCAAATCCTGGAAATTCCTGTGTGCTTAACAAACAGGTCCGCTCACAACATGCCATCCTGCTGCTTCAGAGGGTGTTGGAGATAGGGAGTGGTAGATACTGAAGTCATTGAGGTGAAATAATGTACCTGGCATTCGCGGGGAGCTGATGCTGCAGCCACTCCCCTTTCCCCAAGCATCCAGGCGAGGGGGGAGCCATGGTCCAGCCCAGACAAACTGTGCAAGGGGTATGGCAGCCTATATTGGTGGACTTTTGTGACCCTGATGAGCTGTGACAGATGCACTCGACCCCTTAACCAAACTAGCAGTAGTTGGGTACAGACTCTAAAGGAGGTAAGGGCCTGAGCCATAGCCGGGCCAAGAACTCCTCTAGTTTCAATCCGTTCTCTGAAAATCCACAAAGTAGAGTGACACAGTGAGCAGCGATGCATATGAGCTTGGAACATTGATCATGTGATTAACACATGAATAGCAGGTGGCTTCTTCAAGACTCATTTATCAAGGAACAAAGAAGGTTGTGGGTACAAGGAGTCTCATCCATACCTTTCCCATCGCACGTAATTTGAGTAAGACCCAACCACTTTATTCCATAAATATGACAGCCTAAGTGAGCCTTCTTTGAGCTCTCCCTGCTAGGCAGCGTGGCTGCATGGCAGTGATCTCCCCTTGAGCTGGGACACCTCTCAAGGTTGCTTCTCGAGGCAGAGAGACCTTTTACCAATGGCAGATCTTTGGTTAGTGACTGATAGCATGCTGAATTAATACTAATGAAATGTTACTAATCCTTGTAGCTATTAAATACTAATTATTATAAACTTTGTATAGATAATTCCATTAGACATAAACTGTTGTCCAGGTCTGAGACTAAGGTTAGACCTGGCCACACCTAAGATCCATCAGGAGTTTGAAAAGCAAAGTGGTCCACTCTGAATCTCGAGACTCAACCGGAGGGTCTTCCTTACCCTTTTGCATCTCCGGTCTCTGTGTGAATCATTCTAACTCGATTCTAAAACAATTTTCCTTTGTATGTTTCTTCCATGCAGTAATTAATAAGGCAAACATTGCCATCAAACTTACTGAACCTTGGTACACCACTGTTAAACTTGCTAAATTCCATTGAATTTATTGAACTCTGTTAAATTATTATTTTACCTCAATAAAACATATTGCTGCTTCTCTCTTTTAAGTGAGGTGCATTCCACTCTTTCATGACACAGGCATATAGCAGGGCTGCCAGGCTCGCACCTGGGGCCCAGGGAAAGCCGCCATCACAGGGCTGAAGCAGTCTTGGACCCTGCCTCTCATAAACACCAAGGCAGCGTGTGTAGAGAGGTTGGGATATGTGTGGTCTATGCTACATACTAAGCTTCAAATTTGCCTTAGTTTAATGCAGGTTTAAGACAAGAGAGGAGGGGTCAAATCTAGAAAAGTAGAAATGTAACTGTACCATTTTTTTCAAAGTTGTAATCTGCTAATTTCAGAGTGGAGCCACACCTGAAGATACCCAGCTTGCTGAACTGAGGGCCAGTGTTAGCCTGGGCATATTGTTAGGCTGATACATCCCTCCCCATCTGTTGCCCTCTCTGCTGCCTTCGAGGGGTGGATAGGGAAATTGGCAGAAGTCCTCCAGACTGAAAGAAAGAAGAGTTTAAAAAGAAGACACAGAGCAAGAAGTTGCTTTATGTCTACTGTGTTTGTAATCTCTAGGTAATCGCATCACTGCTTGCACAAAAGCAGCAGTCTGACGTGTCAGATTACCAGTGTAGAGGTGTGGGAGCTACAGCATCAGCTGTCACAGTAGAATTATTTTGTGGTTTCTCTGAGACCACAGGCTCTTCAGTGCTCCCTCTGGTTGTTTCTGGGGCCTGAATAAGTAGTCCTAACACATCTTCAGATGAAGTGAGTAGGTGGAGGAAAGGGGGCAATATGATGAGAAGAGCAAAGATCAAAACCAGCTCTGAAACCTGCCCCCTGCCTCAAAGAGAAGACCAGTTATCCGAGCTGAGTGGGGGCACATCCTCAGGAGCCTGGAGGAGAGGTCATGGCAGCTCACAGCTGGAGCCTGAGTCACCTCAGAAGCAATTCCTTCATCTGTTAGTTGTATGATCTGTAAATGAGGTATCTTGTACAAGGCTTGTACAACACGCCAGGGTTTGTGGTAATCAGCTATGGGGCACATCTCATGCTGCATTTAAAGACTAGTTTTAACAATAATGTGTCTCATTGAAGCAATTGGCATATACTGTGTTTTGTAGGACGTTTGCTGCCAAACAGCCATAATATATTTATCAGAAGGGAGCATATTGTTTGTAGTTTTCTTCTACACTATAGCATGGTTCCTGACACTTAGTGCCTAAACCCATTTTGTATGCATCAAAATTCTCTGTGACTAATTTCTCTGCAGCCTGTAGAGGACCCAGAACATAAAGTACCGGGCTGTGGAGGCTGCTAAAACGGAGCTGCACGAGAAGAGCTCCTGCACTGAGGTTCCTTCAGGGCTTTTACTTGGACATTGCAACTGGAGTAAGTGGGGTTTAATGCTTTTCTTGTGTTTTCCAGACTAAGTATTCTGAAGTCTAGCTCCTCTCATGGGGCTGCTTGAAGACCAGCTTCTTAATCTTTGGAAGAAGCTTTATAAAAATGTTAAGGTCGTTTGACTAAAGGCCCTGGAGGTATAAGGTATTATTATGATGCTGTGTAGTCATAGAGATTTAATTGAAGGTATTTAACTGCAGTGGCTGTAAAACAATTGAAATTATACTTGACCTCCTCTTTGGAGCAATGCTTTTAGATTAATAAGGTACGTAATGTTTAAATTCTTTGTGCCTTTCCCGAGGTTTTCTCCAATACATTTAATGGGGTTTTCACAATGCAGCCAGATTGGCAGGTATAAGGAATTCTAGTAATTATGCCCCCTAAATTCCTTGTACTTCTTTCCAACTGAGTATCTCTAGCATCAAAGTAAACATGATAAAAACTGTCTGTAAATGACATTTTCTGGAATGATGTACAGAGAATCTGGCCTGAAAAAAAAATAATATCAAAGAATAAGTGGTTTTCCCCGTAAATCAGGGCCAAGACAGAGTCCCAATAGACTCTTACTGACGAACCCCTGCATGTGCATGTTTACAGGTTACTTATTCAGTCACAGGTGTAGAAATTAATGTGGTCTCCCAACTTAAGAATTAATAATGGGCCAACCAAAGAGCCTTGTTAATTTAGTCTAGATGCTAATCTGAACTTCAGTTGAACTTACTTGTTCAAGTAATCTACCCGGCAATCTCCAGGAGAAGAGACTTTTTCTCATGTAGAGCCAGCCTAACAAAAATGTAAGCTAGCCTCTAACTGAGATGGTTACAGAGAAGTCTTCCCTGTGGGCAATTTGTGTGGGCATGCGCAGAGGAGCAAGCAGGCACCTAAAGAGTGTCTCTTTATTACAGAAGATCCTTGTCCAGTCCCCTGTGTCATGGAACAGGCAGCTGGAAGCACCCGGTCACAAAACGCGTCCCACAGCAAATGGGGGTGTCGAGGTGCCTCCTTTCTCCTGGTCAATGTGCTCCTGCTTGTGCGCTTCAGTTTCTCTTGGGTTAGACAGTACCTGAGCGGGGATTTATGCTTAGACCACTTGTGCCTTGCTCAGTCTCACTGAGGTACGTTTTAATGGATCTAACTTAGTTCCCCAATGTGATCCAGAGACACCTCCCTGTCCGAGGACAAATTACACTAGATGGAAGTGCTGGGGTGGCCGAGGTCAGGAGCTAGTCCTTATGCCCAAAACCTTCCTTGCCTGCCGGTTGCAGTGCTCCTCCTTGAGCGGCAGGTAAAGCGAGGCAGTGTTTCGGGGGCTTGCCCAGTGTCACGCAGGAGATGTGGCCAAAGCCTGTGTCAGACTGGACTCCCAGCCCTGCATGTCTCCCACAGGAACACTATTCCTTTGCTATACGACTAATAAACAGAGCTGTGGCAGTGTAGTCCTTTATGTCACAGGCAAAACTCCCATTGATGGCAATAAGACCCACAAGGCAGCGTCAGAACCACCTACTTGACTTTGAGAATTGGTTGCAGACAATATGCCAGGTGTCACCCCTCCTGGTGTTAAGGGTGGTGGAGTAATTTGCTGATGCATTCTTGGAATACTTTTGATGAATTTTGCAAAGGTCTGTTTAAATAAAACATTACATACACTTTTCCTTAAGGTTTCCAGAGGGGTCGTGATTATTTTTACTCTGAGTTATAAGTCTAAGAATAATCCCTTATTCCGTCATTCTTGGCAGGAAGGGAAGCAATATACTGGCTTCAGAGGCTAGAGGGTTACCTGTTTATTTTGAAATAAATGTTTATCTGTGCTATTTCTGACAGAGCATCAGCTTTCCTGTTCCACCCTTACCATTTAATGTAGGAGGGTCATGCACTTTTGTCCTAGTTAACTCAAGTCCTGCAACCACGTAAGTTTGTGACACTTTGTTTCATATTTTTTTAGGTCAGACCAGCCTCGTGTGACTGTTCCAGTAAATATGCAGTTGACCGAAAGCCACTCATCTTCATGTGCAGCAGGCAGGTGAGGCAATGGGAGCTGTTCGGTTGTTTGCCCAGTATTTCTTGTGAAGTCATTATTGCTTTTCTCCTGCCATCCACACTCAGGGCCAAACATTGCCTTGTTCCTGACTTGCAAAACGAAAGGAAACAGAGGACAGTATGGGCAGGGGAGTGAGTCTTTCCTCATTCCTCTGGCCCGGAGCCACAGCGCAGGCTTTCTGCTGTATCATGGTTACACACAAGGAAGACGGGAATCAGCTCTATTCCTGGCCCTGTCACAGGCTCTGGGGACCTATTTCCTGGCTGCCCGGAAACTATGGCTTCACTGTCACCTTCCTCTAGTGGAGGTAGCAATGGTAACATCCCGAGGTGCCATTTCACTGCACGCTCTATGTGAGCGATGTTCCCGTGAAATGAAGGCACCAAGCTCCCCTTTCTGGCACCAGGCGCTCCCAGAGAGAGGCTTGCAGGCTGCACCCCTGTGTTTACAGCCTCTTGCACTGTGCAACTTCCAAGTTTGCTGGTACTTTTTTGTATCTTTTGCTGGAGAGAACTTTGATTATGTGATAAAACAACGGACAGAGCCTGTACAAATACATGTATTTTAAAGGTACATGCTTGAGCAGATGGCAAGGGAAGGAGAAACTACTTGGTTAGATTTAATTTGATGACTTGTAAATTTTGCTCCCCTTATGATGGTTAACAGGAATGGTCTAAATGTTTCTTTCTTCCTCTACCTTTTCCTGCCTGAGGTTTTTTCTCCCTCTGCTGTAGCAACTCGCTGCTGAACTCAGGGCCACTTTCCAGGCACGAAGCAGTCAGTGAACATTTCTCCGGCACAACAGTGTTTCTGCGTCGCTCCTACCCTGCTTCTGTGTCTGCTTGCTGGCACCTCAACACCTGTGCAACACTCACGCTCTCCTGTCTGCTGAGAAAGTGGTGGTAAGCCGCTCTGTGGGACTCTGCACAAGAAAGGGGCTGTGCCCAATGTCATTTCACACCACGTGAGAGCCAGGAGAGAAACATGTCCTTCTCCTGGCAAAAGAGCAAGAGTTCAGAGGTGTTCCCTGCTTCTGCTTGGGATAAAATGAAAAGCTCTACAGGTATCTTCACTTCCTGGAATAAGGCAGGAGCCTCCTGGCTGGAGCATTAGCTGTGAACGCAGGAGACACATGCACAAATCATCTGCATATATGATTCAGTCACAGGCTGGAGCTTGACTTTCCCACATCTAAGGCGAGTGCCCTAAACACTGAAGCTCTCCTGCAGTGGCTGAATTTTGTTTTGACCTTCTTGCATCCTTGTTGAATATCGGCCCATCAGAGATGTCTCGTTTTGATGACTCCCATTAAACAAACCTTACTGATTTTCCTGATCGGTGCTTTGTGCTCTCTCTCTCAGCTTTGCACCAAATACACTTGCCCAGCTGGACAGTTTCATCCCATTACCAGCACGTATGTGGTTACCTAGGGCATCAATATTTGCTAAGCTCTTCACGGCACTTTTCTCTTGACCAGAGTGCCACATTGAGAAGCTTTTATCATCCCGTTCTCCCCTCTGCTGGTAATGGCCAGGCAGCCTGCCCTGTGCAGCCATCTTTGCTTTCAACATGACATTGCACCACCCAAAGCATAAGATATTCATGTAAAGTTCAGGCATTTGAGATTTGCGTCACTAATCTTTGCAATAGGCTTTTGTGTGCTCACCCCTGTACGGCGTTCAGTTCCTGACTGCGGCTTAGCACAACGGGGTTGGCTGTCATCTGGACCATGAGCAACAGGGACCAGCGCCCCACAACAGCCCATGGTCAGTCATCTACCACATCTTTTGTTGTCTTTGCTCTTCAGCTCTCTTGAGTAAAAAGCAATAAGAAGTAGCCCCTTTCTCAAAAGTTGTAGTATATAAAACAGTAAGAAGCACCAAACTTGCTGATGTTTAACTGATCGGGGACCATAGTTTTCTTTTTTTTTTTTTAATAAAAACAACTTTAACAAATCCCTGCTCCAGCTGTGACTGAATTTCAAGTGTATGCAGTAGGTCAATGGCTTTTCTAGAAACAATTACCCGTATCAGTTATTCCCTGTGCTAGCTTTAACTGAATTGCCTGAAATAGCCCTCCCGTCATCTAAATTTAGACTTTAAAATACAGCTAAAGAATGCTTGGTGGCCTAATGAATAGCTAGCCAGTCCTCCTACAGGATACTGTCTCTGAAAAGTAAATTGCATATAAGCACTAATACCACATCTCAAAAACTCATTCAACTGCAAGCTTGGTCAGCTTTAATCTGGCTTAAATTGGTTTTGGCTATCTTGTTTCCCTGGTCTATTTGTCTCTGAGGCCTTTTTTATGCTGTAAAATTTAACAAGACATTTTGTTGTGAAGTGATTTTTAGTTTTGGCTTAGGTAATGACAGCTATACATCCTGAGAGATGATAGTATTATGTAAAAATGAGAACATAAAATATTTGGCAAGGAAAAAAAATATTTAATCATGTTTCCGTCTCTTCCTTCCCAACTCAAATTCTAATACATGTCCTCCATATAAATTCCTTTACAGCAATAATGAACCAGCTACAGAAAAGAGAGGCATATGTTAATATATCCAGGTAAGATTTATTTCTCTCCCTAATGATTGCGGGAATACACTGAAGCATATAGTAGAAATCAGAGGTGTATATTGGAAGAAACATGACACTCGCCTCTGTAGAAATTCAACAGCTAAAACTGAAATGAAAGGGAATAGACCTACCAGCTGCTTAGATTCAGTAATTTCATTCCTTACATGCTCTTCAGTAAGTTTCCAAACCAGTGTGGGCTTGGATTTCTGTGAAATTTATCTTGCTAAGATTATGCAGGAGGTTGGAAAGGAAGGAAGGATGAAAATCAGAGTTTGCCTGCAAAATAACTCTCCTTCCCCACACACACCACACACAGCAACATGAGATATCAGTGGCAGAAGGTCATGCAGATAATTGCAATAATATTATCTGCTGTGTCTGGGGAACTTGGGTCCTCTCAGAGGGAGGGTGATAAATTAGACCTTGTCAAAATTCCATTCATGGAAGACTCCAACATTGCTAAATCTGGAACCGGGGCAGTAAACTCCAGAATTTCCCAGAGAAAATTAGTTCTGGAATTCAAGTTNAGTTCTGGAATTTAAGTTTTTCCAAAGTGAAATGCTTCTCCCTGGCTGAATTCTGCATGTTGTGTGTCTGGGGGTTTTTTGCCCCTAAAAAATCCACCTGAACAACAACAACTTGTGTGCAGTCCCTCCATGCCTGGGAAACTGAAACTCTGAAACTCCTGGCCTGAGCTGGCTCTGCAAGTTTCCAGGCTCCATACAGTGCAGCTGTAAGTCTGAAATTCCTGACCAAGACATTTCTGTGGTGGGGTCACCATGAAACCAGGTACTTTGGAAACATGGCTTCTCCATCACCCTGGAGAGCTGCTAGATCCATGGATTAACAGGAAACCTAACTGAGCAGCATTTGTCAACAGAAGTTCCTCAAAACTGACAACTAAGACAAAACCTTTTTAGTTTTGATTAGTCAGACTGGAAAATTCCTGACCTCATGTAGTTTAGATCTTTCTGTCATTTCTGCTCAGTCCATTGAGTTCAGTTCACAAGGCCGGGACTTAAATGTCTTTTGGGTTCTTGATGTCCTTCTTAGTGGGTTTTGCCTCTTTCATGTATTAAGTCCTACTTCACACATTCCAGCTCTGTGCTCGAAATATGAATTTACAGCATGGACCACATCTTTTTGGCAGGCTTTGGCTGCCAATGTCTAGGTAACAATGGTGGAGCTCAAAGCAACAGTGTTAGGTACACGCATTCACAGCCCACTGAGCCAAATGGACTTCTTATTTTCTTTCTGAGTATTTGCAGCGCGCTGTATGTAGCGTCAGACAGTTTGGGCTGCATTGTTCCTGCCAGGTCACGTTGGAAAGTTCAGTCTGCAATCTGTGGCACAACTGATAAGACATCATGGACCCAGTGGTAAAAGTTTATGCCTTGCTGGAGAGTCTCTCTGAAGACCATTCTCAGTTAGTAATAGTTAGTGACTTTGAGGCAGACAGTCATGGTGTTAGCGGCCTCAGTCATCAATAGAAACTTCTCTGCTTTAGCCAAGAAAAGAAGTCAGCCTTGGCAGATTAGCAACTGTGGCATAGCTTACAACAAAGTATGTTTGTTTTGAATTAAAGGTCTCTGTTTCATTAAGTGTGGGCACTTCCTAGTCTAGGCGTATCCTGTGGAACTAGATATTTGGAGGTTTGCCTATTGGAGGAGGACAAACTGTGTACCTGTTCCCCAGCCAAATGAATGCTGGTTTTCAGTGGTAAAAAGGTAGATAAACACATTTATCATCAAACCATGAGGTTGGAAATGTAGAGATGTTCCTCGCTGGGATATAGATACTCCTATTTGACATTACCTGAGAAACTGAGACTTGGGATAAGTATGAGAGAGGGAAAACATGGTTATTTTAGTGGATGGTTGGGAGGGCTTAGTGACTTTGATTAGGTGAAGTGTAAATGTCAGTAGCCCTGGCAATTCCTGCTTCTACCAAGAAGTCAGCTATTCCTTCTCCATTCCCTCTCAGGATCTATACCAAGCGCTGCCCAACATTACCGTGCTCCAGAGCACTGTGCCTTAATGTGTCCTTCTGGAAATACCAGTAAACAGAAGAATAGTATTTGTGTTAATTACATTTTTTTTTTCCCCTAAATTGACCAGGAAGGTATCACCATAACAGAAAAATGATACAGCACTTCTTGGACTAGGGCCCAGATGCTTTCTGTGATGGTAAATCAATTGAAATGCATCAATGCTGAAATTACAGCGGGAAACATTTCTAAATTCTTTGCCTGATACAGAAGCATATTCCCATAAATTAGCCCCATTGGCAGTCATTTTGCCAATTCAGTTTTAAAGGTCAGGATCAAAATGTTGCACTAGATGATGATATTTGGAAGGCAGGACCCCCAAAAGCAGGTTTTTAGATATATTCAACAAATAGGTAGACGACGGTTTCTAGATCCGTGTTAAAATAGAGGGGCCTTTTCTTCTAAAAACTCATTCCTGTTTAAATGGTGACATTAAATGCAGTGAGTTACACTAGTTGTCCAAGCCAGCTTTCATTAATGATCTACATTTAACTTCTGTCCATATGAAATATGGCTTAATACTTGTGGCATCTCCATAAGCCACTTAAAAGTTTGCTTAAAATCCCATGACATTCAGAAAGATGTAGGCCAGGTCCTGGTATGGTAGAAGGAAACAACAAAGAAAAAAAAACAAAACCAAAGTTGTTTCAACTCTGCCAGCCCATAGGCAGTGGCTTGAGTACAACAAATGGCCTCCAGCCCCTCAGAGCCTCCAGGGGCAAGCCCCAGGAGCAAGGACGCAAAGAGAGGGGTGGTGCTAGGCCATGAGGCACCATCTTGGACAGCAGCGTACAGGCAGCTGGGGACACAGTGGTGGCCCCCTGTCCCTTGAGAGATGACGGGATGCTCACATGCTGCCTCTCTGCAGAAGGTGTGAGTGGTTCAGCTCCGGGCTGGTCTCTCCAGGGCTGCTCCGCCTGCATCTGCCCGGCCAAGGCAAAATCCCCAGGAGCGCTCACACTCTCCTGCTGGTCACTGCAGCTTTGCACGCTCAGCCCTCACCCTCTTCCTTCCACAAAAGGCTGTATTTACCCCTACTGCTCCCATCTGGCCTTCAGCAATTAATCTCTGTGCCTCTAACTGCAGCACATTATGTGATAATTCATTATGTTAATCCCATGTGTCAGCAAGCCACTTAAAGGCTTCCTGGGATGCAGATCCCTGCTTCTCTTTTGGAATAAAACCTGGGTTTTCGAGTGATGCGTATAAAGAAACAACCACATTCTCTGGCCTTCAGATACACAAGGCTAAAGTTTGGTTGCTCCTGTGCCTGTAGCACTGTGTTCTTACCTAGTTTCAAATTTTGGAATAATAGAATTGAGGGGACCTAACTACACATTTGAATCTGCAAGCTCCCCTTCCTCTTTTAAATGCAAATCCCTAGGGCAGAGGCAGTAAGGAATTAAATATATTTACACTATTACAAGCCACTCTGTGAGCAGCAGAGCTGATGAAGCCCTGTTTTGTCCTGTCTCCACCCAGCTGCTGATTCTGATGAATCCTGCAGGAACACCTTTGAGACTATTACTGCCTTTGGTGGTGTTTCAGATCATCCAGCAGGCTCAGGTGTTGCTGTGAGGCAGGATGGATGACCGACAGATGGAAGAGGAAGCAGTGAAATCAACGACATGTCCTATTCTCCTGACAGCAAGCTGGAATCCCTCTCACCGGGCGCAGCAAGTTCAGTCACTTTGCAATATCAAACCTGGATTCTGCTCTTCTTCCCTCTCTTTTCCCACTTAATGGGGTTGTAGTGAGGATGGGGACAGTTTATAAGGTGGTCTGTTTTGGTTGTGGGGGTCGGAGAGATTTAGGATGGATAAACTAGTCTGGTCTGAAATAGGGCTGTGTTTTCCTGGCACTGATGGGAAAAGCTTGTTGCTGCTCTTGGCAGGAGTCCCATGCAGGCAACGCCTCGGTCTCCTGCCGAGTCACAGCAGATGAAAAGCGCATGGCGGCATTGACCCACCTCATGAGCACACACTTCGGATTTAAAGAAGAAGAGGAGGGAGGACATCCTGAATGCCTATAGAGAACGGTTTGTGCTTGGTCCCTGCAGCCAGTGCCTCCAGGCTGGAGATACACAGCCCAAGAGGGAAATAGCTTGAGCTGCTGCTGACTCTGGTGTCCTACAGCCACTGAGGACTGCTGCAGATCCTGGGGCATTTTTCCCAAGCACTCAGCCCTTCAGAAGCTCTTAAATTAAGCTTCAACAGCTCTCAGTTGCCTGAGTATCACTGAGGATCTGGAGTGAAACACACACAGTGCCTCTCCTAGAGCTAAAAGAGGCTCTCCCGAAGCCTGCAGCAAGTCATGGATGTCCTTCAGCTGGGTCACTGTGGCTTTAGGTCACAACTAACATTGGTTTTCTTTCAGTTCCCTGGATAGCTGAATCCCACCCCCCTCAGGTCTGTGACTGAATGAAATAAAAGGAGAAAAATGATTAAGCTACTACAGGTTATTTTATTTCTTTTTTAAAAAAAGGTTTTCTCTCTCTGCTTTCAAAATTTCAACTTAGCTACAATTCATTTTAAAACAAATTGGGAACATTGGACTGCTGAAATGATGGTTCAATTTTCTCCTCTTCTTTCCAACCAGATTAGTTAGGCCACATTCTGCCTGAACTGACAAATGTTTTCAAGTGCCCCAAACTTGCTCTTTGGGTTTTTTTGCTTCTTTTTAACAGAATGAATTTCTCTGGCATAGTGTTATCTGAATCCAACTAAGCAATACAACAGCATGTTTCACTTGCTTCAGCTAGCCGTTGGCATAAAGGCAGAGTTAAGGATCTCTGTGCAACTGTCTCTGTGGTTTTGGTTTTAAATTAAGGCTTTCTCTTTAGGGCTATTGCAGCATTGATATTCTACAGATGGGGAAGAATTACATGCAGGACTATGAAAACCTGAGACATTGCAGGAGGAGCCATAGGCTGAACAATATGCTCCAAATATGCTCTGTAATATCATAAGGGTAGCATGGTTCCGACTCAGAATGAGGAATGGGCTTTCCAAAAGCACTGAGCTTGGGCCCAAAAGCTGAACTCCAGACAAAATTAGAATAACAAGGCTCCAAGCTTTCCTGCAATCAGCCAGCGACTTCAACTCTTGCTGCTTTTAGCTTAATGTCAAGCTTCCCTACCAAGTGTTTACATATGACTCTGCTAATCAGGCAAACACAGAGCATGCAAATGAAAGAGCAGCATCCCTGCTATCAGTGTCTAGCACAATAAATCTGGTCTGTCCACTTCAAATGGCTGTAGGTCTGCTTTCCCAGCCTTCCTCCTTGCCTCCTCCCCACTGCTTCTCAACCTTAATGCAAAAGCAATAACGGCCTATTCCTTAAGGCATGCTTCCTTAGCATATCATCCCTCCCAACCAAAACACCGCTTCCCTGGCTTTGTTTTTAAACCAGCAATAACCCAGGGAACAGAAGGGCTCCTTAATCCAGGGGAGAGGCTGCATGCCCAGCAGGGACACAGAGCAAGATCAGTGGCTGCCTGGCCAGCCTACCCTCAAGGCATCAAAGACGGAGAGTCCACCAACACAAGCAGGGGTCCTTCTGTGCCCTGGGGTCAGATGGAAACATTGCTTGAATGATAACGGTGGGCTTGGTGATGAGCTGAAAAGAGAGTTTTCTTATGTTTCTTGCAAGAAACAGAACTTACCAAGACATTTCAGTAGATGTTGTAAAAGGACCAGTACAAGCCCACTCTGGGTTTCTTGGTGTCCAGCATTTATAAACACTGATGACGATTCATCATCTGATTTACGAAAACAGCCAAGATCAGATGGTTTGGGCATTTTGAATGCTATCTAGACTTTTCTGGCTTTCATATAAGAGAAATTGAAGGCTTGGATCAAAACTTCAAGAGGTCAGCAAAAAGCCATAAGCCTACACACATCAATAGCTGGGAATGAAGTCATAACTTGTAATGATGTTGAGTATTGCAAGATCTTCCAATCCAGAGCTAAAAGAGTGTGCTGGAAGGAAGAGATGTTATGGGGATGAATCCTGAGATGGGAACACAGATGGAAACCTGACTTCCAGGAGCATGAAAATATTTGTCTGCTGAGGACTCAATCCTGACTGACCTTTCTTGTTCGCTTTTTGTCCTGTATCATGATTTTATTGCTTTTATGGAGTGGATTTCGGAGGAGTCTGACACTGCCTCATTGGGAAAGCAGGAAGATTTATGCTGAGCTTATTGCAGGCAGTGGTTATGATTTCATTATAGAACACTAAGATGGTAATTTTGTGTGCTTACACAAAATGTTTAATGCACACATTAAGCTAGATGCGTTTTATTTCAGTTTGTATAGCAGCCTAAATGGCATAACAGTATGATACGCTTGTTCATTTGGCATTAAAGCTCGGATTCAGTGCTTAAGCATCTTGCTGAATTGGGGGGCCATGCTGTGATTTAATGGTTCAATAAGGGTCTTATTAGTGATCAAAACTCTTGGATCTGTAAACTCAGAAGATTTTCAAACTGATGGGAAATAATACTGTACCGGCATGGTAACCTTGCTGACCTTTCCCACCCAGAAGACAGTAACTTTAATGAGGTCTGTAGATATTATCACAGTTTTCACATGTTGGGTCAGTCTACAGACTGGTAATGTGAAGGTTATGGGGTGAATCGTACAATTTTGAGGGTGGAGTTTACTGTCACAAATATAAACTGCTTCAGAAAATAGATTTCTCCTACTAGTTTCGTGAACTTTTATTTTATTTCCCTTTACATTACTTGGAGATATATTCCTCCCCATTTAAAATTGATTTACTGCAAAAAGTAGATACTGAAACAGGGTTATTTCATTCCAAAACTTACTAAGATATCTGAGCTGATGTGGCTTTGGAAACGGTAGGACTGTATTGCTTTACTTATTAATAAAACAGCTACTATTTGGGCTCAGGAAATACAGCACCCAGAAAAGATTCAGCTTTTGATAGCTTATATTTTCATAACCCATTAGTGTAAGGTGTGATGTGGTATATTTCATAATGTTGCGTTTGTTTCTAAAGAAGATCCTTGCATTAGGAAGACTTCAGCTTTAAGAAAATTAGTTTATTTAGTAAGATGAGAAAAAGCACATAACAGGCAAAGTACTGTGCACTGGCTATGTGTTCAAGCACCAAGGTTACTGAAATCCCCCAGCTGAAGGCTCAGCTCTCTTCCCTTCCCCCTAGCTATGCAGTGGTAAAGGACAGTACTGACTGCAATAAATTAAAATTAAAAAAGGTTGGACAAGGGATCCCTCTACCCTTTCTCCTTCAGACTGGCTGCCCTGAAGGTTCAGTAGAAAATTCAGCATCTGAGGACCACAGAAATTTAACTATTTAATGGAAAGGACTACTTCAGTTTGATGACCTCAGCAGGATCAAACTAATTTAGCAGAAAAAAAAAATTAGTTTTGGCAATAGCCAAGGTTTCTTTTTCCCCTGTGTCATCTGTTTTGAGAACAATTGTTGACAACTGGTTCTCCCTGAAGAACATACCTCAGGACATAATGGATGTGCCTCTTCTAGCTTCGAGGCCCACGGTTTAGCTAAGGCTTAACTGTTCTGTCAGCTGCTTCAGAAAGGCGTGTTTCTTTTTTTAAATAACAAGGTTGGCGTTATTTAAATATCTCACATGTATATTTTTCCCTTGCTTACCTTTAGGCCGATTTCACCATCACAGAAAATCTTGCTGTCATTAATGCTCAACAGCCACCTGCAAGATGGAGAGAGTTACCCAGTTACCAGGGACTTTGCGATTTGGTTTAAAACCTGGGCACTGGGTATTTAGGCTGTGAGACACTTCCAGACCTGTAAAACCTCACCAGACAGCTCTCTGTAGACTACTCACTCTTCTTGTCCAAGCTATGCCCACCTCGCAGGACAGTTTTTTGTCTGCCCAGGGCTGTTGTCGGCACAGTCACTTCTGCCTTCCTGTGACCTATGATACACTCATCCAGCCCTATTTTTTGGTGTCCTGAAACTTGAAGGAATGGCTGTATGTCACCCTCAACAGCAGTAGGGGTGCTGGGAAAATATTCAGGATCCCCAAAGCATTCTTCCCTATTCAACTCTGTTTGCATGGGGAGGGAGGAGAGGTGCAACTGGTTCTGCAGGACATTCCTACTCCACTGTCAGGAGATGCCTGCCAGCTTTTACCCTCTGGACAAGATCAGTATAGAATGATTTAGATGACATTACTGATTTGATAATGAGTTTTCTTACTTCCCCGCCACCCCCTTCGCTCTTTTGCATGAAAAGTGGCGTTCAGCCGGGCTGACATGACCTAGCAGTCTCATTCCTGCAGCAAACACCTCGCAGCGGGGATTGTCACCTTATTAGAGTATAGGCTGGTTATAACACAGAGAACTTCCAGCCCACTCATCCCCACTGCTTCACTTGCCCCTCATCCCTCAGCTGTCCAGCTCAGGAAACAAAATGGAGGCCGGGCATATGCAGATGGCAGATGGTACCTAAGGGCATGCATGTCATGCAATTTCAAGAAGGTGTCAAGATGTCATCTGTGCCCAGAGCTCAGCTTCCCTGGCTGCTCCTGAGCCTGGACTGTGACAGGAATATGGGTTTTCTCCTGCGATTCAGACTTTGACTTATGGCTTCTCAGTGGTTTCAGCTCCCTAAGCTCCTATTATATTATGTAGCATATATGGTTCTTACGTTAATGTAAGGAAGTTACTGGGTAACTATTTATTTTTGTGATTAGCTTTTACACCCGCTCACAAGCTTTTAATTACTGAATTCCCCACATAGTTCTTTAATTCAATTTGTTTTGACCTTTCAGTTATCAGGGAAATAAAAGAAAGGTGAAATCTGTCTTATGCCACTATATTCTGGCATTGAAGCTTGGGAAGAGGCCTTGGCAGCAGTGAGCTGGGGCACACGGGCTGAGCTGGGGGAGTGTGTCAGGACAAGAGCATTGGTCCCCATGAAGAAGACAGAGTATTTTATCTTCTTGGAGAAGAAGGCTTTGACGCCCCTGCTGCCCACTCAGTGAAATACATCTCTTAGCCCTAGAGACTCTTTGTTTGCATTTTTTCCCCAGAAAGCAGAGGATTGATGCTGAAGTGTTTGCCACCCTGCCTGCCCTACTACCACCACCGGCAGCTCTAAGTGTGCCCTAATTGCGAACACGAGCCCCGTAAGCACAGCCCCGTGCAAACCTGCCGTACCAGTCTGAGCTGCAGGGCAAGGGACCACGGAAAAAACAGGCCCCTGAGCCATGGAGAACGAGGAGAGGTTGCTGATGTTATACAACAACCATCCCCAGCATTTGGGGAGCGAATAGTTGGCTTCCCCTGGATGACAGCCGATGTGCCGGTCCAGCAATGTCTGTGCCGGCGGATGTTTGGGATTCCACAAGGAATATTTGATCCTTGTCCAGCCAACCCGGATGGCTACGCATCTGCTTGGAGTATTTGCACTACAAGGTGCCAGATTAATGATTAGAGAGATTAAAATCTACAGGTGCAGCCTGGGTTGTGCCAGTGAAATCCTAACTTGACTCTGCCAGAGGACCTGAATATGAGTCCAAAGGGCCATATCTAAGCGTTGAGCTGCTGGCTGGCCTGTAGGTTGTTCTGCTTGTGTCTTTTCTGCTGAGATTACCAACAAGTTAACACTCAGTGCAGGTTGGATATCTGGCCTCAGGATCTGTCCTAAA
The DNA here is from genome assembly GCA_003993805.1 of Himantopus leucocephalus. Classification (NCBI taxonomy): domain Eukaryota; kingdom Metazoa; phylum Chordata; class Aves; order Charadriiformes; family Recurvirostridae; genus Himantopus; species Himantopus leucocephalus. The sequence continues at coordinate 47,128,678 of RSEF01000003.1, read as the reverse complement.
CCAGGCTGGTTATGCCGATTTAACTTCCATATATTCTTGATGCGGAGTGCCAGAAAAAAAAACAGGGAGAACACCAGCAGCAGTAAGAGGACAGTTTGGCTTTTTCATATGAAAAAAAAATCCAGCCAAACAGCCTCATTAATCTTGCCTTTATTACATGAAAATTTTCCAAGCTTTGGCAAAGGGCAGGTGGACAGCGGACAGGTCAAGTGTAATTGCCCCCTAAGGGTAAGCTAGAAGACACAGCTTGACCATTGTCACAACCTTTGGTGACAACCATGGGGAACTGTCCCCATGGAACTGTCAGTCATGACTACTCAGTGCGGGAAGGATTCTTTGCTGGCTGGTTCTGCTAGGACCTTGTTTGCTTGGCACTGGTGATTCACCAGAAAGCAATTGCAATGAATCTGATAATGAGGCCAGTGGGCGCTGATAGGAGCAGAGGAGCTATTATCATGATTCCTAAGGAGGTTTTCTGAAATTAGTCGTTTAAACAGGAATGGGCAGCATTCATGTGGGTATGCTTCATTTCACGTCAATAGGGATTGACACGAATTCCTCCCTTGTCGTACAAGGACCCCCTATTATTAACAGGCTTTTGTATGTTATTTCTTTCCTAAGAAATTCAAACCAAGTAAGTTGCTTTAAATGGACTTGGGTCTGGTGATGTTAGGTCCATTTTAAATAAATGGGTCTAGACCATAAAGTTTCAGTAAAAAACTAGCTTTAAACAGGAATCATTCTGTTTTCCAGATTGTACTATCAAAGTCTAAACTAATTTCAGTTTTCCTTATTATTCTTATGAATTCTGAATATCTGAAATAGTTTCAGCACATACTACAACTTCATTCTTTTTTTATACAAGCGTAAAATGTATGAATAATGAATTGAAAGGATTGGAAAGAAAGATTCTTAAAATTAATATTAGCTCTGGTTTCTCAAATATTGTCCTAAGTCCTCCCCTAAGGAACAGAGAAAATATTCCAACTCCACATGACGGAAAAGCTTTAGTGCAGAGAACTCTCCGCAGGACTGTTTTCATTTTGTAACGTATTTTAAACATATGGACAGGGCAGACTGTTAATTATTTCTTCTCTTTTTGGCTCAGTTCCACATACAACTCAGCAAAAGCAAAGCTCTACAGACTATTCAATGGACAACAAATGGCTCTGCATTTGCTGAGTGCTGAATAAAAATGATGAAAGGGTGTTGTGACTAGCTCTCGAGGCACTTGTTGGCCCACAAAAAAACATCCTTGCCCGTTCTTCCCCCAGCTGCTGTCTCTTGCTCCTTCCATGTCGGTTCAGAGGGGAAACATTTTGAGAAGAGATAGTTTAATAATCCTACATATGATGTCAGAAAAGATTATTTAATAAGGTGAGGGGAAAGACCTTGCAACTCGTGGGACCACATCCTTAAACTCTGCTGGATGCAACTAGAGTGCAACGTGACATGACCAGAAGGGCATCCATGGTTTCTGAGGGACACACATAGTTGCCAGAGTTTGAGGCATTACAGCCCATGGCTGTGTGCAGGGCCCTTTGCTTGTGCTGCCAGCTCTCGAGCAGTGGCATCAGCAGAGGACTTGCACCCTTGCCTCCACTGCCTCTGGCAGCTCCCGGGTTGTTCAGCACCGGCCCAGCTGCGGCAGCAGCGGTGGCACTGTGGTCGGCAGGTGTCAAGCAGGGGGCGGCAGAAGGAACACTTATACCTGTCAGCTGCCTGAATTGGGCTACTCTGCACCATGTCTGCAGTGGATGGACGGTAATATCAAACAATGATAATAATATCTGTAGTGGAAGGAGTGGCAATATCAAAAAACCCCAAAGTTGAACCCCTCTGGCACAGCCCTGGGTACGCCTTTGCCCATGGGTCAGTTGCCTCCCATAAAGGAGCAGAGTGTGTGCTGGTCTTTCCCAGCTTATCCTCCCCATGGTGTCTCTCTGGCAATCACTTCTACACCCTCTGTTTCTCATCTCCCAGCAGGGTATGGTGTGTGCTGCAGCAGGCTGGTGCTTATCCTTGTGTCTGGGGACAAACTAATGCATCTACTCTTACCGCAGGGTCCTAAAATTCGATGAATACTTAATTACTACAGTGTTTGTTCTGTTAGCAACACTTTCATTCTGTTGCAAACATTTTTCAAATGTAGTGGGGATAAAGTTTCCTTTGTAGTCAGAACATGTAGCTATAAACTGGAGAATAAGAATGAACAGAAATAAAGTGTTAGAGTGAGGGTTTTAAGATGACATAAAAGAACGCTTGGGGTTTTTTGTACTTGTGACTGGGATGAGAACACATCAAGGAGGAGAGGAGAGCTGCAGATTATGGAGCTATTACTCATTATTAATTATATATTTTGCACCATTACAACCACTCTGAGATCTAAACGTACCTTGCAACCAATAACAAATTAAGCTGCACAATGGCCCTTTGATGTTAATCATGGAAGACAGAGGATTATGTACCCCTGGCCAGGATAGACTTTGTTTTGCTTTCAAAGAAGTGTGGGGAAGGTTAACACCAAGTTTAACTTTATTGTCCAGATCAGATGCATTACCAGGATGGTGATAAGCATGAGTCACAGCGCGTAGATTTGCCTCGTAGATACCCTCCCTTCTCTCTCCTGTGTTTCAAGACAGAAAGAAGTGGTAGTCATGTCAACTTTAAATCTTTCAGGGTAGCCAGGGCTCCAAAAAATATTCTCTGTGGGTTTCCTTGCCAAGAAATTAAATGCAACCTTAAATAAAGCAGATAGAGGCCCTTTCCTGTCGTCCTTTTAGCTGCTCTACTCATTTTTTTTCTAGATTGAACCCCTGCTGATGTGCCTGTACCCGCTGCTGCTGCCTGCCAGGTACCCTGGCATGCTGATAGCAGGTTTCCAAGGATCTCCCCGTGCCCAGGGGGGCAGGAACATGTCCTGTAGCCACAGGCACCCCAAGCCCCTTCTGCCACCCCCCCAGACCGCATTGGCCATGACAAGCTGGCACCATCACCCACTGGGAGCCAAAGGGCCAAGCCCCAGGATGGTCCCAAGCCTGCAGAGAGAGAAAGAGCCACTTTGCTGGAGCGGTGCCCGTCAACTGCCCTGGGGCCCTCTCTTGATGCAGCTCACTGGCTGCTGACAAAATGGCATGAGAAAGACAGCGAAAAAAATTATTTAAAGAGCAAAGGCCCCAGTCCTGCAGCCACACCGAGGAGTCTCCCACAGCAGCCTCCCTCAGCAGCAGCCTGCCTCACCTCCATGGGGCAATGGATCTGTCTCACACATACCTGCAAATGCCCAGTATTCCCATGCCTATCTAACTGGAAAGCTTCTACAACGGCAGTTTTGAGAAAGGTTCACATGTTTATTCTGCTTTGCCTCTGAGTCAGACACAGCTCCTGAACGCAGGAAAGGGTGGATCTGGTTCAGTCCCCAGGGATGTGCTCAGCCTCTTCCCCCACGCCACCACGGGGCAGAAGGAGCAGGCTGGCTGCATCACCCACTTTCCCTTTAGAAACAAATCCCTCACTTTGCCCAGGGATCTTGGAGGGCACACAAGGTATTTCCCAACTGGGATTGCTACGATGCTAATGGGTGTCGATCTTCCCTCCCCTTCCTTTTCCTGCAGGATTTCAGTGTGCAGCAGCAAATGAGCAGGGTTTAGGATGGGGTTCCCCTTCCCCTCCCTGCCAGGGCTGTCTGCAAGGTGGGCTGTGGCCTCCTTGAGCCATGTAGGTCACAGTTTGGCTATACACCCGCACGGCACCGCACGGTACTGCTGGTGCACCTGCCAGAGGGGGACACAGGTGGGGAAGCACTCGCAGCATCATGCCCTGAAATCATTACAGCCAGACAGGCTGGTGACTTGCAGTCCGGTTCTTCATTGCTCTTTAGCGTCTCGCCTCTCATGAGATTTCACAAGAAAATAAAAATCCAAAGCCGGAGCGCTGGCAAGCGAAGCTGGCAGCGCTGAGCAGCTGCCCGGCAGTCTGCAGCGCCATCCCTTCCCCCAGCCGCCGCGAGCTGATGTGCCAGTCTCATTTTGATGTAGCCTGTGTTCTGATTTCGCCTTTATTTTTCCCCCAGTTTTTTACCCTAAGGCAAAATTCATCTCTCACGACCGCATGTTGCTGTGCTCTCCCCCCTCCTGGCACCCAGAGCTCCCACTGGCAGGGTGCAGCGGTCAGCCCTGGGATGGCTGTCACCATCCCTGCCCAGGGACGACGAGCAAAGTGGCTTCCAGATAGGCAGAGCAAGAGATTTGGATCAGCAACAAAAATGTATAAATGCAAGCCTGCATGCATATTACTTTGGAATACTGATTAGATCCAGAAATAAAGGGATAAAGCAGCCAAATGTTTTGGGAAGCCAGCATTTTATATCATTTATTATTCCTCAGCTAGCTTGGTTTGGAATAGGAACTGACCGAATGCTTGAGTATCACGTTGTCACACACTGGTATTGTTTGTGTCAGAGGTTTTGGCTTAGGATCTACAAATGATTTGGCAAGTAACCCGGCTGGCTGAATCTGACCTTTTGCTGAAACGAGCGCCGGGGAGTACCACTGAAGGGCTCACAGTATGTACGAGGGAAGCTCTTCCCGTTTCTCTACAGTGCTGCGGCTGCACAGTCCTGGCATTTTGTTTAACGGTATTTCTATAGTTGTTAGGCCTGGCCAGTGCAAAAGCATCAGTGAAAAAAGAGAGACCTCCACAAAACGCTTCTGTAAGTTTAAGACGGGGATATTCAAACAGGAGATTATAGTCCAGTGAAGGGAATACCCAGGTAGAGGAGCCCCCGTTCAAGGTACACCCCACAAACTCATTGGGAGGGAGGAGCCACTGGAGAGCCAGTGTGCCTGATGCCGACTGGTGGGCAAGGGATCCAGAGAAAGGGAGAGATTGGAGACGTAGGAAAGCAGTAACAGCACACACACAGAGGTACCCAAGAGCCAACTACAAGGAAAGGCTAGGACCTTGAACTCCAAATGCTCACCTGTCAGTATAACATTGAGTCAGGAAAAGAGGTCGACATCCACGGAAGAATTTCTCCATGGAAAGATTTCTCTGCTAAAACAGTGGTACATGGAAAAGCAATGCCTGAAAAAGCCTGGTTTTGATGAAAGATTGCTGGATGGTTGACCTCTCCCAAGTCTTTGCCTTTCCCCTCACTCCTTGCACAGCTCCTCGCACACACTCCATTGCTTGCTAGGTCTTTCCGAGGGTTATCTTTTATCTGCCTCTCCTCCAGCTTCTGCAGAGCCCACCCAGAGCAAGGCTCACATGTCAGTTATTATTATCACCCACTGGAAGCAAGGGGTGTGGGGGACTTTGCTATTTTTATCCTGAGCTTTTCACTCTGCAAACAGCTTTCTCACCTCTCATAAAAGTGTCGCTGGATGAGCACCAGTATCACTGTGACACTGAGCCATCTCAGCATGTCTGTCCCAAACTCTTAGGACGTCCTGGTGTGAAAAAAGTGTGATTGCTCTGAGCTGGGCCTGGTTTGTGGTCCTAGGGTGTAAGTCACTGGAGACAAAACTACTCTTGATTTCCTTTTTAATGTCTCTTCTATAAAAAAGGAAAGATGTTGGTGAACAGCAAGAGCAAACTGTTCACAGATTAAAGAAAAGGAAGGTGAGGCCTTCTGTATAATGCACTCTGGGATGTAATTATCTTAACCTGAGTAGTTTCTGTCCTCTGTAAGACTCAATCTCCAGTTAAATGGAAGAAAATCCATCAAAGTCCATCCAAATAAATTAGTAGTTTCATGTGTTACGATGTATGTGTACTGCATTATGCCTTTAGGCACCAGTGTCCCAGTCAGTACTTCACTAGACTCTCACATCACTAAACCATCACCTGTACTTCAGAAATTTTCAGACATAAAGTCTCAGCCTTGCAGACTTCAAGATGGTAATTTTCCAGTCAAGGCCAGGAGGAGGGCGGTGGGACCTGTCAGAAGTCCATCCTGAACACAGTTGTTGTACTGTGAGAGTTAAATGATACCACTAGCATCCTATCCCGCTGCCTCTCACCTCTCCAGATCAGAGGAATAGCTGTTGGATAAAGCAAAATGAAGGAGACACCTGAGTAAGAGGGGAAAACGGCAGGGAAAGAACACAGCAGAGCCCCTGGCTGTGTGTGAAGACAAGGCTGGAGACGAATTCTGCAATCTGTACTTCAGTCATTATAGCAGCACATGCATTTTTGACTGTATTCAGAACAGTGTGACATTTTACTCTGATCCAGTTGACTGTAACAATATAGTACCAGTGCATAAGACAGGTCAGAAGAGTGAAGTGAAAAGAAAAAGAAATGCTTCTCCTAGCATCCTTGACAAATTATGGACTTAACAGAGAAAGGCACAGTGCCATGGAAGAGATTCTACCGTCATTATCTACCTAACATCTTCCAGCAGCACATGGAAGTTGCTTCACTGATCTTTAGGTTATGCCGATGTGGTACCAATATTTATCATCACAGATTATGAATTCCATTCTACGTAGAAGGCTTGCTTTTGACAATACACATTAGGTAAAAGGGTGTAAAATCAATCTTAGGAGGAGATTTTTATCAGTATATTCTTAATAATACAGAATACACTTAATGATACGCTTGAGGACTGGTTGTTTAAAATGGCATGTGCAGGTGTCTTGCATTACAAAACTCTGGAAGAGGCATTGAGGTGGGTGGGATGCATAGATATACCTTCTTTATGTTCCTTTTCCAGGCAGCTGGACCTCCCTAGAACAGGACTTTCAAACTCTGCAATCATATCTACATCTTTCATTCCTACAGAAGGCTGACAGATTAAGGGATGCGATACAGAGTCTTCTGTCATAATAGAAAAGGGCTTATATGGGTTTTGCAATGAAGATATGATAAAGCTTTAAGAGGGTTGTACAATTTTATGCTAATCCTTGGCAAGCAGATCAATATCAAGGTAAAAGGCATAATGTTTTTGCAAAAGGAGGGATCAGCACGGGTGTACTCAGATGAGAAGCAAGGCTACAATCAAGTTGCCAGGTGATGCTTGTAGTACAAAATCAAACAACGAGAGATTTCTTTTTGTAGGCATGGTAAGCTTGTTTCTGTTCTTCAGGAACCATAAATGTTAAAGCTGTGACAGTCACATTTGATCATCTGACCTATCTGAATTGTTTAGCACATCAGCTCTCTGAGTAGCTTATTGCTCAGTGTTGCTGCATGAAATTTATATTCCCTGGAGAACACTCCTATACACTTATGGACATAGTTAAAAAATTAAATAACATTTAATCATGTATCTCATGCAGAATTCATCAGTGACAGTGGATATTTCACTGAGTATGTTTTCTGCTGCTGTAAATCAGTACACAGCAGTAGAATAAAATATAATAAGATGAGAATGACTATCTAATTTGGAAGGAGCACAGCAATCAAAAATGATGGTTTCTCAACTAAAAACAATTGGATTTTGCAGACATGCCCAGAATCTGTTATATATTTGTGTCCTTGAAAAATATATTGATGGGATTACTGACTAGTCACAGCTCATAAATTAAGAATGTTTCTGATCTATTTCAGAGGGAAAAGAAGGGAGCAGAAAGGGGGCCTACAGGTAGGACCTGGTGCGGTGGAGGCACTCCATGTGTTGTGTGATTGCGTAGCCTAGCTCGATGAACACCGTGACGAGAAGAACAGGGGCATAGTTTAATATTGGCCTTGACACAACAGATTAATTTTGTAGACAGAGCAGGTTATTTTTCTGTAGCCCTGGGCTACTCCCCTCCCTTCCTCCCTCCCTCCAAGAAGTCCTGCCCAGGCTGCCCGCAGTCACTGACCTGAATGCGAGAAATTGCCAAGAGTGGGGAGTAGAGGGCACGGAGAAGCCAGTGGGGTTGGGCTGGGAGGAGGAGGAGGAGGAGCGGGACGAGCAGGTGGGCTGGGTGTGGGAAGGCGGCAGCAGGATCGGGGAGCTGGGCCTTGGGCAGGAGGGAAGGGGAGCTGTGGCCACCTCTGCCCCTGGGGTAGGGCAGGGCTCTGTCTGCCCCACATTCCCACACCAACCCCGCTCGCTTGACAAGTCAAAAGCCACCTCTTAAAATCTCTGCAAACTGTCACAGCCCTGCAAACCCTGCAAGGTCACCGAATGCGAAGCAGGTAATACAGCTATCTCCATCACTGTCAGGGAAGAGACAAGTCTGAAGCGCTGTTTTTCTCAAGTTCGCCCTGCAGAGCCGTGCCAGCCAAAGGGGAGTGGGCTGGGTGCTGCTCCTTTTGTTCCTGAGCAGACACTTCCAAGATGCCGTCAGATACACATCTGCGAACACAATTACACATCCATCACCAGCAACTTAATTTGAAGAGAGCAGCACAGGTGTGTGAGAGAAGCACCTGTAGGCTGCACAATATTTTTTTTTACTAGCTTCAGCAAATACAATTCTCCATGTTCCATGGGAGCAGCTGGGTCGAGTACTAAAATGTCTTCCCCGCCCATACAAGCACTTTCAGGACAGTCAAATACTTTGAATTTAGGGCCCAATAAGTCTGCGTTTATGTGAGCGTGCCCTCTTTTTCAGCATAAAAATTTTGTTCAAATGAGGGGAAAAAAAAGGAATTTGGACTTTTTCCAGATTTTACAGATGTCAAATAAATTTTGTCTCATCAGACAGTTTCACACACACACACACACTTACACCAGCTATGCACAAGGCAGACCACCTGTGGCCGTGCTGCCCAAACGACCTCCACCTCCTCAGCAAGTCCCACATGTTGCAGACACCTCTGGTTTACCGCCCTGAGCCGTACAGCACATATGCCATAGACTCAGTTTTTCCCAGACTCCACAGCGATATTATATATTTGTGTGGAATAAGTGCCAGAGGTCTGAGATACCTAACAGACTCTGCATATGTGTTTTGTACCCTCATTTCCATCCAGGACTCCCTACCTGCAGATATAGGGGCCATTTGTGAATAGCCCAACTAAATTACAAGCATGACTGACACGCTACACGTCCTGTTCAACGCAGCCCCAGTTTAACTGGGGGCAAGCGTGGGCAGCCATGCAATCCCACCGCCTCCACTGGCTCGCACACCTTGCAGCCCACACCGTGCACGGGGGCACTGCAGGGAATTCCAGGCGAATCCGCAGCTCTTGTGGCCAGTTTTTGCCAAGCACCCTCATTTCCCGAGATCTGAGAACTGGAGACAGTAACTGCTAATAAATGGAATGCTTACTTAATTTTCTCCACCCTTTCAGCTGAAAAGAAAAGGCAAAAGCAAAACAAACAGTGCTAAGTGTGTTATGATGGGGTTAGCTAATTGAGCTGTTTGGCAATTTCAGATGTACGCAACTGCACAGCCCTGGTGGCTGCATGTAATCGCATATTTGCACAACGGTGTGAGGCAGCAGAAAGCTACCCGGATTGGAATTTAGTTACAGGTCTCATTCCGTCACTGAGAAACTTGTTTGGTAATCCCTCATAACTCCAAGGTTTTAAATAACGTCTTCCAAACTCATTCTTCTTTTCAGGGAGGCCTGCTTCTGACACCACCGGTGTGCTTTTCAGTGCCCCCAAAAGTCCTTGGGCAGTTGCTGCATTCACAAGAAAAAATCCTGGGATGCGTTGTGCCTGCCGCTCAGTAATGACCGGACTAAATTAGGCCCTGGGTTGGTGACTGCCCCAGCACAGCTGGGCCCCTAAGGCTCTGTAAGGACCACAGCACGCATCTTGCCCCACAGAATCATTAGCATGAGAAGGGCTTCCAAATCCAACAACTCACCAACTAACCTTACAACAAAACCCAAGTCCCCTCATAAAAGAAAAATGTGCTTTGCGTGTTCCTCATTCTAGCAACTCAGAGAGCAGCTGAACAAAGTTCTTGTAAAGTCATCCCCCAGACCTGCCCTGCTGGCTACAAATTTCCACGCTCAACTTTTAGGAGGAGGACATATTTTCCCCCAGAGAGTGATGGGTGACCAAAACCAAGATGCTTATGAGGAAGTGCATGTTGCCATTTTAAATATAAGGGCTAATGTGGGGAAAATATAAATTAGATTTACAACAAAAACAAAAGTTTGTACAGGCAAGAGATGCCAAATTCCAGCACTTGACAATGAAAAACTCCTACTGTAGGGGGATCCAGTGTCCCCCGTAATGAAGCTGTGTTGAAATCTGAGCCATCTCTTGATCTTCTCTTTGAAAGTAGCCACCATTTGCATCGTTGATTGAAGAATGTGGATCTGAACAACACTGAACACTGGGGAGTCCAAACATCAGGGTTAACATCAAGATTTCTGCTAGTCTGCAGTCTTAATGTGTCACCATTCTCAAGCTCCTTGAGCAGCCTGAGAATTGCCATGGCCTTGTTGATCTTTTGCTGTTGACTCTGTTTTGGGAAAACAACAGTTATAGCTGGGTTTCAGAACTACTTATCCCCTAAGTATTCTATCTGCCTTTGCCCTTCACGTAGGGTGTACAGGGCACAAGTTGTTTTATTATTGTTACTTCTAAATTAGCTCTTCTAGGTGTGTCGCCTCCCTTTTGTAAATGGGAGTGTTATGTTTTGCAGCTGAGCAGCTATCTAGATTTTAGGATTTTTTTCTGGTTGCTCATCCCCATGGCATCTCAGCCTGAGCATGAGGCTCAGCCAGAGAGAATGAACTCCCCGCTCTTCATTCCCCCCCACAATGCCTCCAGTGGGTCTGAAGCTAGTGAGAAAATGGTAAATGTAGGATGAATATGTAGGGAATGGATAAAATTGGAACTGAGGAGCAGAAGCTAATATAGAAGGCAAAGGAGAACAGGCTCAGAAGAGGCTGCACTCACTTTTGAGACTGTGAGGGACTGTGTTTTTCAGTGTTTCCAGCCTCTGAAACATAAATGGATTTTCATCAGCAGTGGCAGGACCCCTCATGAGGACAGCCCATCCTGACTGCCCTCTGAGGAGGCTGATGCTCTCCTGGCCTGGTCAGGACAGACAACGTCCCAGCACGCCTTGTGACTCTCAGCCTGTTGTCATCCATCTGGGTGCTGAGAGACTTGCTTGGCAAGTTCAGCGGCTCATACGGCTTCCCATAAGATACTAGATAATTGCTGCTGGATTGTTGTGTGATGAGTAGGTTAGATAACAGGACTATTAAGCACTGTTTCATCACCACCCTCAAACCAGTGTACCAGATACTTCCTCTGAAAATACTGTTTCTTCCCAGATCTAATAAACATATTTATTCTAAACTCTGTCTGCTGTTACAATGTTTAATTAACAGTAAAAATGGTCAGTGTTAGATTTGATTGCTCAGGTGTAAGTTATCATGTAGTAGAATCTGTTAATTACCTGAAAAAAGAAAGGTTGTATTTGTATTTTCAGTCTGGTCAGATACAGTAATGATTTTTCCAAGCCTTCAAGCCAATTTCCTTAATGTTTTCCCCATAATGCATTAAGACTCCCATTCAGCAAGAAACATAAACACATGCATAATCCCACTGTAACAATCGGCAGCTGCTTGTATTAGCCGTAAGATTGATACCTTGCTGAAAAAGGGCCTGAGAGACCTTGGAGCAGTGATGCTCAGTAGACTCATCTTGGCAAGTGGAAGCAGTGGCAGGTCCCTCCTCACAGAGTACTGCTTCAGACTGCAGGTGAAATCCCACCTGCCAAAGTCGGTGGACAGCTTTAGGGCATGTCCCGTGGCCCAGAGGGTCGGCTCCCCCTCTGCAGTTCCTGTGTGTCCCTGCCCTCATCCCCATAGCGCTGAGGGTAACAGGAGCTGGAAATCACCGTTTCAAAGCCAGTTTTCAGCTACAAACCCCATCACCCTTCTGTGGTTTTTGGAAGGTCAAATCATACCCTGCCTCAGAGGAAACAAGAAGGAGACACAGGGAGGTCACATCAGCAGCAGCCAGGATCTCCTGGCCACTCGCCCTGGCCCGGGGCCAGCTGCTTAGGGCCAGCAACTCCATGTTTCCCCTCGCTCTGCCACTATGCAGTATCCAAGGCAGAACTTACTGGGCGTGATCATGAGGGTGCAGCCCTGCCATGCCACAAATAGGTCTCGTACAGGGTGGGGGTCGCGTTAGGCAATGCAGAAAAGGCTGTGCTGCTGCGTGGTACCCGCATTGCCGCAGCAGTTGCACCCAGGTGCAATACCTGTGCACAAGGAGCGTTTTGGCAGCATACTCTGCCACTATCTGCTGTCTCCCAAATCGCTGGCAAGGTGATGAAGGGATTACTGTGGGCCCAGATAAAATACATAGGCCACCAAGATCATCGTCTTTGATTAGGCTATGTGCTCTGCCAAACACCTCCTCATAGTACAGCTAGCCAAAAGACTGGAAAGCCATAGTTTCACTTGTGGAAAACCTTCAGAAACATCTGGGACCTGGTCCATCTTTGAGTTTTGCCAGCAGTGTGGAAAGCCTGCAGAGCAAACTGTTGCAGCTCTGTTAGCTGATGCCCTGTGGCACTTTGCTAAGGGGAAAGTGCTTTTGTTGATATGGTTCATTTCATTTTGGGACTTGCAAGAGGGCTTTTTTGCTACATGTCCCTAGGTTACACTGTGCAAAAAAGTGAGCGTCCACCTCTCAAGGACAAAAATGATTCCATGAGGCATTTTAAACTCAGTATAGGTCTGCTGGATTATTATCACTTATAATTAGTTCTCTCCATGCTGCAACATTCCCTGCTGGCAACCTCTTTTTCATTTGTAAAAATACTGAAGAGTTGTAAGAAGCAGGAGGGCTTGCCAAGACATCTGTATCAAGATTGCTAGTGTAGGCAAGGAATATGTGTCCCGCCTGGGAGGTTTGCTGTGTTTAAACCAGACCCATTCCGTCTGCGCGATATTCTCTCCAGGGGTATGGCTATGGCAGTAGTATGGTGTTCTGTTTCAGCATGAGCTTTAACTCTTTATTTTTTGATGAGAATATATATTTTGAACACTAATATATTTTTCACAGTGAGTTGGTGAAACAATTAACTAACAGGGAAAAAAATGCTTTGAATTCAGTCCTATAAGTAATCTTCATTTTTAGTAGCTTGCCCTGCTTCCCTTTATATGCTTCTAAACACCCTCTGAGTCTGGACCAGTTTGTTTGTTCCTGTGTCCAACACCCAGCACATCAGTTATACTGAGCATTTTGTACCAGTTGAGCCTAACAGCAAGCATATGCACCACGCTGAAACAGCTGAATCTAAAAGTTATGATAAACAAGCTGACATATGAACGCCACCACTTGCCAAATACCCCACAACCCCGGGGGAAAGCTTGCCGGGCTGCAAAAGGGGAGAGCAGAGCCTGAGCGCTGTTTAAAATCCTCCACAGTTCTTGACTCCCTTTATTACTGACTTACACCACACACCTCACCAAGAGGAGTGCTTGAGAAGAACCACGCTCTTTACTTTAGCAATGGTCTTGGTGGTAGTAAGGCCAACTGCTTTCGCAAAGGCACAGAAGCTGACAGGACCACATGCTGACTTGCAGACGTGGACAAGCACATGATGGGGTCACTCTTAAGCCTTTGTAATATAAAACAGGTTTTTCTGAATTTGGAGGTGAGCTCTGATTTTTATTATCTGGCAGAGAGGCATGCATATCTTACGAGAAGCTTGAAAGTAGGGGGCGACTTTGTCCTCCACTATTTCTTCCCATTCTTTCACTGGTTTGANCTCTGATTTTTATTATCTGGCAGAGAGGCATGCATATCTTACGAAAAGCTTGAAAGTAGGGAGCGACTTCGTCCTCCACTATTTCTTCCCATTCTTTTACTGGTTTGGATGACCAGAGTATGTCCTGCCTCACACTTAGCTGCCATGAACGATTTGTTCTGCTGCCTAAGATAGAAATTAAACTAAATTAACATTAGCCACCTTTTCCTGTTAGTTTAAATAGCAGCCCACCTCCTTCTAATGCAGAATATGTGTTCCTCCCTCTTTGCTGCTCCCTGAAGGCAGTGTTCACATTGTACCTACACAGTGGTTCTGCTCCTACCAGGATCAGCCTGGACCTGCTGAGATACCTTTACGCATTTCTAATGGCATATGCATGCTCCCTTTTAAACTGACTTATGCAGAAAAGCACACTTTTCAATGTCAGAGTGAATTCTCCAAGGCATTTAATGTCAATGCTGGTCAGTCATACTAATATTAGCTCTAATTGCCACTCTAACTGTTCTTACATTCCTCACCTGCATCCCCTTTCTTGCCTGAGACAGTATCAATAATAAAAATGTTTGCTATCACCTCATCACATCAGTTCAATGAGTAGGATAAGGGGGTACATTCAGCAGCAGCAGTAATATATGGGTCTGGAGTGCAGAGTTTGACCCAGGTATTGTTCACCGAGACTGTGATTCAACATTCATTAATACCAGCTCTCTATCTACCAGATCATCTGGCAGTACAAGTTTAATCCAGATCAGAAACAAGCCCTCAGCTGCATTTCTATCAGGTTAGTAATTGTGTACTTTAGGGATTCTGTGCCAGCTTGCGCCACGATCGTGATCTGGCAGCCCTGGTGTTGTGTTTGCCCTCTTTTTTCGGTTGCCTTTCCATGACTGGGGAACATTGTCACAGTTGCATTGAGAGGATGCTTGGACCTGGCACCCCAAGGGACCGGCCTTCCAGTTTTAAAGACAGCTCACATGTGTTTCCAAAGGGGTCCTGCAAAAGGTGTTCAGGGGAAGCTCAGCACTATGGCCAACAAGGTATTTCCAAATCATGTTAAGTAGCAGGATTAATCCACACCTAGCTGCATCCTTACACCTGGCAGAGCGGATTCACATAGATCCTAAATAGAGAGCTTTGGCCAGACCTCAGCAACAAAAGGAAAGTTTACGTTCTTTGGAAAAGGGGGTTGGCAACTTATGAGGAATACCAAGA
>RSEF01000003.1:47101010-47113726 GCA_003993805.1 Himantopus leucocephalus | reverse complement strand
CCCTTCCAACTCTGAAAATTCCGTGATTCTGTGATTCCATGATCCTGTCATTTAAGTTAAATTTCTTGATCCCTTGCCTGTTGGTGAATAGGGCCAGCCTAAGTATTAAGGAAAGAGTTATCCACAACACACTGCTACTCCGCTTTGGTGTGGAAATTGGACATCCAGCAAGATAACTTTGGTGCTGATTTATGCTACCCAAATGAGTCTCTGTTCACACTGTCTGCAGGGGATGAGCACAAATGGACAGTGTGGCAGGCCATGCTACTGTGGGTGTGTGTCTCCAGGGTTGAAACCCTTGAGAACAGGCAGATGTCCACCCTTTGCATCTCTCTGTTCTTCTTCTGTTCTGTGAAAGGACCTTGTGGATTACCATGGATGGCTATCGTTAGCTTGCTCTGCTGGCCTGGCAGGCTGCACAACACCTGGGTTTCCACAACGCTTGCCTGACCAAAGCACGCAAAACCAGCAAGTGTGCTCCCATTACAGAGAGCAGTAAGGTAAATGGAGACCTTGTACTGCTGGTGGTCTTTCATGCTTTTGCCTCCCCTTCCTTTTCAGAAGAGATTGACTGCCTCCAAACAAACAGGGTAAAAGATGCTCCCACAAAGCATCATCCTCCTATTCCAGGGCTGTGCTTATGTCCCAACTTGTAATGCAGTCCAACTCCTTCGCTCCAAGAGGAGCAAAACACTCAGTAGCACATATTATTGTTGTTGTTGGCTTTTTGTAGGGTCATCTGAGTGAGTTAATCCAAAAGGGCCTATACAAGGTGCTGAAATAATCGTGTGGGATGGTATGACAGACTGTGTTATTCCATAGGTTTCCAGTGACAGCCAAGTGCATGGATGTGACTCTTGCCATGTCCATGCCACTACCTGTACTTGGGTCCAGTTAGGATCCAGTTAGGATATGTGGAAGGTGGATTCTGCCTCTGCAGGCATAGACAGAGAAGTGGAGGCACGCTGCTAATGCTGTTCACGACTGAGTCCAGGCACTAACAGGACTGGAAACTGAGGCACATTGGTAGCAGGCAAGGAGGAGTCTGAGCACAGTTCATGCCTGATGACCATGCAAATAGAAGAGGAAGTCCCTAGATCCAAACCTGCTTACAGGGCAGCACAGCAACCACCACAGACCATGCCCTTGGTATGTAGGTGGCAAGAAAAGACTATGGGAGGTCCAATCAAAAGCCTATAGACAATAAGACTTGCAGATCTTCTGGGAAAATGCTATCAAATATTAGCACGTCTGAATGAGTAGAGTATCTTTAGATGGATAAATGGATTCATGTCCTGTGTCTGTCATGTTTTTGACACAGTGTCAGGTGCCCAAAATTTCATTTCTGGACTCATTGAACCACAGCCTAGGGGCAATCAAAATAACTAATTTGGCCCCTTTGCGTGTAAGTAAACTTCTGTTTTACAAGGAGAGATCAGACACTCCACTCCCCCAAAAGTCCAAAACATAAGCAAAATTCAGTAATATAAATGGTAACCAATAAGTGGATAATTAATCTAAATGCTAAGAGTAGGGGATTTAATATTAACATGTAAACTTAGAAAGGCTAGGAGATGAAAAGTTGCTACAGCTGATTAGTAGGAAGAACCAAGTGTCTTCTCACCACCCTTTTTATTTTGGGTGTTTTTCAGAAATAACTCATCAGATTATGTATTTAAATGTCAGAAGAAGGCTTCACATCATTCCTCCCACCTTATAAAAGGGAAGAAAATGGACAGGGAAGGGAGATGCTTGTAGGATTTTCAAGTTCATCCCTGAGCTGCCGCAGTATAGTTTTGCCATTGTGCTGATTACTGAAGTCTGAATCGCTGAGAAGTAAATGGCCCTTGCCAAGAGCTGCAAATGTTCCAGCCACCATGAGAACAAAAGTATGCAACAAAAACTCATGTCCAACTCTTTGGGTAATGGCTTGCCTTGAGTGGAGGAAAGGGGGCTTAAGAAGTGATTTTTCTTCCATGTATTTTCCACTGAGTACTATTACATACAAATGCACCTCCTCTTTCTCATGGAAACCCAGAGTCAAAAATCACCAGAAGCTGGGGAAATATTCCAAGAAAATATCACTGTATGCAAGCCCTGTTCCTGCACTCTCCCCAGGCACCTGCCACTGACTCCTGTCCAGGGCAACGTGTCGGGCTACGGTGACCCCTGGTCTGATCCAGTGTGGCTGCTCTTCTCTTCCTGAAGCAAGGAAATCCAATCAATTTCAATTTGAGCCATTTTTAATTACCCTTATCCTATTATGGAGTCTGGATCTCATTTATTGTCTCTGAAACAATTGAGACACTTCGTAATTCATCCTTGCATGCAGCCCAAAGCCTGGCAGAAACCAAGAACATTTGCGCTAGCCAGCAACATGTCTCACTCCAGAATAAATCAGCCTTTCACATTGACATTTGCCCATACATTTCTGGGTATTCTTTGCTGGCTTGATCATCTTTACTTTGCTATGAACCTTTCATCGATCATCGCCCTTCCATTTCACTCCACTCCTTGCACACTTGCACAAAAGATGGAGTCAGGCTGCTGCTGCAGGGCTGCCATCTTCCCAGCTGCAGAAGGTTTTAGAAGCAGAAGATCAACTGGCACACCTGGCATGAACGTGTCAGAAACTTCTGTGGTATTTAATTAAAAAGATGGACTAGAAGTGTGCCCTTAAAAAAAAAAAAAACCAACCCAAACCCCAAAACCTCACCTAAGCAAACTTGGCAAGCTGGTATTGAATAATAAAACCAAGCCATCCTCCAGGAAAACAAGTGTTCAGAAATCTAAGTTCCATTGAGGGAACAAGGACATTGACATGATGCAACTGGGCAATTTTCAACCTAATAAGACAGAGGTAAGAAAGAATTCAAAAATAAAGACAGAAAGAAAGGGAGAAGAGGGACAGCTTGCCAGCATCCAGTTAGACCCGCCTGTCTTATTGGCTATCCGAAAAAATTTAGCAGGGCATCGAGAGGTAAAAGGCTATTATTTGCCGTTTTGGGTGGTGGGAATTGGCAGTTGTATTCTACATACTTCAAATGGGCTTTTGTTGAAGATTATATATATACTTCTCCTCAGAGCTTTCTCCGAGGTAGCTCTTCTCCAGCTCTCTTTGACCTTCACTATCAATGCTCTAATCAGCACTTAGATAATTCTTGCCCTGCCTATTTCACTATATTTACACTAGAAAGGTGTTAACACACCATGTAATCATCTCCATTTTTTCTGACAATTGTAAAATATATGTCTCAGCAAAAAAAATAAAAAAAATATATGTCTCAACAAAAGATGACATCCTGTAGATCAAACCATGAGCAAGAACATTAAGGTTTAAAACCTGGAAAAGGGACATTTCAAAATTGACTCCCTCTCTTTACAATGCCATAGGTGGATTGCTGCCTGGTGTCTTTCAAGATCACTCCTTGGGATGGGATGTGCCAACTGGGATTTTTACTGGAAACAATTCTGGTTTTGGAGAAGTTGTAAGATAGAAAATTGGCCTAAAAACTCACTTTAACTAGAGAGTGGCTCCTGCTACTCTATAACATTTAGGCCATTTATCTTACAGAAACCAATAAAGCAGCTGCTGGAAGCAAACAGCAAAGTAGGTCAATGAATCAAGATACAGTCACTTTCTTTTGCAAATTGTTTCCTCTTTTTTTCTTTGATATCCATCTGTCCAAGAGTTAATTCTGAAATCCCCAGATTTTTTTTAGAAAAGATTCCCACAGCTACCCAGGAAATGTTCATTTCAGGTGACACCTTGGTGGCCAGCTCAACTGCGCTATAATGTTCCCTGGAAGGTCTTTCATGTTTCCATGCAAAGCTTTGTTTTGAAGTAACTTTTTATTTTTACATATATATATATAAAAATATTATTTATATTATATGTGTGCATGTGTATGTATATATATATATTCAAAAGAGTTTTAGCACCCTTTGGTCTGCTTACAAAACTTCACCACTGACAAATTTTGCAGCATGGTTCTGCCCTCTGGTTCTGCAAAGGTTGTGCCTGTTCAGAAAGGACAGGGGCTAAAAGAATTAAAAAATGCAGAATGTCCTCAGGGGCTCACTCCTGGCCATAATTCATGCAGTTTGCTGCAAGTAGAGATGTAAGTAACATTCCTCATCTTGGCTCCACCCCAAAGAGTGATGACTTTCAGTTTTCATTCTGTCCCAACGTAGGTTTCGGACACTGGGAAAGCTGAGAGGAAGGTTTCATTTAACTAGTTCCCAGCTCATGGGATGATTTTGGAAAACAGCCTCTTCAAAAAAAAAAAAAAACAACACCTTTTTTTTTTCTAAGCTGGCTAGCCCAAACTTGGGTACAACCCTAAGTTTGAGTCATTTCACATCCTCTCTTGGAGCATGTATTTTCTGTCTTCATTTAACAACTTAAAAAATTAATAAATATTCTGAGGAAAAGCAGATCACACTGCCACTGTCCTGTGCATTTACACGTGTGTATATACACATGCATATATATGTGCACTATGTGTATATATATATACACAAAACCCCTAAGGTAAGCAATAAGTGTGGCAGTATACATGAGCGTATATAAAACCCTAGCTCTTACATTGGAAACATAAAACATAATAAAGCCAAGTTTGCATAGTAATTTATATCAAAGAGTGCAATTAAAAATAATATTGGCTTCCCATCTGTTATAAGATACTTTTGTTAGTAAAAAGGATTAAAAAATAGCATTTCACTGCCCACACCTGAATCTTTATATATTTGTTAGCCATAAGGTAATATTGGCAAAACAAAACAAATCAAAAAGCATATCTTCTGAAGAAGACTCAAAGGTGAACACAATTCTGCAGACAAGCAAAATTGCCAGCGCAGGCTTCCCCATTGTTCCCAAAATAAGTGAGGTGTCAGTAAAATTCCAGTTCACCCAAGGTCATAATGATTTCTCCCTCCACAAATTACACCATGGTTTGGAAAGAGGGAAAATAATCTGTGCCCTCCTCTTGACTGCACCAGCAGTAGTAAGAAGGCGCCGTGGGTGATGGTCTCCCAGACACAGACCATCGCAGGCAGTAAGGAGGTTTTCCCTGGCTCATTGGAACAGCCACAGTTCGTACCACAGAAAGTCAAACCAGGGATTATGTGAAGACCTAAGGAAAATAACCAGCTAGCCCATCTAAAATTGATCCTGCAGCCCGGATAATTGTAGTGCTGTAATAAATAGGCTGCTTTGTTTTCTCATCCAGTCTTTGTGTCCACTGCAAGCTTTGTTGAGCTTTCTGCTATTACAAGCTTACAAGATTTGCTATCCCGCTGGCCCCCATTTGCTTTATTCCTTTGTATGCAGCAAACTGCCTGTAAAATATTCATACGCTGACTGTAGAAAATGTGCAAAATACAAATAGGTGCAGGTGAGACCACCTTGATAATTACATATCATAGTAAAGACCCAGTATAATTTAATTTAATGCGATAAGCACATAAGTCCCAATTTTCCTGACAATTGCTTATCCGGTGTTTCAATTTTTCTTTTCTTCTTTCAATATTCTTTCAGGTAAAAAGTTATTTCTATCAGATCCACAGTGGGTGGATAAGATCAATAAAATATACATACCATTCACAAAAGTGGCAGGCTTTACTTCTATTGAAATACGTAGTAGTGATGTGCAATAAAAAGCGTTCTCCCTTTGTGGAGGTGGAGAACAGCTAGTAACGTTCCAGAAGGCCTCTTTTTTCTGTACTCCTCCTGCATTTTAAGAAGAGATCACAACCATTCTCGCTTGCTTTTCAGTTTTGATTGAAGCCAACAGACACAGGCAAGAATTTAAACCCGCATAAATCAGACGTTTCTTTACAAGGTTTGTGTACCTCCTCGGCTTCTCACTAAGGTACGGCAGCTGCCCCTGAATACAAAGTTGGTTTCCTAAGTACTCACTGTCAGTAGAGCTGCTTTGCACATATTAATTATGTTTTATTTACTGGATCCTTTTTATTGTGATTGTTTGGGGTTTTTTTCAATGCTATAAAATATGCTAGTCATATAGCATTGTCACATAAACATTCCCAAAATGATCTTGTCTTTTGGAAGCTCCCGATTCTGCAGTGCTGGCCCCACTACCTTAGCGCTATTTTTCACTAGTCTTTTCCATTTTTAACTAAACCACCAGTAGCTCTATCTGGTCCTGGAACCAGTGTCTCTGAGGTCTCTCCACACCAGGACACACATGGAGGCACACGTTTCCACACCCAATAACCTGCCGCTATGTCTGAATCTCCTTCACGTGCTAACGAGGACTCGTCTCTATCCACCCCTGCAGCGTGGGAGCGTGGCGGGGTGATGCGGTGATGTCTGATTTCGAGCGCATCCCATCTGGCTGCGCTTGGGTTGCACCCGCTGAGCCCAGGGCCCCTCTCCCTGCACCCCACACCCCACCCCAAAACTGCACCTCCGGAGGCTCTCTGCAATCATTCTTGCCCGAATATCACGTATTTGGCAGACTTATTAAAGGTGCATCCAGGAGACATTATCTTTAAGCCAGAAAGCACTGATGAAACAAGGAAATTAAGGAGACAAGAGCGTGAAATGAATGGCCAATCAGTACAACCACCCGTACCCCCTGCCCTTCCCTAGCCTCGGTGCAGGCAAGCCTGCCCGTTTTATTTGCATAGATGGTGAAAAGTGCTTCTGTGCCAGGGGTCAGCACAAAGCCAATAGATCACTTAAGACCTTGGGCTGGCCTTCCGGGCAGGGGTGAATTTTGCTCAGCCAACATCTTTATTATCTTGAAGTAATCTCCAACCTCTTGGGTTCAGTGCCATGTGGAAAAATACCTCTGCTGGGAGAAAAAAAAGTCCCTGTTTATTTGAAAGATCTAGATTGGATGGAATTTTCTCTTTCCCTAAAATTATCCAGATGATATATGTTGCATTGTAATTTTGATCTATGTCTATTAAGGTTATACTTCTGCTCCCACCAGAGTCTGTGGCTAACACTCCCTTGATTGTAGGGAAAGCCAGCCCTTGATCCAGAGGGAGTTAGACCTCCATGGAAAGAAAAACAATTATAAGAGAATTTTATCTTCATATCTATGGTAATAGAACAGATCAGACAAAAATGAATTAAAGGAACATGAAAGCTTCAGGTCTGTAGGCAGTTTACGGAGAATGAATATGTTGTGTCTTTAACACTCTCTGTCTTAAATGTTAGACTAGGAAATCAAAGTTTGATCCAACAGTAAATCATCTGGTTAGCACAAAATCTGATGCATGTAAAATCCAGCTTCATAAAAATGTCATTCATTGATGCAGTATAGAGAGACTGCCTGGTCTGTCAAACACCTTCAAGTAGGTCATCTTTTAGGGATTAGTCTAAGTTGCTATCTGTTGATATTTTACATGCGACATCATAAGCTTCTTAAAATGAATTTTTTTTTTTTCTAAGGCAAAACATAGCTGAAATCTTGCAAGGCAGAAAGGTTTGCAAAACTGGCTAGTGATTTTGGGTGCCTTGTATTTGGAGTATCCACTGTAACAGAATCTAAAAAGCCTGTTTGTCAGGAAGCAAGTGCTTATTTTTTTCTGAAAATTGGGCCTCCTCTCTCAGACTGGAATTCAAAACATGAAGCATTGTAGGAATGAATAGCATACCCTGAAAAACCCTAGCCATCATCTTCCAGTTAATGATGTATGGCTCTATTATTTGTCAGAAGATGGCCAGTTAGGAAGATGGATGTGAGTTTGATCCTCTAACTCTCAGTATCAGTTCTGCTACCCATTTCTTGCGTGCCCTGGAGCGAGTCACCTGTGCTAGGCTTCTCAGAGGTGCTCATTGCTGGCCTCATCCCTTGGGCGTTACAGTCCGCTTTGAAATGATCCCTGAAGGTTTCTGTGCCCCAGCGTTACTGCCTGCGCAACTGAGGCTCCTGTTGCAGAGGAGCACTGTGAGCACAATGACTGTGAGTACGGCACCATCCACATGTAAAACAGACCAGTGAGACCTACACAGCAGGACTACAGGCCATAATAATACACAGATGTTTCTTTTCCAGATTATATTTTGATAACTGGATAAAATAACAGGAATGTCTCTGAGCGGGGCTTCCTAACGGAGCGGCAGAAAAGCACTGCGGGGCTGCAGCTTCTTTTGGTGGCTCCTTTCCTGTTTGTCCCCGCAGTGGCCATGGGCTCTGCTGTTGAGGACAGTGAGAGAAGCAGAACTACACTGGCAACTGAGGTTGCTCCCTGCTATTAGTAAGAGGAAAACAGGACAAATTATTGGTTTATCATGAATGAGACTAGTAACTCATCCAAATGCATTAAATTAAAATGAGAGACATTATACGAGAATGTTTATTTTTCCTGAAGTGAAGCAGCATCATTTTACTGTGTGTTCGAACTACTTAAAGCCATTGTGTTGGCCATCTTGAATACACTTAAGAAAAGTACCCTTATGGAATGATTTTCTTTTAAACATTGACTGGAGAAGAAAGATAGTACGAATAACGGTACACTAAGTATATTATTTATAAATGTCATTTATTTATACATCCTTTGTATATTTGTGTATTCATTGAGACCTTAATTTCTCAGGAAAGTTATCTCTGTATCTTATTTACTTGTCTGGAGTGGCTTCCCCTTTCGTACCAGTAAACTAAACATATAATTGTTTAGAAACTCTATGGACTTGCCAAAATATGAACTCATGCGCATGGAAGGGGGCAGAAGTTCAGATTTCAATCTGACCATGTAGGGCGGCACGTGCTGTCCTAAGCTGCTCTAGTGAAGTTGTTCATCTTAGTTGCTCTCCAGAGGCTCTTTTATTGGGAGAGAAAAAAGATCTGACTGCCAAGAAGGAGGATGATGCTGTCTGTGGAGACATATCAAGGCTCTAATACGGAAAGCAGAGTATTTCTTTTTTCTTCTTTCCCCCCCTGTTCTGAGGACTCTGAAAGAGAATATAACACAAAAAATGGTAACTCTCTCCAGGGCCATATTTTTCACTCAGGGCCATGCTCTGGCCTTTCAACTCACTGTGCTGGGCCACTGACTGCCCCTTTCTGTTTTCTCTCTTTGCCACTGTAAAGGAGCCCTTAAGTCCTGGGTCACAGCCTTCTCTTTTCTTCTGTGCTCCTGCAGTGCCTCATCCACCAAGAAGCTATAACCAGGCTCACAATCTGCTTCACTGACATGTAAGTATTTTCTTGCGCCTTACACATAACTCGTGAGCAATATACCATCATACAGCTCCACAGCGGAACAGGACACAAAACCCCACTTCTTTTTCCTTGGGCGCACATTCAAATGGCTAGTCACCAACGGAATAAACTATAGATGCAAGGAAAAATATTTTTTTTTCCCAAAAGCAAGAAAAATGTTTGTTATTAGCTGTACGGAGCAGAAAAAAAGGAATCTGCTCCTTTTGGTTGTAATTACAAACTGTATGAAATCCAAATGACTAGACAGCACCATATAGTTCTCCCATGCCATTCAGTGCTTGCAAGGATCAGGCTTTTGGCAGCCTGGGAGCACCCAGAGGTGGAAACCACATTTTCTCCCTTGCTTCTAGCTTCTAGGGTTATTCTCTTAGGGTGCTGAATGGTACCTGCGCTGGGAGCTTCCAGGTCTGCCACATAACATGGGACCAATGTTCCTGCAGGTGCAGTTAACCCTGTGATATAGTGGCAAATAAAAAGGTGGCTGTACTTTTCCTGCCAGGTACACTTTGTATTGTCCCAGCCGGCACTTGTGGTTAGCAGCAGCTATGCTGTCAACTTGTGCAGCATCATCTCAGGCTTTCTGTTTCGATCAAGTTGCTCAGTGTAAAATGCCAGAGCACGCTGCTGACCCAGAGTCAGCCTGAGCAGGTGGCGAGGCAGAAACGCTGTGACTCCTGTGAGCCGGGGTCTGGAGAAGCTGTTCAGCAGCAGCTGTTTTGTGCAGCTTCAAGGGCACGTCATGATAAAGAGCATTACGGCATCTTAAAGCCTGACAGCGCAGCTTCTTTGCCACAGACAGCTCAGCACTCAGGCAGCATTTCTCAGCACTTCAGAAGGCAACAAACTAAAGACAAGCACTCCTGTGAGCATGCACAAGATGCAAAGGAGCCATGCAACGTGAATGGCACACAAGAAAAGCTCAAGCTAGCCTTCACTCACCCCGTCATCTGGATGAGCTGGAATAGGTCATTGCAAGGAAAGCACGCTGTGAGAAGACTGCTGCTGCTCCCTTCTGCAGAGGTTTGCTCTTCCCCAGGACACGGCCACGTGTTATGGCTCATATGGCAAATTGCTCATCGGGTTGAGTTTTCTTCCTCTTCTTGGATAGCTTATCCCATCCCTTCTTCATTCGTGATGGGGCACACAGTACATCTGGCAAGGCTCGGTGCACAGAGGGGTGGGAGAAGGTGGGTGCGCTGTGCTCAGGTGCCTTCCTCGGGGCCGGCACCCTCATGAAGGCAGCAGGCAAACCCCACAGCATGAAAGCACTGCCTGGGAGGAGGACAGGATGGCAGAGGATGCAAGGTTGCTATTGGCATGTGTTATAAAATGTGCGTCTCTCTGACACATTTTGGGAGATAGCGCAACAGACACGCATATGCCACCTAGCACACTTCTGGGAGCGTGGCAGGAATCCAGCAGAGTTACAGATTAGAGCTAAAATGGGACAGGATGTCATCGTTCTTTTCAAAGATGTGTATCTGGCACTCAGGACAGGCCCTCTGGGTAAAATTTGTGACTAAAAAAAATTTCTGCAGACAATTTTGTAATTTTTCTTGTATTAATGATGACCTGTATTTTATCTTGATCAGCAGATATTTCATCTCAGACTAATTATGACCTCCCTGTGTGCTACAAGGGACTCCTAGACCCAAACTCAGAAAAAGTCCTGGAGAATGCATGCCAGCACTTTTAGGGAAGAGGTGGGGGGATAATGCAGTTACAGGGCAATCTAGGCTGTGCTTTCTTGGCCAGTGTCAGTTAGATTGATTTTATACAGAAGATCTGAACATTTTTTTGTGGGCAAGAGTAGTAAAAAAAGTAGTTGCAATTCTCTGCAGATGTATTGGGAGGGTGGAGGAGAGTCTCTAAATTCCAGCTACGATCCAGCCATTTATCAGAGCTACCCCTTTGCCACAAGGAGCTCCAGCCTCTCACCTGCCAATATCTTCCCGAGGGAGAAAACTGTATGGGTATCTCTCTGTCTTCCTCCTCAAGGCGTGGCACGAATTCAAAGCGCATCTGAAATCTGATAGAGAATCTCTATGAGGATCCCGACAGCCATTCCGGTTTTACATGTCTTTGATGTGCAGAAGTACTCCGTCAGCACGCTTCCTTTTGTGTGTCCGTGACTCCCAGACACATCAAGGTCTACGGTCCTTCTAGAAGCATCCCACCGGGAGGGCAATGCATGTGTTATCTGTCTGCTGTTAGTATTATTCCCCATCTTCCAATTCTGCATTGCTATTGATTGATTGTGTGCTGGCTGGCTGACTCTAATAGATAGCTTGTTCACTGCCTTTAATTGATTGCAAGTTTATCATCCTTTGCCCAGTACCCTGAGCAGATTGCTATTAATTGACATTTACTTATTTCACATTACTATTTATTGTTATCTTCCTTCTCATCAGCTTCTCTCTTTCCCTCTCCTGTCCTTTTTGCTCCTCCTTTGCCCCCTGCTCTCCAATCGCTCCATCTGCCAGTGTCTCTCCTTTCCCTCCTATCACCTCCCTGCTCTCCTACAGTCACGAACCTGTTTTTTGCCATGGTCTTGGTGAAACTTGTGCCTGCCACAGTCTCCCTTCTCACTGCCACCAGTCTTTGCCCTCTCTGTCCTCTGTTTCGGGGGGTGCTCTTCTCACCCTCTCCCCCTCCTGCCCTCAGCAGATCCCAGGAGGAGGAACAGAAGGGCTGGCACCGAGCACAGCCCAGGGGACCGCAAAGACGTGAGCTCACATCTGAGTGATGCGCAGTCCTGAGCCCTTCCTCGGGGGCTGCTCAGGAGGTGTGCAGGTCACAGTTCCCCAGATACAGGAGATAAGAGTGAGAAAAGGCAAGAGTTAGTTAAAAGTTCCTACAGTATGAGGAATAAGACAGCCAGCGTCTGTGCTTTGGGTGGGGTAGTGTTTCCCACAACTCCATTGCTGATCTGCACCCTGGCTACCCACGTAGGGGCACAAGCCCCTGTGAATGTTTCTTGTAGGGAAAACTACAAATAAGCAGAGGGCTTGTGTGTTGGGTGGTGGTCCTCTTGTTGGTGTGTGTGAACAGGGTCTTCTACTAGGTGACGGTGCACATGTGTGACCTCAGCGGGTGACAGCCAGTGTGACTGTGGGCAGCAGCATGCTGGTGGACATCCACTGCACCCGCTGAGAGCCGTAAGCCTTCAGTACGTCCTGCCACACTTGATGTGAGTCCAGCCAGAGTGCGGCCCGAGAAGAGGCACATCTGCCTTCAGCACTGCTCATCAGCATGCGCAAAGAGGAACCTCCGCACAGCAGGGTACGGCTATCGAGAGCCGAAGCCTGAGAGATGGACGCTGGGGACAGTGTGTTCAAATACAACCCAGAAGCTTACACATTTCATGGATCAGCGCGAGGGAGGTTTGTGCTCCTCTTTGCCTGCCTTCGCCCTCCCAGGCGTGCTCAGTAGCCAGAGCGTGTCCCCTTCCCAGGCGGTTGCCGGCACTGCAGCAATGCGCTGCATGCATGTTATTTCAAAGGCAGGAGGAAAGGG
>RSEF01000003.1:46998230-47100910 GCA_003993805.1 Himantopus leucocephalus | reverse complement strand
GCAGGTGCTGAGGTGATGGGTGAGCGGCAGGGGAAAAGCAAAGCCTCCCTGCACCAACCCCCACATTTCCCCGGTGCAGGGTAGCTCCCTGCACGGGAGGGGATGGCGTGGTGCCCAACGGGCTGCTCAGACCCGGCACGGTTCAAGCGAAGGGGCAGATGCGGGTGGCTGCTGGTGAGGGACTGCTGCGGCTCGCTGGCACTGCCGAGCGGACCCAGCGGGCGCCGGTGCGTCGCTGATGAATTTGGCCGTCATCCCTCTGTGAGCAGCAGGCAAAGGGTAATAAGGGAACCAAAAACTCATCTTTGAAGCGGAGCTCAGAAGATACCACGACACACATTTCAATTTCAGACTCTCAGTTCTGATAAATTAGACTTGATCAAAACATGATTCATTATTCCTATTGTTTAACATTAGGGAGGAGATGCAAAATTCTCCAGAGAGCAAAAAGACATACGGCTGAATTCAGGTATGATACAAAGGTGCTTTAAATTACCCTTCCTTTATCTTTGTTTTTATCTTCCTTTAACTGAAAAAGATCATTACTTTTTTTTTGATTCCNCTTTTTTTTTTTTTTTTAAATCAAACTGGTAGAATTTAGGCTTTGAACAGGAGAGAAGACACATCCATCATTAACAAAAGATTGTTTGTGGATATTTGTATTTGACAGCTGCCTTCCAACAGGTAATCAGATGAAATAGATGTTGTGCCAGCTACTCACTAGAAGAGNTTGATTCCAGCTAACAATTACATACAGGAAGATGTGACACAGTTGGTTTTTATGGTTTCCCGTGTGGTTTTTACTTCTCCTTTTGGTGAAAGTGATGCAACTGTGATTTCTTTCATTTCCACCCTCTTCAGAATTTGTGAAAGTATCCTGTCTGTGTTTCTTTTTATATCAGCATCTTCATTTTGCTGTCAATTCACAAGCAAATCCAGTTGTTCAAGCGGATTAAGGCTAAAATGAAACATAGCGGGAAAACAGCATTTCTCTCAACCAGTGTTTTACGCATAAATCACCGAGTCACAGAATCACAGAACAGTCAAGGCTGGAAGGAACCTCTGGGAACCTTCTAGTTCCCCCCTGCTGCTCAAAGCAGCTGACATATGGGACCAAAAAAAAGGAGTGTGCTCTGCCTGTCAGTTCAGTGAAATGCATGCGACAATTTCTGTGAAACACTGACGCTTTCTTAGTGCATCTAATGAACAGTCCATGTTTAGATATTTTGGAATACAGATGGTATTCAGGATTCATAAAGTGGGCCAGAACCACTCCCCTAGTCTTCATCCCAGAAATTAGCAACAAAGATATAAAATCAAATGAATACTTGTATACTCACATCCCAAATTACAAGTTTTTGACATCATAGCGTGCCAATGCAAAAGCACTGAGCAATTTTCCTTTAAGCAGAATGCAGTGCATTGCTTTTGTGCTTGCAAACCCTTGGCTGTGTGAAGACTTCTGTCTTTTCAGTTTTCTTAACTGATAATGTGTTATACACATAGGAGATGCTCACTGTCCATCAATGTCCATCAAGGAACAAGCACAGTGATGTTTTTGCAAGAATGTGCAAAGGCAGCTGCATCCAGTGCTTCTCTATGGGGACACTTGGGAGCATCATACTGACGTTGGGCACCACCTCATTCAGCATGTGGTCTGTTTGCATCCTGTTCTGAGTCACTGACCCTTTTCCATGCTCTGTCTAGGCAACCAAGCCCCTCAACTCTGGTTTATATGCAAGGAAACATGCAACATCCTAGTTTTAGCCACCTGAACTCTGTCAGATGTAGTCTAGTCCTGTACTACAATACACTGCAGGAGCTGAGGCCACCAAACACACATGTGCTTGTGCTCACACACAGCTCTGCCTGAGTGAACAAGGGGAAGCTGTCCCAGCTCATTCACTTCAGGGGAGAGGCAGTCTGAAGCAAGGCTCCACCTCCACAGGGTCTTTCTCATTTAATCCAGCAGCTGCGGACTTACCTGTGGACTCTTTCTTCAGGTTAAGAGTCATTGGGATCTTTGGTTCACGTTCATCTCACAATTCACTGGGAGAGTTTCTTACCCTCTGTTTTTTGCCACCTCTCTGTCAGTCGTCACCATTCCCACAGCAGGGTCAGGACAACAGGCCCCAGCCTTTGGTTTATGGGTGGACTCCCCTGGGGAATGACGCCCGAAACAATGATGTCTTCCCCATGGTTGCTGTACCTGGCCCTGTGCTACTCATGAATCAGGTCTGAGCTTCTGTGATTTCCAACTGACCAGTGGAAAGCAAACCCTCACCAATTTTGCTTTGCTCAAGACATCCCATTGTGAACGGCAGCAGCGGAGGGACTGCTGCACGAGCAGCTTGGGCATTCGCATGGCAAACAGGACAGCAGAGGCAGCGAGGAAGAAACTTTGTGAGTCACACCAAGGTAAGCGGCTAAGCCAACCCCATCTATTCATGCTGGTCCCCAGTGATTTCACTGCCATGTCAATGGACACATGAATGGACAGCTGGGATGCTACCTTCAACCACTGGTGGGTTTGACATGTCTTGTCTGTCCACAGCTTTGGTTCAGTTTCAGTCTGTTCCTGAGTGCTTTGAGCAAACTCCAGCTTAATGCAGACAATTTTAAATTTAAATATTTTAAATCAGAGCTTTTTGCTGTTCTTAATCAGCTTTAAAATGACAACTAAGTTCAACGAGCACAACTCAGTCGGTGGGAAAGTCCCAGGAAATTGGATGGGGATCAGGAAAGCTGATCAGGTGTTTAGGCTGACAGGCTGACAGCCTCATAGGTCCCAAGTGTTGCAAGAAATGAAACTCAGTATCTACTCTATTCATTAATTCAAACACTTAAACAAATGATAAAATTAAATAATGTTATAATCTGACTAATATAATTAATATAGAATTAATTACAACTGTCACATCAAAGTCAGATGAACCTCAATGTTACACAGGAATTTAGTCAAATTACTTAAAAAATAATCAGTCCTTACGCATTTTAAAAATAATCTAAGAGGGATGTCCCTCTATTTAGAAAATACAGCTGAAGAATTTTACCAAAACCTGTCAAGCTGTGATTGAAAATGTTAACCTCCTTTGTGCTGAAATAAAACTACCATCAGACAATCTGATTGTCTCAGGGATCATTATTAAAGCTGTCTTCGTAGAACTCTGTTGCTGAATGGTTGAGTTCTTAAACAGAGAGCCTGCTCTGGTGCTTTTGAAAATCATATTGGCAACCTTGAAAATCTAGTTGTTACCTTTCCCTGCCTCTACCCTCAGAGATGTTTATCAATTTGATAAGAAGTTTGAAAACTTTATTTACCAAGATTTGTAGATAATTGATTCTTTTCAGACTTTTAAACATACAATACTCTCTAAAAACAATTTTATAAAATAGTATTCGAACAGTAAAGCCTTCTCTAGATGGACTCTACATGCGCTCATATGCATGCATTCGATATGCCTGCTTTCACACGTAAGGTTAAGGAACATAAAAAGACCATGGTGTTTCACAACATAGAAGATCAGAGAAAAAAAAGAAGACATTTCTGAAGGTAGCTGGAGTCTGAAAACATATCAGCTCTTTAAGGCTTCTGGATTTGTACAAAGTAAAACCTAGGACTGCAGCCAATAAGCCAGATGGTGATCTGCTGGACATCACATCTCTTGAACAGACTTTTGCTCCGTTCAAGATGACTAGTCACATGTTGGTAGGGGGTACTTTTTAGTACTGTGACTTTTCTCTGCCCAAGGTGGATGGTCACAAAGACTTTAGAACATTAATTTTCCGTATCCTTTTTTGGGCTGCTTTTTTTGCTTTCCAGAGCATCTGTCCAAAGTCTTTGGACAAATCTGGTATGAAGCCTATCTCAATGTTATGCAAGTTACCAAAAACTTTCAGGTCAACTCCCTAACAAACGTCAACTTTTAAGAATTCTACTTTTAAAAGTAATGTAAATACAGTCAGTGTTTTGCCTCCCACAGTGCCTCCCTACCCCAAATATATACAAACTCCATAGCCAGAAGACCATTTTTGACGAAACTGGCATGGTCTTATCTGGCTGAAAGGTCTTGAGATAACATTGTGTCACCAATTTAGACAAAGTTCAGCATAAAAATAGAAGTCACTCCTTAAAAAGGAACCATGATAAACATTAATCACCAAACATTTTGCATGGTTATTCTAAAAGATAAGTTTCACTATGGTGAGTTTTTTTCTCAGAAACAGCTGATATACAATATTTTCCTAGCACACAAATGGGCTCCAAGTCAAGCTGTTTGTCAACTGGAAATTTCATCTTGCAGGGGAAAAGCTATTTTAAAGCCATTCAGGAGTGAAATTCATGTAAAGCACTAAACTGTATATATCAGATTTGCGTTCCTTCAACTGCTCTTCCCGTGCAGGAAATCTGGGCTTCACAGCTCCCTGTTGCTGATAGCAGAGAATGGTTGAAATATGTAGCAAATGCTGTAGAAGTTTCTTCCATTGCGGTATTTCCACTGGGACCTGCATTCATGGGAATGTTACCATCTCCCAATGCCATCGACAGTAGAAAGTATTATATATATGAATCCACGCAGATGTTTACATCATTCTGTCCTAGGATACTGCCTTTGCCTGCCATAGCAAGCCACAGAAGAAAATAAACATTGTGCTGGTGAAGGTGATTAATGAGACATAAAACATTACACCTGTGATGACTCTTAGAAGGGAACAGAAGCATAAATGTCAACTAATTCTTTGTGTGTCCTGGAAAACAGAGCTAATTCATGCTGCTGGCAGTACTACTGTGCCACAGGTACTCTTATAGGGAAATTGTTGCTGTGACTGACTCTCTACAGGGCAGATTTTGTTATTTATCCACAGTAAGAAGAGAAGAGCAAACAGAAAAATCTGCTCACAAACTGCCAATGCCGAGAAGGACCAACTCTGCAGGCTGCAGGGGTAGATTTTCACAGAGGCACCAACTCAGAGACAATTTCAAAGCTGTGATACCTGGATTTGAGCGGAAACCTTTCTGTATAGTCACTTAGAAACTATTTTTATTTCTTTGGTCTCTGTCCTAACACAGATTTATCGTCATCTCTATATCTGCCCATGCTTCTTAGGTCTACTTGCTTTACTTTGCGTCTCTTGCCTGCACTAATTCTTGTCCTACTGTCCCTCACTTTCAATTCTTTATTCTTTACATTTATGTTTCTTCTTCCTCTCCTTTTTTGTGGCTCCAGTTACCCTGCCCAGTCCCCTGCACACCAGAAGGTTTGGGGACGGGGTATTTGATACTCCAGGGGTCTGGTACCCCAGGAGGCTCTGACGAGGGCTGTTACCACGGTCACAACGGAGGGAAGCCTGGGCTGATGGACAACTGCTGGAGCTGGTGGTCATATCTATGTGAGCTTCCACACCTGGTTGAGCTACAATTCCCATAGCAATACAGAGGGAAGATGAGTATTGTGTAAGGACCCACCTTTACCTTCAGATGCAGTGGCACCAGGACTGACAGCCGTAAGGAATGAGTGGACTTTGGGTCACTCAGTTGTATTCCTTTCCATTAATGTCATGACAAACACTGGGGAGTAAAATGTGTATTCATACATTTTTAGCTACATAGCCACATACGCATGTGTTACAGACAAATATTAAAATTCTTATGTATCAATGATTTCACACTCACTTTACACTGTATTTGTATCGCTACAAAAGAGGCTTTAAAACATTCACCCGATTTTCAGCAAGGGTAAATCAGTTCAGCTCCACTACAGTGCGTTGCCTTGACTTTAGTGTGAACGTAATTCAGACCTGAATCACTGAAGGTGCACTGACTTGTGCCAGCTAAAAATCTGAATTTAAAACTCATAAAACAACTAATGTATTTATCTCCTTGTATCAAAACAAGCTTGGGTGAAAGCAAGCCAATCAGTTTATCTGTATATATACTACTTTCCATGGGACTGACAAAAATTTTTTGTTTAGGAGATGTGATTGACATATGAAATTCTCCACGGGAATCAAACACAGAACTGTTAAAATTGCCTCTCTGCTGCTAATGACTTCTTCCAGGTCTCATCCATATGACTAAGATTTTGCTTATATGATAGCTAGAGTCAGGGTACTATTACGTATTGGTAAAGTAATTATTTTTATTGAACTTAGGAACAAAATAACAGGCTGATTTCTTCCTGTCTAAAGGACAGGTCAATTTGTATTGAGTTTGCACTGTTTTTCTTTAAAGCTCTTTAAGAAAATGCATTTTTTTTTGTAGGGAGCTATAAAGTGGATTTAAACTGATACCCACTGCCACTACGTAGAAGGCAGATTGCCACCACTGCTGACATACATGAGTATATAACCTGAGTAACCCTTAAAACTCTTTCTGAGTCCTGCAGTCTATTCTTGCTGGCAGGTTGGTGCTGTGGACTTTGCTACTAGCTCCTCTCCCCGATGTCTTTCAGCACTCATCCCTCAGGCATAGCCTGAACTTCTAGGATCTCATCTCTGCTTGGTGCCTAAATTGGAGCTTTTTTTCTTTGATTGTACCACAACTTTTACTGAGTAAGTCACAACAGAGTGGTGGACTCCTGCCTTCAAACGGTTGATCTGAGAAAGGTGCAAGCAGAGCCTCTGCTGCTGAGATTCAAACACACTCTTGTTGACCTCTCTCTACAACAAAACTTCACCTGCAAGCAGTACGCCTCAGGAACAGATTGTGAGTGGGGAGGTCCTCACGCACAGTCCCTTTTGGGAGAATCTGACGACAGACAGGCAGGTGGCATGCTGAGGCGGCTGCTGCTGCCGAGTATGGAAGATGCACTTGCACCTCCCCTCCACCCTCTCCGCAGTCCCTAAGGCACGGGAACCATTTGGACCAGCACTTGCGTAGGTCCCTGGACATATCCAGGGTACCTGACAGGTATTCAGCCCGAGGCGGCATCCATGGGCTCTGCCCAGGGACAGCTAAGAGTAGCTGTGTTTACTAACACCCCTGACAAATGACAGCCAGGAGCAGCATGACAGGTACCTACGGGAGGTGTAGTGGGTGAGTGGGTAGGGAGGAGAAGGAGGAGTCAGGAGCCTGCCTCCTCCTTCTGTTTCATCGAAGCACTCGGCACCTGCTTCCTCCTCGGTAAAATGGGAGTTTCTGAGTTCACTCCCAGTTTTGATAGCTGGATGAAAAGAGGTGATGCACATTATGATAATTTTCATACCCTAATTTTCATAAGCAGCTATTAGGCTTGCTCATGATTCTGAAAAGCTCTGTCAAAGAGAAAGTCAGACTGAGATCATGATCTGACTCCTTCCTCAGCTCCGGAAAGACTCAGTAGTCAGTGGGTACCAAACCTTCTCATGCGGCAGGTTTATACCCCACTCTTTGAGGTATGGCAGTTTCAAAAATGTAGGCAAACTCACCGGTTGGGCACGTCGGAGGAGAGGAGCATTCCCACAAGAGAACTTGTCTGCCTGACTTGGATATTCAAATTCCGTCAGACAGGATCTCCCTCTGCGGTAGGCGAATTTCCTTCTGTCCTGTCTAAGGAGCAGCGCAGGCATTTGTTCAGGAACACGGCGTCATTAGGTACTTAAGGGCAGGAACAAGGCAGGTGCCAAAGCAAGGTTGATTGGGGCACAACCATGAAAATGCCAAGCGATGGAGGGTCTGACACAGCACAGCGCGAGTCTCCGGTACACGCGGCTGTGTCTTCTCACCTTGCTCATTGCTCACCAACATGCGTGCCCTGCTTATACTAAGAGAAAACATAGTATGATAAAAGTGATGGACTTGTCAACCTCAGCTTTAGCTCTCTCCTCGGGAAGGGCCACTGAAGGGATATTGGCTGCGGCTGACGTTAGTCTGGGGGAGCATGTGTCCCTCAGCTCCCAGGGCCGCAGCAGCAGCGAGCCTGAGGCATGTCACCTGTGCCAGGCTCCTCTGCCCTCTCCTGCCTTCCACCCCGTGGAGGCCAGAGACAGGCACCGCATAAACAGCAGAAATGGTGACCGAAGACCCTCACTCCAGGGCTGGTGTGGGAGTTTCCACACACGGGGCACAGGGTCTGGCACATGATGAAACATGCGGCATGTGGTATGGAAAGGATTTCCTATCGTTGCTCCAAAATTAAGGAAGAGAAGCGTTTCCAGGGGTTTATTCAGAACAGAGAGGTGAGGATCCTGCCCTGAAGTGCCCTCCATGAGAGCCTTTCTTTTTAACAGCAGAGAAGTCGCAGTGAGCGGAGCTTTCCCGTGATATAGACAGCCTCTGTGAGCATCTTGTTAACAGCTGTAGAAATCCTTGAAGATCCTCATTAAGGCCTGATTTCACCTAAATGTCTATAGTCAGAAAAGATGTGTGAGCATATGCATAACTTAGCATGAGCTGAGTTATATTCTTAGTAAAGATGAACTCAGCAAATATATAGCCACCTTGTAGAATGGGCCAGGCAAGGCAAAGAAAGGCAAGGAAAAGAAAGGAAAGGAAAGAAAGGGAAAGGAAGAAGGAAGGAAGAAGGAAAACAGAACAGGAAAAATGGAAAAGGTAGAGTGGGAACAGGGACTTTCTTCTAAAATGGACAACCTTTTATTTTATTCTACACTTGTTCCTTCCCTGCATATCTATTACATGTTCAATGCTGCTTTTGTTTTATCACTGTGCACTAAGTGTGCCAAATCCTTTTGCAGAAAGTCTTGAACCACAAATGAGCCTTGATTTTGGTTTTGCTACAGTCAATAGAAAATCTATTTACATCAGTAGCTAAGGACCATGGCTTTGCTTGAAAAGCATTAAATCGGTAGCGAGAAGGCCATTTTAATGCGTTAGGCTGGGTTCTTAACTACTTAATTCAGTTTGGGTCTGGTGTAATTTTATTTTTCCAGCACTGGTGTGAAACCTGGAATAACCCCTTTAAATCTCCTGTACAGTTAATCCAACAGGCTGCTGTACAGATATCACAGAAAGGCTGGGCAGCTGCAGTCTCTTTAAGATGTTCCTTAAGGAAAATAATTATATTTAAAAGCAATAATAAATTCCAAAGACTTTTTTTTTCTCTGCTCAGTCTAATGGAGCCCTTTGAGCTCAAGACTTTTTTGTATATGACAGCATCAAATTATTATTTTCTTTAAATCTGTTTCACTTTCTTACCCTTGCTGAAAGGCTGAGGGCTGTAACACTGGTATATCCGCTTTCCAGGGACAAATGCAAATAACGAGGACTTTGGAAGATCTTGGAAATATTTCTGAAAGCACATTTCATAGCCCTGCATATTCTTTCTCCTTCTTGAAGTCTGTGTGCTGTAGCTTGTTCTGAGATAGAGATCCCAAAATTGACCATTGAGCAACGCTATGGATTGCAGGAATTTTTACCAATGACAGTCCTCTCTGACCTGCAGTAATGCTCCTGCTGTGTTTAGCAAGTAAAGGAACAGTCTATAATCCTTAACAAAAGACAAGTATTCATATACACACACAGTCTTCAGAGCCATTACAAGCAATCTGTGATTCACTGAAAACAACCACCGCTGCTTTCCCTAAGGTTCTGTTAGCATTTTCTCTGTACACAACCCATCAGATCATTAGGACTGATCTTTAGACCACCACTGATTGTAACTTAACACGTGACTTCTTGGCTTAAAAGCATGACATGGGGGAAAAAAAAGAAGAAGTATTGGCTGTAGGTATTTATTTCCATTTAGAGAGATTTGTAAGTGTTTAGAAGCTCTTTGCACTTCCAGACTTCAAAAAGCCCGGTTTTAAGGAATGAAATTAGTTGTATTACTGCAGATAGAATTTAAACAGTTCCTCCTTAAAACATTTTACGTTTGTTAAAAAGATGTATGGCTAGAAAGAATGCTACTGTGTACATGAAGGAATGTTGTCTTAATATGTACTTTTTAAAAATCAGTCTGGTAATGCTCTGTACTCTGAATTGAAACAATAGAATACAGCCCAAAGATCCAGGAAGAACTTGATACGAGAAGTAGGGCCCGATTTATGCAGAGCTAACCTTTGTGTCAAGAGGCCCCGAAGTACTCGGTAAGTCCTCCAACTCCTACAGCCAGAAAGATGAATTGTTGTTTTGCTGGATGCTAGTATCCCCTTTCAGAAAAGTCAAGATATGCTTGCAATTGCAGCGAACGGCCCTAGCACTTACTTCCCAGATAGAAAAAGTGCATTACAGTGAGAGAGGGTTATCTGTTTAGCTAGTTAAAAAGAAGGCGATAAAGTGGTATCTTTATAAAGCAGCAGGTAAGATATGAGTGTCTTAAAAGGGAGAAAATATGAAGTACCAAAGTGCTATTGAACGAAATGGAGAAGCGCGACAAGAGCTAGTGCCTGGAAGTTGCATTTGGACACATCGAATACAACACACCTTTTAGCAGCGAGGATGATTAACGGCTGGAACAAACCCCATGAGGTTCTTTATTCTCTGTCTCTTGCCATCTGCAGTTCAAGTCTTTATGAAAGATAGGACTTCACCAAATATAAGTCACTGAATTAATCCATAGACTGGCTGAATTAAATTCTACTGTTTGTATTAAACGAGCCAGACCAGATCTGCTGCTCATTCTGCCTCATCGTCTACTGGAATATAGATGAATCTTTCCATTGCTGCCTCTGCACTGGGGCACTTGTGCCATGGCTTGTGCCTGCAGCAGAGCATTTTATATTACATTTCCTTAGCGGATGATGTTTTCTTAGCCCACTGTCAATCGAAAGTTACAGGGAGAAGGAGCTGTAATCTCACCACGCTGCCTTCTCACATGATGGTAATTCTGATGGTCAGATTAGGGTCAATAACCGCAAGGAAATCCAGCATAGGCTGGGGATTTCAGAACACCCTACTCAAGATGAAGTGCCTGTGTCTTGGGAAGACTACCCTGCCCTAGCTTTAAAATGCCACTGGCAGTATAACCCTGCTGGCAGAGAGGCCCACCAGACTGACCCCTTGACCCAGCGGCGTGCTTGGTGAGGTTTGCTGAGCTCCCTGCTGCCACGACCTCCTGGCTAGTGACACCCAAAGTGGTCACTACGGCCCCATGTAAACACATCGCAGCGAGCGCAACGTGCCCAGAGTGGCTGAACTTTGCCACATGCCAGGGCCAGGGCTGAGCTGGCAGAGCCCCCGGCAGGGAAAACCCTCAGCCTGGCAGCACGCCCCAGCTTCGGAGCAGTGCTTCCCACTCCGGGGATTCGGTACATTAAGCAGTTTACTTCCATCTGCCATAATCATGTCAGGTGAAGTTTTTTTGCGGAGCTTTTCTGTTGAATTCCCATACTCAGATGGGTCCTATTGGGAGGCAAAGGAGACATTTTTCATGCCTTGTGGTCTAAATTTGTAAGTGAAGATTCAAAGGTGCCTTTGATGGCTGGGAATTTACAGCATTTTGGAAAACAGGTCATTAATCTAGGTGCCTATTTCTGTGCCTGTGTTTCTAACTTTAGTCAGGAGAGTGAAAGCGGTGATCTTCCCATGCTGAAACATACAAGTAACGTGATTCAGGAGATCCTTCACCCAGACAGCTGTAGTCCTCCACAATCTTTGTCTACAATGATCTTTTAATTCATGATTTCTCATGATTGGCCTGCAGTGCTGGATCTGGATAACCTTCCTTGGGATATATGCCTTGGAAACCATACTTTGGTTGTGTCGGATCTACTCCCAAACTGTTTATGGTTTGTTTTTTTTGTTTGGTAATATCTAAACGTACTTTTATAATGTGAAAACAATGTAAGGACAAATTTTGCACTTAGAAAAACTGCATACAGGAAAGCTTGTCTGGGAGACGTTGACCCTGGACGGCACTTACAAAGTAGAGTATGCCGTCTTTAGGATTTGCTTAAATAGATCCCACAGTGCCTGGCTGGGCAACATCAAGTAAGGACACTCTTACACATTTCTTAAATTACCTATGACGCGGTGTGTTGTGCATGACAGGGTCATTAACACCAAGTTCTAGCTGCTGTTGTGTCAGCCTCTGCCCGTACTGCCAGGAGATGGTCTGGTTTTTCAATTCCCTGTTGTACAAAATTGCACTTATGGGAGAAGTAGCCAAGGATACAGAATACTGATCATTATTGTACCAGGGTCTGGTAGTCACACTTTCCAGCAAGCTTAATATTTACCACGTGGTGACGCATCTTGCCCCTACGGTTTTGGGCTGTGCTAATGGCTGCACACGTGCACAAGAAGATGGTCCCTGCCTCAAAGAAATATGCAAATCCAAGCACATACTGAAACACAGTAAGGAGGAAAGGAACCTAATGGCCAGACGAGAAGGGGAAAGATGCGGAAAACACGGTAAAAATGTGAGGCTTGTGGTTAGCGTAACAAGCAGAGGTCACAGCACACCAAGTGCCTTATCCATAGGGTAGTAGTTCACAAGCTTCATGACTGTAGTGAATTAAGAAGGATCTGAAGGAAGTACCTTTCTGATTTTAGCTGGCTCTCTTCCCACAATCANCTGTAGTGAAGTCCTTTCTGATTTTAGCTGGCTCTCTTCCCACAATCGAGGAGTGGCGTGGGATGAAAGGTGAGGGTGTCTTTAGGTGAGGGTGGTATTAAAGGTTGGTCTCACAGAGAAGAGTCAGGGCTCAGTTATTTCAAAGTGTAATTACTGAGTATTCCTACGCTGGCAGATGCGATGTTGAGCACAGACATTCCAGCTAGCCGTCTAGGAGGGGAGGCAGAAGAGAATTTCACATGGACAAGTTTAGCCAGCTGTAAAGGATGCACTTTTAAATGTAGCCCAAGCATCTCTACTTCAAGTTCTGCAACATAAATATACTCCCTAATATGCCCCCCTGNATGTTGAGCACAGACATTCCAGCTAGCCGTCTAGGAGGGGAGGCAGAAGAGAATTTCACATGGACAAGTTTAGCCAGCTGTAAAGGATGCGCTTTTAAATGTAGCCCAAGCATCTCTACTTCACGTTCTGCAACATAAATATACTCCCTAATATGCGCCCCGCCCCGCCCCCAGCAGCTATTCCCTTCTTGACCCAGCCAGGCAGGACTGAGCTGTGACATCCATGAACTGAAAAACAGGTCCTTCGTTGAATTTAATGCATTCGGTTTAACGCAGGTGGAGGGACTCCTCATCTTTGTATAAATGAGATGACCAGTACAGCTGTATCATGCCTGATACAAAAATGGCATCATTGTCTAAAGCAATGGTGGGCTTGGAAGTGAAGCCTATACCACAATCAAAAGACCGAAGCTTTGAAGAAACTGAGGGATGGCAGTATTACTCTCAAGGAGGGATTCACCTCACTTCTCTGTAGCCATCTAAAAGTTAGGGTTTAATCCTGTCACAAGATAGGTGTCAATTGTTCTCTGGAAATGGCTGCTTCTCTCCACTACCTATAGAGGGAGTCTACACTCACCCTCTCGGTCTAACTTTTAGACAATTCAGGTTAGATAAAATAAATCCCACTGCAGGTTTTGACAGAGGAGTTCCGTGATGCTTTCTGTTGCTTTTCATTCGTACATACAAACCCCACTTCTATGCCATACTTGTCCTGGACGAAGACCTCAAGAATGCAGAAGGATTACCAAGGAAAACTTGCCAAGAGAAGGATTGGCCTTTTTTTTCTGAGCAGGCACTTTCATTTCACGGGTTTACACCAATATTTTCACTTATAAGCTTCCTGAAGTATTTGGCTTTGAGGCTAAAGCTCTCCACATACAGGACTTATGCTTGTTATATGGTTTAAAAGGACAGCGATTGTTGGAGCAAATAATTGAATATCCATTACAGTCTTAGCTCAGTGGTAACATATTTTTAAGTGAAAATCCTTTCAGTACTTTCAGATTGGTTCTAAAAAAGTGAAATAAAAGCAAAAAGCCAATGGCATGCTGACCCAGTTTGCTTCCAAATCAAAACTTTTCTAACAAAAACTGCTCAGATGTGGCCAAACAACTCCTGCTCATATGTGAAATGTATGTACATGTTATAATCACCATGTGTGAAAGCAGATTAAAATGAATGCTCTTTTAATTTTCTATACAATGTATGCTTTGAATGGCGTTATTTTTTTAGTCAAGTAATTACAGGGTGGAGAGAATGTGTGGCCAATGGCAGCGGGTTAATTACAAGACCAAACACCCACTACGTCTTGCTCAAAGAGCCTTGAAATGATTACACATTGTTGTAACTAATAGCCTAGTTTGGGCCACTGATTGGAGAGCTACCCTCAACTTAAAAGAACTGCAGAACTTCTCTCTAAGCATCTTTACCATTTTTATAAATAATGCCATATCCCACAGAGTGATTAGCTAAACTGGAGTTAGGGGATGTCAGTTTATTTACACTGTCCACTTGACAATTTTACATAGACTCCGCTTCTTCCTTTCCCTTCTTTCAGTCAATTTCTCATCTTCTTTCACAACACAGCAGTTCGGGAGAAAATACTTTATAGTGGAGATCTGTGATTAAAAATAAAAACTATCAGAAAGCTTTTGCGGTACCTGCAGCAGCTCTGAACTTTGTTTTAACTGATTGCATTTTAAATTATATGGGATAAGGCCAGGAGAGATCATCTCCTAATCTAATGTATGTACCAGCCATTAAATTTCTCCCCAATACGTCTACATTGAGAACAGCACTCCCTGGATAAAAAAGCGTTTTCCAGAAAAGCATTCAGTATTCACCTGAGGATGAATCCAGCAGGATTGGACCGACATGGACTGCAAACTTCTGACTGGGGCCTGACCCTCCTTCCGTGTGCTTCTCATTTCCAGGAGCTGTTCACCTGAAGACAAACATACGTCTTGCTGAAGTCAACACAACGCTCACACGCTGCAACACAAACCCTCATCCACCTTGCTGAATGCGGATCAAAGAGCACAATTCGGTAAAGACAGGACAGGGGCTGTGCCTGCTCTGTCCCTACAAACACAGGTACGCCTGAGCACCCCGTCCGGGCAGAAGACCCTGCCCTGAAGCCGGCTGCGCAAGAAGAGCTCCCAGGCTCTTTCTCCACTGCTAAATGGTCCACTGGACCACTTCAGCATCCAGATCCACTCCTTCGTGCCCAACCATCTGTAAGTTAAATTGTTAGCGTGGTCTGGCTATGAACCGGATAGCTCACAGACCACTCCTGGGCACAGACCAGCAGTCGGCATGTGCCAGCGACCACTCCAGCAGGCAGCTTACATGCAGCCACCCTGTTTTAGAGCTAAAACAATTTAAAACCATGGAGGTGGCCAGGCTGGATTAGTTGGCTGTAGGGCTAGAGAAAGGCCCTTACACTGTCTATTTTATTAGTACAAATATAACTTGAGGGGTCTAGACCAAAGAAGCGTTTCCCAATAAATTACTTGGAAAGATCTTCTATACATAATAAAAAATTAAGCATCTTCCTCAAGGGAATTTTCTTGACAGTTTTTGTAATTCATCCATATATAAAACAAAAGTAAGATACATTTATTAAGATAGCTGCCATTTATACAGTTTTGTGCTTCCCTCTCCCTAAAAATAGAGCGAGGA
This sequence comes from Himantopus leucocephalus, assembly GCA_003993805.1. NCBI lineage: Eukaryota > Metazoa > Chordata > Aves > Charadriiformes > Recurvirostridae > Himantopus > Himantopus leucocephalus. The sequence continues at coordinate 47,085,432 of RSEF01000003.1, read as the reverse complement.
TAATTGAACTGAAAACCTAAAGATTTCCAAAACCCAATTACATAACTTGCCACACTTGCCCTGTTTTCCCCTCTACTCCCCCCTCCCCTTACTTGTATTTTAAAGAGGCCAAGGTTATTAAATATAAGCTCCTACATTCATACAGTAAGAAAAGTGGGATCTAAACATACAGTAAATATTTTTCATGCAGCATGGATTTGCCCACGTAGCCTGTATGTACTGTGTTTGTTTACCAATTAGGCTATGAAATTGACACTTTGATGTACAGTGTGTGCAGTTCGTGGGGGTGAGATAATGGTGCAATGAAAAACTTCTTTTCCCTCCCTGACTCATGTGTGTTTATAGTGTCCAAAGCGGCAATCCTCATTCCGGCTAATTTATTTACTTCAGTGGGTGTGTTGTCTATGTAAGGACTGCAGTTTGATGACCCAGGTTTGCTATGTTAACATTGCCCTAACGCAAGCTTTTGCATTGTGTTATGCCAAATTACAGCTCCGATACTTCTGCTCTAGAAATGCGTGCACACTTGGGAAGCCATCAGAAGGGTTACTTTAATAATTTCAGTCTTATCTATGAATTGATAACTTCCAAGAGTGTGCCGATTTATACAGCGTGGCACTATACATCAGATGCATGCTGCCTCAGAAAATTAATGCTGCATTCCAGCAGCCATATGGGCAGCTGGCGAGCGGCCAGGAGACCAGCAGAGCACGACCCTACCTTCACGCAAACCTTCCCTATGCAAGAGAACTGTTTGCATGAACTGCACCAGCCGAGGAGCAGAAATAAAGGGATCCTGTACGTTGTTGTTGCTTATAACCAACAGATCCCCCGGGGAGAGATGTACGCCAATATGATTAATGAGAGAGGGCGCACAGACACGACCCCCTTGCGGCAGGTAACCACATGGGCACCACACTTCTGGATGTCTCGGGGAACGGAGATGATTGCAAAGGCTTCCTTGTGTATCTGTGTTTCTTCTTTATGGATCTCTCTTCTAGTCGTTGCTCTCACCTGTGATGAAATTTAGCTTGCAAGCTCTACGGGGAAGGGCATTTATCTTATTTGTTCTATAAAATGCATATTATACTTTGAGTGCTGAACAAACAATTGCAATAATGGCTTATGGTAGCTTAGTTATCTTAAGCACCTTAAAAAAGAACAGAACATTGTTCAGTAAGGAAAGAAGTAAAAGACATTTTTCATTACCCCTTGCAAGTAAAGCAGGTTTTGTCCCCCGTTCTTTTTGCTTCTCTCACCCTATTATTTCTTATCAAGTATGCTAACATTTATAGAGTTAAAATCCAACTCTGCCACCGGCTTCAGTGGGACTACCTGCAGGAATGCTGGGCTGAAGTGGAAACTCCTCAAATAGGATTCTGTCTTCTCGTTATGTAAATGATAAAAATCTCAGAAAGAATACAGAGGAAAAATTTAATTTAATGGTTTCAAGTAACTTTATGCAATACCTTACATGGAAGGTGCCTTGATGATAGCTCAAACACACAACCCTGTTTATAATGTATTTTCTGTGTATGCTTTCCACTCATAAATATCTTCGAATTTTTTTACAACTGTTCACAGGAATCATGTCACTTGCTAGGCTTTACAGCAGCTGTTTTATTTCTCATTTCAGAAGCCCTATAAAAAAAATAGGGATTGAAAGTGAAGCAGCACACATTTTCCACTGTAAACTAGCTGGTACGCTGTAATTTCATGCTTTAGCTCTCTGCACACTAGCTTCTCCAAGGAAATCAGGGCTTATGTTTTATCTCCCACAGTACTATCTCCATACACATACTGTCCTGCTGGTTCACTCAGACAGCTAAATTCTTGTCTACATGATGATTTTTCTTAAACCCTGATGCTATACTAAAGCTGCTGCTGTTTGACTGTTGATGGCAACAACTTGTTCTGCAGGTACGAGCAGGCCTGATTTCTTTCAGTACTGCTTCAGCACTGTCCAGCTCAGTGCAGAGATAATCAGCAGCATGGTCCCTGCTGGTATCTGACCGTCAGCAGCGTTTCCATTGCTCCTGCCACTACAGAAATACATTGTAGTGACTTGGGATTTCTGAGAAATGACATCTAAACATTATTAGCCTGCTCCAATTCTGCTCAGTTTGAGGGATTTGTTTGTATCCTGGCTAGAGTCTAGCTACGGTTTAGAAATGCTGACTAGTTGCAGTTAAAATAGAAATAAATAAATTCACAACTGATTATATACACCACGTGGGTCCAGCACAGTGATAATTTTATTCCTGGTGCTCCTCGGCATTTGAAAACCCAGGCACGCAAGCAATGCTAAATCAACTGCTTTCAATAGCCAGCTTTCCCAGAGCAACCGCCTCTTTCCCTCAGGAAAAACAATTTTATCTATGTAGCTTGTAATAGCAAAATGGTGATTTATGCACACCCTGTACCTAAAAGTCTCCTTCCTAATCCTGAAGTAGTACAGCCACTGGTTCTCATCCTGTGTCTTGAACAACCCCACTTCACCAATATCCAGGCAGAGCCAAGCATCCAAATCAGCGCACTGCTCCGCAAATGTCATCTGTGACAGAGCACGCAGCTATCTGCCTGGGCTGCGGACTACCACATCACAGATAATACATTGTTTCTGGATCTTTGCACAGGCATAGCCAGAACATCCAAAGTTATCTGGTAGCACAAGCTTTCTGGATATGGAAAAAAAACCCAGCATAATTTATTTTTCCTTTTATGTAAGAAGAGTTAGGTTTGTTCGTTTCTTCCTTCTTCTCTTTCCACTTTACTTCTGAAAGGGATATAGTCTAGTTTTAGAATGATGATACTACAAGAACTTGAGATTTTGTCCCCCCCACTCCAAGTTCTCCAAGGGCTCTCAGAAGGGCTTTCAACACTTCCCAGAGTTTGGGACATNACCTCCCAGAGTTTGGGACACGATAAATAGGATCTCTTCCGTCCTTGGAACTGTAGAGCTCTAATATGGCACAGTTACAGATGTAGGGCAAAAGTATAACTGACCTTCACTTGTAAAACCAGAACTGCTGGTACTTATACAGGAGCTATACTGCTGGATAAAAACAATAATTTAATTGCTTAATGTAGACAAGGCCTCTGAGGAATCTCCTTCTTCAAATTACCCAGCCAATCAAAACTTCATCAGCAATACCCACTCATCCTAACTCCCTCAGCAAAGAGGAACATGAAATACTTTGCCAGGTACACTATGAAGAAACAGTATTTCCCCCTTTTTAACCACCTGAAGAAACTAAAAAAAGATACACACTCGGACAACCGAGTTCAAATACGACTGTCCAAGGACTAAGTTTCAGAGGATGCCCAGTGTAAAACAAAGACGACCGCTGAAGTATCAGGATGCATTACTTACTTCAGCGGCTTAGAAGACAAAGCCAAACCCCCAGAGCTGTACGGGGTTCCAGAGTCCATACAATGGGCGACGCCGCCTACAGCCAACTGACACATTTTGTGAGAAACCACAAATTATACATCTAACACCCGTTAAGACGTATCCGATGCTTCAACTTCATCTCAGGTTCACCCCAAGCTGTGGAAATTTCTCTCAATACAAGCCTTTTTTAGACCACTCCTTTCACGCGGTGCTGCGAAAACGCTCCGCAAACATTTGTCGAAGGCGGCAGCCCCCGGGGCAGCCGCGGCGCCGTATTCCCCGCGCGGCGCGGGGAGACGCCGAGGCACGCAAGGCCGAGGTGAGGGGCTGGGGGCCGCCGCCCGGCACCGCTCCGCGCCGCGGCGGCCTTGACCGGGGACACCCCCACCCACCCTCCCCGCCCCGGCCGTGCGCCCTGACCTCCGCCCGCGGGCAGGAGGGGGGCTGGGAAGCGGGGGACGTTCGTTCCCGCCCGCCCTGGCGCGGAGAGGCCGCGGCGGGGCCGCGCCTGCCTCCTCCCGCGGGGTCTTTTGTTGCGGCGGCCGCGCCGGCCCAGGCCCTTTGTTGCCGCCAGCGCCCGACCGCGGGCCCCGCTCGGCGGCCAGGGCTCCCGCTGCCGGCGAGGGGCCTCCCGGCCGGCACCATCACCACCCGCCCCCCCGCGCTCCGCCTGCCCCCCGCCGACCCCCGCGCCCGTTCCCCCGGCAGAGGCTCCCGCCGCACCTGGCCGCGCCCCGGCCGCCCCCGGCCCCCTCCCCGCGCCGGGGGGAGCGGGAGGGGAGGGAAAGGGAGGGGAGGAGAGGGGGCGCCCTCCTGAGGCGCGCCGCCGCCGCCGCCGGGAGGTGACGGCCGGCGGGAGCGCGCGCACGCGCGCGCCAGCAGAAGGCGGGCGGGCGGCCGGGCGGGGGCGCGCACGGGACGGTGTGTGAGGGAGCGAGCGAGGGGAGGGCGATACCGGGGCGGAGAAAGGCGGCAGCGGCGGCTTCGCTCGGCTCAGGGCAGACGAGCGGGGACAGACGCTGCCGAGCCGGGAGACACAGCGGCCGCCGCCGACTCGGGGCATCCTTCCCCTTCCCCCCCTCCTCTCCTTCCCCGCCCTTTCTCTTTCTCTCCTTCCCCGCTGTCCTCCGGGGCCGATCGCTATCGGCGGCGCGATCCCGGGGCGTTTCCGCGGCGCCCGTGCCGGCAGCGGCCGAGGGGAGAGCCGGCCCCTCCCCTCCCCAGCCGGGACTGAGGGACCCCCCGCTCCGTCCCCGCCTCCGCCCCTCGCCGGGGCTCAGCGGAGAGGGCCCGGCCCCGGCCCCGGCTCCGGCTCGGCTCCCCGGCGGCGGGCTCGGCGAGGATGTCGGGCGGCGGCGGCGGCAGCCGGGAGGAGGAGCGGCGCAAACTCGCCGACATCATCAACCACTGGAACGCGAACCGGCTGGACCTGTTCGAGATCAGCGACCCCACCGAGGTGAGCGACCCCGCCGCGGCCCCCCCTTCGCCCGCCCGCCTGCCCGGCCGGCCCGCCCTGGCCCGGCCCGCCACCCCCTCCGGGCCGCCCGGGAGGTGAGACACCGCGCCCGGGCCAGGCCGCGCCCGCCTCCGCCCCGCGGCCAGCTTGGCCCCCCGCGCCGTCCCCGTCCCCCCCTTCCCGCCGGCCGGGGGGCTCGGGCACAGGCCTCTCCCCGCTAACGCGCGGCCCGCTCTGGCCGGGGAGAAGGCTCCGCTCCTCAGCGGGGAGGGCCGGGGAGGGAGCGTCGGGCCCCCTTGCCGTGCCCGGAGCCGCTCGTGTGAAGGCAGGTTGCAGCGGCCGGGGAGAGAAAGGCAGCGCAGGGCCGGAGCCCTCCCCTCCGCCCTCCCCTCCCGCAGGCACATGCCGGCCCGACCCTGCGGGACCGGCGGCCCGGAGGCAGGAAAGCCTCTGGGAGCTGGAGGTGGCGAAAGGGGGCGGGCGAGGGCGGTCATACAGGAGCTAACACCCCCCTCCGACCCCGAAACGGGTTACCCGTGTGGGCTTTATTTGTTGTTTTGTTTTTTTTTTGTGTGTGTGTGTGTCCGTCTGTGACTTAAACAGAGCCGAAAGGGCGGCTGGTGGAAGAGACGGACTGAGCAGCCTGCTGGTGGGCTCTTTTTTTTTTTTTTTCTTTTGTTTCTTCTCTCTCCTGCTTGTTCTTTTCTTTAAATATTCAGCTTTGTGCGGGAGGCGGCTCTTCCAAAGCAACCTGCCTCCCCTCCGGCGGCTCCCCGGGCCGCCGGTGCGATCTCCGGGGTCGCTTTCCCGGGGCGTGCGGGACGCTGGAGCGCTGCGGCTCGCTGTGCCTGCGGGCTGCCAGCCTTCAGCCCGGAGTCAACAGCAGGGGCAGGTTCGTAGTCCCGGGTTCACATGTTGTACCGGAAAAACACAGCGGGTAATCTCTTCCTAGTGAAATGGGTGTTTCTGATGGCTGAGAGGGGCTGGGTTTTACTCTTTTTTAAAAAAAAAAAAAAAAATGTAATAGTCAAACCACACCCTACGACTACCCCTTGTCATGTTCCCTTTGGCTGGTTAGTCTGGTTTGAAAGCGGCGGGGGGAGGGGGGGGGTGTGAGGGCTGGGGAGGCAGGTTACAGCCCTGTTTGTGTGTGTGACAGCGAGCTCCCTGCTCTGAGGGTGGAGGCCGATCATGTGCGTGTTCCCGGGGAAAAGGAGGAAATTCACACTTGCTCTTGGCCTGGCCCGGGTCCTGGTTGTTTATTAACAGAAGCCTCTTGAGAAATCACGTTGGCTTGGTCTTGGAACGTGCGCCCGTTTCTGCACCTAGGTGCTGGCTGCCAGCGTAGCCACGGAAAAGTCTTGAAAGCAATTCTGAGATTATTCAGTCTGTGGTAGCTTGAAAATAAATGCTTTGGGTATTTTTCAGTTCCGCTTGTTGCAAACTGTTTCTTGAAGGCCAAGATGAGGGGTTTCTGTGATTGTTTCCTACGTCTTGCAGTCTTTATCATAATTAGAGCTGCTTGCATGTATTGCTTAGGTTTTAACAATATCAGTGTTGGCTGACAGTCGCGTGGTCAAAGAAGTGGGCTGATGCTAGCGTGAGGGAGCCTTCATGGTTGTGTTTGAGAACACAGCATAGTTTTTCTGGAATTGCTGGTTGACTGCTAACTGTCTGTGGCTCATTTCTTATCTGATTAATGCATTTATCAATTCCCAATACATTCTAACTCCAGCCGGTTTTCTTTGTGTTCATGGCAGATTATGCTCCTGTAGTTTTGTTCGTAAGTAGTTCAACAAATCTTACCATTTTTTAGGTCAGACTTACCTTTTTGTCATAATTAACTAGGCTTTGCACAAAAGCTACCAGCTTCATTATAGTTATTATGGAAAGAAATAACAATTTTACTTGCATTAGCTCCACACTTCTGCAGTTTAAGCCTCTGAACCTGTATAGGAGCACACTTACTGCTGTCAATGATGACATTTATTTCAGTTGAGGTACTGATAGTAAAAATTAAGTGTGTGCATATCTCTTTGAATGCCTGAGCTTTGTAGACTGCTAGTTCTAAAAATGTTTGATAAGACAGCAGGTGTGTTTGCAACAGTGACAGTAGGTAATGGGTTTATAGCTAAAGTATATTTTTCTTACAGATAATTACAAATACAAATGTTCACATTTTTGTCACCGTTATCCTGACCTGACCCAAATTTGGTAATATTTTCAACCCAGATGATGGTGTGATTCACATGTGTACTATTTATCAGCCTAAATGAAAGCCCTTTTACTAGACTGCTTGAGAGCTGACAATCCTCTGTTGTTTTCCCTGCTTTTCCTGGCTCAGCTCGACCATGAGGCACGTCTTGCTTATTGTACGGGCTGCAGCGAGCATGGCATCTGTGAAGATGCAATAACCTGGATATGACTTTTGGTTGGGTGTGCCTGAGCTGCGTCGAACTGGATCATTTTAAACTGTTCAGACATGGTCTTTGGCAGTCTGGGTTAACTAGGCAGCTAGCATGTGCCCATACTGCAAACTCACCCAGGAGCTTCTGGTTGTATATATCATGTTTAGAATATCAAGACTTGATGCCTTGTAGTGATTCTCCAGGCATTTCTTCAGTGTAAACAATCTGGTTTAAGTGACTTAAGTTTCCTATATAGAGAGAATACGATTTTTCAGAGGAGTTAATCACTTCCTTAATAGTAGTGTTTCAGGGAGGTTTATATGTTCAGAAAAGAAAAGGAAGAGTGAAATCTAGTGGAAATTGACTAGAGTTCTGACAGCATAGCTTAGGCAGTGAAAGGCATTCAGGTGTGACTTACTGATGTACCTCGGTGTTAGTTTGAAAGGTCTAATTCTTTGGTGAGACACAATTGCTCTAAGTCCATTGGGTCTTCATCACTTTAATGGAGAGTGTAAAATGTGACTTTGTTTTGAATGAATAGAGTAGGATTTTCAAAGTAGTTTAAATATGTGGGTTTTTTTTTTTCAGAGAAGTGCTTCATGAAATGAATCAGTTTGAATTCCTGTTAATATTTCATGGTGTAGACTAGTCCTAAGGGATTAGAGATCCACTTGTCTCCTTGCGTCTTTTGAGAGTTACACACAAATTATTCCTTAAATTATATTGCCTCCAAGATACTGAAAAGCAAGAGCCTTGGGTAGGGTGTATTGTAGAGTTTCATTACTAACTTTTTCCTAACTTTTTGTGTGATATAAGCAGTTAACGAAGTCATTCAGTGATACTTTTCACCAGCAAAACAGGGATGAAGGGATCTTTCTGTTCCATGCTCAAAGCTGGATATTCCTCTCTCTGTATCTCATGTGAAAAAAAATTGAAGACTTCTTGGGAGTGAGGGTTTCGTATCTTCACTTATGCTTTCACTGAAGTCACTTGTGGACTCATGCTTGAGAGCAAGGTGGTAATTTTAACTTTGTTTAGGATTTACCTATTTTAACACTTGTTTCTATTCTGAGAAATCTGTTAATAGTTTGCATTATTTTCATTTTGAAGTTGGTTTTTTTTTTTTGATTCAGAAAGTAGCTGAGAGAAGCTCTGTGGCTTGAGAATCTTATAAATGAACAAACCGAAAACTCTGGGTTTTTTAAGTTTTAGTTAAACTCTAGTCGTGTCAAGAGTGATGCTAGGTACAGACCTTTGCTAAATAATGCTGTAATGCTGGTACTAACTTAAGCTTCACTGTATCTACTTCAAACGATGAGGCAGCTACTCGCTTTTGCAAGTCTAAAGAAGATACAGAAGGTTTTGTGCGGTGAATCGTGTTTTTGTTTGTAGATAAATCAACAGTGAAATTCAAAATGAAGCAGTCTGTTAACCCTTTTCTTTAAATGTTTCCCCTTTCCGTTCCACTTTCTCCTTCCTTTGTTCCAAGTATTATCGAGTTTTTGGATGCTTTTAATATTTGGCTTAGTTGTTTTTTTGTTTTGTTTTGTTTTTCCCCTTGGCCATGGATAGAAATGGAGTAAAAAGACTTCAGACCTTTGCAGTAGGAGATAAATTGATGTTTTGATCTTGAGTTAAGTCTTGGGTGATTATAGCACCCAAGTTTTCAAAAAGGAACAAGTTTGAATTAATGGTTTGGTAACAAGTGCATAGAGTTGTTCGGAAGCTTGTAGACAAGAAATGATTTGCATTTATACACTTTACCCCCCCACCCCCAATGAAAGTGCTTACCGGAATTAAGTGATTGATTATATAAAATAAGTGCATATGGATGTTTTGGGGGTGAGCAAGACATGCAAAGGCATTGTAGACTAGTGCATTATTTATCGCTGTCGGATAGAATAAATATAAATCCTCCTGAAAGCGTTTAAGATTTGTTGGTTTAAGATGCTGTACGTTAACTAGGCATTATAATTGTTGATGACAAAATAAGGTTTCATCTTTTATGTACGCTTTGATAACTGTATATGAGAGGAAGAGAAGCGCCGTATTTTTCTGAACATAGTTTCTGAGTTAAGAGCATGAATTGCATTTAGTTGTTTGAGAAAGATGCTTTTTAGAACAGGTGGGGTTTTTTTAATAGTTGCCCAAGGGCTCAGGAATGGTTGTCAGAAACATTGAGCTGTTGTAGTTTTGTTTTCTGATGGAGAAAGCTGTTCTAAACTGATCTAATAACATGTTAACAAAAGTAACAAGGTCTAATCAAAAAGCTTGGACAAATAGCATTCTTTGTGTTAAGAATAGAGAATTTTTAAATGACCATAGTTTAAAAAAAATAAAACGAGGAATTTGGAAAGTCTTTGTGGACATCTGATCTCCCCCCCTCCCCATCAGTTGTGTAGGCTTTGCAGCAAGGTATTAGGAATAACTCTTTGGAGTGAGGGTGGGTTTTTTTGTTTGGTGGACTTTTTTGTTGATAGGTNCCCCCCCCCCCCCCCGTTCTGGTGTTACATATGTTTGGTCTAGTCAGTATGTCTTAAATTCTTTTCACTAGCTTTAAATACAAGTAAGCAATCTATTTACAGAAAACGTTACACAGTACACTGGATTCCAGGATATTTTAAAGTTGATGCAATTTTTATCTTTATTCTTTGGGTTCAGATCTAATTCTGGTTCATTAAGGATCATAGGGAAGACTGATACATGACATAAATTTGTTGTCTGTTCAAAGTAGTTATGCAAGCTTGTTATTTAAATCTAGTTAAAGCAATAAGAATTAGAAATCTTTTAGGAATCTACATGGGCTTTAAAACCTATCTGCATGGTTGCTCACCTGTAGGCTTTTAAAAATCTGGCTCTGAGACTTTAAAAGGACTCATGTTTTAAGATTGGGATTACCAGTGACTGTATCTATTGCATTGCAGGTGAAACTAGTAGTGGAAGTGCAAGTCTGGAGGTAGGGAAGCATGGTACAAATGCTTGTGCTGTCTTCATGCATTGGATTCTACAGCTTTCAGTAGTTTTAACCAGTGCAATGCTGCAAACCATGTAAATACCAAGAAGCCGATGAATGTATCTGAAAATACCAAAGTGTATTTTAAGTGTACCAAACCTATGATATGGAAAATAAATTCTCTTTGCAACAAATGTTTAAGCCAATATTTAGACAGTCTGGAAGGGTGTGTTGTAATCTTTAAGGACTGGTGCCTGCACTTTTTGGTGAGTAGAGTATTTTCCAATAATTACTACCACTAAACAGGCACAGTTCAAGAGGACATAAAAACACTGAGTCTGAGTTCTAGTTCTGCATTGAAATGGCTGGAGAAAAGAAGTCATGGACACAGGTCTGCTCATTTGCATCAAAAGGACTATTTGGAGACCAGTTTTCCTTTTAGCTGAGTAAAAGTGAATAGTCTGTCTTTACAAATGAAATATAACTGCTACTATCTAGAGAGCAATAAGAAGTTTGAATTAAGATTTTGACCACAATCTACAGACGACATAATGGCATGATAATATTTTTAGGAAGAAGCTTTTTGCTGTGCTTTTAGTACTCCTTATGAAAGATATTTCTTTAGTTAGTGGCTAATTAGGTCCATACAATTCAGACATACTGGCTTTAAGAATTCCCTCCTGATGTGTGAATCTGTTCCCGGCCTAAAATGCCATTGACAAGCGTTATTTTCCGTTGGAAAAAAAAAACACCCTAGTCCTCTGGAAATGTTAGGGATTTACTTTGCTTTCACAATTGTGTTTTTTCTGACAAAACTATTTCTCTTTCAAAAAGGTTAAAACAAAATGAATGGAACACATTTTATGATTTTTGAGGAAAACCTTGCTTTATAATTAATAAAATTTTGCTTTTGTCCATAGAAATATTCACCTAAATGGGGTAAGAAAAACTAAAGCTTAGATGGAAGGCATTGAAATGAACTGGTGCTTGTGATAAGGATGTTGATCATAAGAAACAGCTCTGAATTTATCTTTGTGTCAGTATTTGTTTGAAAAGTTGCTTTGTTACAAACGCTACAAATAGATTGTGGCTATGCAAAATTCAAAACGTTGCACAAAGAATTAACTTCTGGGTTTGTCCAGTGGTTCTGGTGAAGGTAGAATTGGAAATCACAGTGCGAAGTAATAAACTGAATGTTATGATAAACTTAAGTGAAGTCAAATTTAGGCAGATATTGCAGGTAAGTAATTTGCTTTGTCTTTCAAAATGAACTTCACACTAATGGAAGCCTCTTCTGAAGTATATTTGAGTAAAGTACTACTTAGATAATTCTTGATTTTTTTGAGATTTTTGGCTAGTAAAAATATTTACGTATAAAGTACATTTTGAGTGATGCTCATTCCAGTGAATAGATATGGCTTGTGAAAAGACTAGAGCCTGTTAATTTCTTCTGTTAAGGTTGTTAAACTGATTTTGGAGATCTTTTCTCCTCACAACATTAATTTTTACCTTAAAAATCAGCTGCTAGCAGTTAAATGCAATAATGTTTTAGGAGGATATTTTTTTAAACCGGATATAAAACCCCAATGTATGAATTATTTCAGTAACTGTTAAGCAACGTATTCACATTAATGTAGTTGAGATGAAGTGGACAATGTGTTGCATTAAGTCTAGCTCATAGCAGAGTTGAGAATTGCCCTATTAAAAACTAGTGTGGGGTTTTTGCTGTCTAGTTTTGTACATCAAGATTGGAAATGGTAAACAATGTTGAACATGCATCTCCCTGGAAATTTTTGGGGTTTGTGTAAAAATAGGGTACGGTAATTTCTCTTTCTGGATGGAATCAAGATCATTAAAAGTGAAAATCCTCAACAACCATTGCTTTTTCTAATTTGTTGGTTCGCCTTTGCTCTCTTTTCTGTCTGCTTGTTCATTTCCTTACCTCCTTTCATACTCCTTTCTTGTTTTCAAGGAAGGAAATATAAACTTTACTTATTTGCATCGAGGTGCTCCTTACATTTTTATTATTTGCTAAGCAATCAAGACACTGGAAGTTGAAGCTAAAATTTACAGTAACAACGCTAATCTTTAGCATTTTCATTCAGTTTGGTGGCCTCTGTAAAGCAAATGTTCGTATCTTTTCTTTCTTGAGTTGTTGGTCAGTGTTTTCTGTAGTCAAGATGTGTATCAGAGCCAGCGTTTTCTTTGTCTTGGTTTATCTTTATGATTAAGGGGCTTAGAAATATTCCTTAGCGACTTTTTTTTTTTCCTTTCAATGAGTGTTATAAGGATAAACCAAACTATGTATTAGATAGTTCTTACGGATGCATATGTGACTTAGCTCATAATTCTAGTTTAACACTCTGCAGAGAGTCTCCGCTCCCACTGTTAATCTTTAATTGCGGGTAAAAATTACTTACTGCTTTTCTGTAATTATCACCGCCTAGAAGATAATCCAAGACGAAGATAGGAGACAGCAAAGATAAAACTCTATTGATGAGAAGTAGTTCGGGTCTAGCAGAAACATTCAAGCTATCTTCCTGGACTGTATTGGGCCTTGTGAACTTCTGCTTAATGAACAAATGTAAATGGTCGTAACATCACTTTTTGCAGTGGGAGTGTAAGTTTTCCATGTGATTGGTTGCCCTTAATCATCAGAGTGCAATTCTGCCTTTCATTGCTGTCTAGTTTGGTTCAGTAGTAAGACTAAAAAATCTGCTTTCACCTAAGTGCAGTGTTCATTGCTTCTTTTTTTTCAGTACTCCCCTGTTTTGCTGATACCTTCTTATTCAAGGTAACTTATACACACCTAACAGGGAAAAAGTGTAAGTTGGTAAAACCATTTTGCGAAATACTTCAGGATTACGGCCATCACTTCTGTTATAGGCTTTAACCTCAAGGTTATCAACTGGTTAGTATTGTCATGTGTTCTATTTCATTGCACTTTCTACAGCTGCTTTCTTTCCTTGTGTGCTCACCTCTAAGTTAGACCCTTTGCTCAGCTCCTCTTCAGATCATCTTATAGTGTAGATATTCTTACCAGAGAACCGTTCCCCTGGTACCACCTCTAATCTTATCTCCTCATGAAGAAGCCATCTGTCTAGATACTGCTTTCTTTATTTCTCTCCATACTGAGCAGGACAGGGCTCTTTATTGCCCTGGTCTGTCTTGGACAGTTTTGGTGTAGATTACTAGTTACTTCTGGAAATGGCTCTAGAGTTTGAATCCTGAAAGAACTGGAAAAAAAGTCCTAGGGCTAGGGTTGTCATCGAAAAGATCAATATACGGTGTTAGTGGCAAGGGCAAATGGGACACTAGGAAATGTAAATAATACTCCGATACTCACATTTCTAATCTGTCTTTGAATTTCATCATCTAAATAGAAGAGTCTGTTAACAGAGTGTTTGATTGTACTGATGAAATTGTGTATGCTCCTCTTCTATATGTTTGTCTGTGTCATCTGTTCCAGTCCAGCAGAAATTACTCATCGTCAGCTATGCCAGTTTTAAGCTTTTTTTTTTAAATGGTGCTTGGTATATCTTAAGAATAATTAACAATGGATTTCTAATTTTACTCATGTATTCCAAGAGTATAAGATACACTAGACTTTAAAAAAAATAGTTGAGTTACTATAGCAATTCTTTTCAAGGACATTACCGCAAACCAGCAGGTTTTCTATAATTGGAAATTGATCATCTGTTTGAATATATGACTCCTAACGCCAGGTTAACTCTTGGGTGAATATTCTAGAATAGGTTTTGTGTGATACAGCACTAGTTGCTATAGAGTCGTGGCAGACCGAAACAAAAGTGATGTTGTATGTTAATAGCTCCAGGGTGGGTTTTTTTTTGTTTTACTTGTTTGTTGTTTTTATTGCTACTTTGATACCTTGTACTCTGTTGTAACTAGAACTATGGAATATGAAAGGTCTCACAACAACTTACTACCTAGTACTAGATTACAGTTTCTTGGTGAACTGTTTTAAGGCTTGCCCTTGGTGAATCGTCTCCCAGGGCATGGCTGAATTTTTTTTATAGTGGGGGGAAAAAGTGAAAGAATGAGTTGTCTGGCAACAATATTTATTTGGCCAACAAAGTACGTTGCCCATAGCAGTATCTATGACCTAAAGTTTTGGTGCCTAGATTTTTCAAGCGCCCCATGAGCTGTTTAGTAGAGCTTTCTCTTTGTCAGATGAGTTGTCTTGTCAGTCCACACTCGAGTATTTTCTTGCAGGCAGGTACACAATTTAATCGCAGTGTCATGCTTTTACACATACATTGTATTGCTCACAAAAGCAGTGGAAGATCAGAATCCCCCTTCTTAATGAAGATTAGTGGCTGTTGCTTAGCCTACAGTTGGGCAAAAGAGTTCAAACAACAAAGAAACCCTCCCCTAGTGACTACAAGAAGAAAAGGTCTCCTTTGCTCTGCCCTCCCAGAAGGTGCTCTACTTTGAGCAATAGGTCAGCTTGAAATTAACAGGGCCCTTTAACCCTTTTGTTGTTGCTCTCAGTTTTAGTAAAAACAATTATTGCATGTTCTTAATTTAAAAAAATATCAGGACAATGGTGTCTGTGATGCAGTGTCCTCCTGGACAGAAAGACATTTATGTGGAAACAAGCCACATTGTACCAGGTTGTGTTTTAGAAAGCTCTGCATTGATAAAATGGTCTTTATAATATCATTTCTTTTATGTTGAGAAATCTGGCTTGTATGCACCTTTCAATAATATTTACTGCGTTCGGATCATATCCAAGCATTCCATACTTCTTGTAGAATGCTGGGTGTTTTGTTAGGAAACATGTAAGTTGTTTCCATTTAAAGTGATAGCCTTACTGAATGTGAATACTACTTATTTTCAATGTAGACAGAATGGATGTTTTAAGAGTTCTTTAACACATACTGTATTTATTCTGCCTATTGAAAGACTGGGATTGATTGTTTTGATATCTGGAAAAGGAAAATAATTTGAAAATTGTGATGGAAAGACAATGTTTACTAACGAAAACATTGCTCAGTCCTGCTAATTGGTTCTGGTGGATTGCCTGTTATGTCTAGTGTTTGCTGTATAGTGAGGAAACTCAAAAGTGAAATGACTTAAGATTATTGCATTTTGTGATCCAATTCTTTAGCTTTGTTGAAGCCTTAAAAAAAAAAAAAAAAAAAAGAAGGCCAAACAACTGGTTCCTCCTTCAAAAATTGGTGAAATGCTCTAACAAAGCCCTTCTTTGTTTTGTGTAAGAGATGTATTGGAATACTTTCGATAAAGTCTCCATAAATAGTGAAATTTTATCTAGTATTAGAAGAGTGGTTTAGTTGTTGCCATAGTGCAACAAGGACTGTTTCAATAAATTCAGCTGTTATGCCTATAACAAACTGTTTTCAGGCAGATAAGGATTGATAGGTAGACTACAAAAAAAAAAGAGAACAATGAAGTAATTTTGTGCACTGACTAATGGCATATTCACTGAAGCCATCTACAAGCATCTAAAGACCTGACTGTCCCAAAGTGATGAAATTATTGCAGTTCCAGGAAGTGCTCAAGACATGAGCTGGGTTTGGAGTCTGTCTCAGGTGTTCTAGCCATTTAACGGGGAAAAAAAAAAATGTGGAAGAAGAGAGGTATTGTGTCTGTCCTAGAGCCTTTGTCAAGATTTGCAGTAAAACTGGTTTTCTCTTACCTTTTGATTTCTGTCTGTATGTAGCTTTTGACTAAATTTGGCCTGTACGGTAGGATCTGTGATGACTTTACAGTGTTTGAATTGTATAGTGTTCAAAATGCTAGAATTTTCTGAAGTAGTAATCAAGAAAATCTCTTAACAATCTGATACTGACTCAGTGTCTTGAATACTAGTACTTCTGAAGGAGTTACTAATTCTTGTTACTGGAAATAAATTGTTTGCATTCTACTACAAGCTCCAGAATACTTTTGTTTCACGCTTTGCTTTCTCACCTGCATTAAGATTAAGCATGAACTCAGAAAATCAGCGCATCAAATTTATGAGAGATTGACAAAATTTGAAAACTTTGCCTTCTCAAAGTAATCTTCATTCATCTTGAGTGGGAAGCATGAAGGGGCAGTACAAAACCTGGATAGCATTGTACCAATGTGAGACAGTCATGTACTGAAGGAAAGTATTGTACAGCACTCTGATAGTGGTAGTCTGAAGTTTGTAAAAACCTCTTGAAACTCAGCACTTGCCTTAAGTGTCTGTCTTATCTTCAGTGTTCCGTATTTGTCTCCAGGTCTTTGAGCATCCTTGTGTGCATGGATGCTCATAAATATCCATGTATATCATTATAAATGCACTGATCTAGATCTCTCAGTAAACCTGCCTACATAGAACCCTTCTTTTCCACCCTCCCGCCCTTCTCCCCCCCAATGCACTCTGCCCCAAAAATTTCAAATCCACAACCCTAAACTGGACACCTCAATCTTCTACTTAGGGTGAAAAAAATGCCAATTACAACAGTCCTCAGATATGTTCATCCTGCTAGATAGGCTTCAGAAAGACCCTGGGAGCATGACTTTATGATTATCCAGCTTTGTCAGTAGCTTCCCATGAGGTTACTGATCAGCCAGTCCTCTAGCATATGCCACGTGGACTTTGGAGTTTGGAGCAGCTGGACCGTTGCAGTCGGGCCGTTTTATAACCAGCTAAGCCCTGTGCTGATGGTGGCTGTGACAGTGGGATTTTCTTCTAAGGGAGTGGGGAGAAAAGGTGTTTGTTTCTTGCTAGCTATACTATTATAACGTAGATAAGTTTTCCATATTTTGGAGAGGATTCCTTCTTCTACTATGCTTTCAGCTTGACTGTCATCTTTTCTGGGTACCTGCTAGGTACAGACAAGAATGAGTTTTCTGGATTAACCTTGCACTGAATTCCTCAGCTGCTGAGAAGGGAATTTTGCACCAAGGGGAAAAATTCCTTCCTAACTACCTCAAAGGTAATTAGGATGGTACTCACAGCAGGTAGAGCTAAATTTAGCCAAATCCTGAGCGTAAACAGCGTGTTTCTTTATGCTGCAGAATGGCCAAGGCAATTGCTCTGATCCTTGATACACATGCCTTTTTCCTAGTTCCAATTCCTTTCCTTCCAAGGTAATACCATGACATCAGTAGTAATAGGAGTCTGTGAGCAGAGTGAGATACCAGCATATTTCTGATACCTTTATACCCTTAATTTATGAAGTAAAGTGTTGAAGAGCACTTTTTTTTTTGGCATGGCTGATAGATGCTTAAGTAATCTGAAGCTTTTTCGACCTCAGAAGCTGTAAAAGAGGATTAATAGTTTCACATGTACATACATACTCTGTTCTGCGGGCACTCTTCACCCATCTCTCAGCACTTCTGAGGCACAGAAAGAAAGCTGGTAGTGTTGACCTTCCTCCCGTCACTGCTATCTGATTGCCATCATAGGGGTTTTCTGCAACACAGAACTCTCCATCTTTGATTCTCTTCCAGCTCTATGGTGTTGATAGTGAAAGGCAACGGTGGGTTTTTCTGACACTAATGTTTAGCTGTTGCTTTGAGCTGATCCTTACCACTTTTACAGCATCCAGAAGTCCTGAATAGTAGCAGTTAAATTTGTATGTTGATATTTACTGTGGCTTTCAAAAACTTTTGCCAGCCCTTTTCTCTGCCTTGTCCTCCACACCCAATGTCCATCTGACTGAAATGCCATTAAATTTTGAAAACATTTTAATTGGTACTTTGTTTATTTAAAAAAAATCCTTTCTGTATTTACATATGTGAAATCTATGTCAAATGAAGAAAAAATTTGACAAGTTTAGGTTTTGCTAAAGCTTACTGCGTTTGTTTGGAAAAGCTGTTTGCCCCACCTGGAGTACTGCGTCCAGCTCTGGGGCCCCTGATCAGAGGGCTGGAGCACCTCTCCTGTGAGGACAGGCTGAGAGAGTTGGGGTTGTTCAGCCTGGAGAAGAGAAGGTGCCAGGGAGACCCTGTAGCGGCCTTCCAGTACCTAAAGGGGGCCTACAAGAGAGTTGGGGAGGGACTCTATCTGGGAGTGTAGTGATAGGACAAGGGGTAATGGTTTTAAACTGGAAGAGGGTAGATTTAGATTAGATATTAGGAAGAAATTATTTATTGTGAGGGTGGTGAGGCAGTGGAACAGGTTGCTCAGAGAAGTTGTGGATGCCCCATCCCTGGAGGTGTTCAAGGCCAGGCTGGATGGGGCTTTGAGCAACCTNTTTTTTTTTTTTTTTTTTTTTTGTATTACTGAGCTCTCCTGTTTGTATATGCCAGTACAAGATGATATTAGGTCATACTTCTACTTGTGTGTAGTTGTAGCCTCTTCTTAAACTGTCTTGTGTTTGTATAAAAGGCATCGTGCATTCTCACTTTGTTATAATGACTCCAGGACAGGGGGATGGGAAAACAGTGATGCAGATACGTGAATTAATGTGTTGAAAACTGTGTTGTAAGTTCGGTTACTGCAGAGCCAGAAAGAGAAGCCAGATTTGTTATGCACGTATGCAGTTTGCTATTTGCTAGGTCATGCTAATTTGGATTTCATCTTTTAAAATATGGGGGGGAGTTACTCACACTTAGGATGTCATACACCACCCCTGCTTTAAATCTTACGCTGACTCGTATGCTATAGCAAAGAATGCCCCTTTTCTCTGTTTGGTACCTGCATACAGTGACAAGTTAGGTATCTTCATAGAAAACTTGAATTATTTTAATTTTTTTTGTTTGTTTGTTTCAAAAATACTTAAATATCAAATCTACATGAGACTGCCTCATTTCAGTAAATAGGTAACTTCAGTTTTGAACTTGATGAAAAATTTCTCTTTTCCACATGCGTAACTTTTCTGGTATTCAGACTGCTAGGAAGCTTATAAACTGTTAATTAAGACAAGTATATATGTTTTCTTAACATTCTTAAAGTGAATACCAAATACAGAAGAAATTAAAAATCCTAAAATGCTTTGCAATAACAATTAAAAAAAAATCTTGAATGAGTTACTCAAAGTACTTAATCCTCAAGAAAGCTTACTTCTCATTGTGGGTAATAATAAAAAATACACAGCACAGATAATATGGTGCTAACTAAGAATACTATGAAATGTGCATGGTATGTTTGTTTGGTTTTGTTTTGGGGTATGTTTTTTTATTTCTGTACAAATAAAATATTTTTATGCAAATGAGCCTGGAAAATTTTTTTGTCCTCAGTAGTAGAGAAACAAAACAGTAGCCAGCACACACATCGCATTGGGTGAGATTATTGGTTGTTAATTAAATAAGAGGAAAAGAGGCTAGAGGCTCCTTATATTTTTAAATTCCTTTCCACTTCTGTATACTGCAATCTTTGCTTTTTGACAATTTTTTTTTTTCTGGGTCATCTTTTCATATTCTTGTGAATATTCTGCCTCACTAACAAGAAGACAGACCTGTATTTTGTTGTAACTTTTTCAGCTATGTTAATCCTGATTTGCTGCAAAGATTCTTTGGGTAGTATCACCAGTTAAAGCCTAAATTATTTCATGGTGAGTCAGAATATACTTGAAATCTTGCATGGCAGTATCACTTATGCCCTTTATTAACTATGTTTTAATATCTGAGTAAGCCAAACCAAGTTACTAAATGCTTTTGTAATCTGAGCCTGTTTAAACTCGACATACTCCTGTTCACGGTTAATCATCTGCATTAATGTTTGTATTGTAACTTGTCCTTGGTCCATGTGCCACTGAAATGACAGCCCCTTGATAAGAATAGAATTAAGGTTGTTTGATAGAATTCTATTTTAGAGCAAGAAAATACTTGAAAGTAAGCATCCAATTCATTTTCTGTTAGTTTTTTGCAAGTGATGACAAGTGAAAGGTGGGAATTTTTTAGATGGAGTTAACTAAACATACAAGCCATGTCACTGGCTGCAAAACTATGTACTGGGCAGAATGCAGGACTTTCTGAGAATAAGAATTCATGCAGGGTACACTGGCAAACACTTTCTTCTGGTGACTCCTGATTAACACAGCTGCAGAGACTAGTTTTGTTAACCAGTGGTGCATGATAAAAACAGTGATTTGTTGTCTTCTAGAAGAAATTCTTAAAATAGAGCTGGTAATGCTTTTTAAAACATAGCTCCTTTGGTAATTAAATATGCCTTTTCAAGGGTGAAATAAGCACATTCATGGGTGGATTCCCCACTGCAAAGTTACTTTCCTGGCTGGGGAAGTGCTTTTTGCTTCGTTATGCTACATTTAAAAAAAAAATCATGTATATCTTTTCTGTATATCGAGATAGAGTATAGAAAACTTAAATGCTCTGAATTGCAAAATAAAATTTAAATCCAGTATATTTAAAGGCTTAGATTGTATTTTCAGACTGAAAAGCATTTCAAACATTTTTTTCCTAAAGCTGAAGTGTATTTCAGAGGGTTGGATTTTTTTTTTTTTAGCAGTAAACAAGTTTTAGTTTTAAAAAAAAAATTTTGCCATGTTTTAATGAAAATATATCTGATCTGGGCTTGATTGTTGTCAAAATCCATGAAGCATGAAAATTTTCATTGCTTAGCCACGTAAACCTTACTGATGATGAAGAGTGGGTAGGCTGTGGCACAGGGAGGATTTGTGTGTCGAAGCTCAGTAGTTCTAGATCACAGCTTAAAAATGAATGGTTGCTGGAATTACCTTTTCTGACTCTGATGTTGCAAATTAGCCCATCTCACTTTATGTGGGTCTGTCCAAACAAAACAGCTTGCAAACTGGAGACCTATGTCCTTCTAGAGAAAATTATACTTGCTCCTTTTTGTTGTTCAGCAGAACCTCTGAAAAATTTGGCTTTTGGGAAAAAATGATCTATTTCTGTTTGTTTATTTGTTTACCTTTAACAATTTGAGACATTATATAGCTTAAAACTTTAGGCTGAAGACCTTGTGGAGGTGACATTATTGGAAATAAACATCTTGAGAGGGAAGAGTGTTTATAGTTGGTCAAGACTTCTGTATACTCATATATCTCAATTTGTAAATGTGTTTTTTACTCTATGACAGTTTGCTTTCAGGACAAAAGACTAAAAATGTGATTCTTGTCTTCTACAATTAGTCAAACTAATTACTCAGTTTCATTATTCCTAATTTCTGCTGTATATAATTTTAATTTAAAAATAATTTGCTAGACTAACTTTTGGGGGCTGAAATGCTTGCTGTCTCTTGGATATGGATTTGAAAGGTATGAATCAAAAAGATCAAAAACAACTGTTCTTCTCTGCTTGACATCAAAAAAAAGCAGAGCTAGTTTTCCTAGTTTTTCAGTGCTCAGGTAGCTCACTTAGCATTAAGAAAAACCTTATTTAATTATTGCATGAAATAATTTGAAAAGAATATGATAAAATTGCTTTGATAGTTGCCCATATGCCTTCTGTACTGAGAATTTCCAAACTTCTGACAATGAGGACCACGTTTTTATAGCACTGAAATGGAGAGACCCGTCTATGTGATTTTTGTGAACATACATATCTTTCAGAAATTTAGTGATTACCTGACAACTAGCAAATACCGTGTTGCTCTTAAAAGATGACAAGGTGATCCACATGGTAAAAGTAGTGTCAGTGGCATGATTTACACTACTCTGTATGGAGGAGCAGTCCTCTGGGTATCCAGATTACAGTTTGGAAACAACTTATTACTGGCAGATACAGGTCATGTAGGTTTTACAGTGAATTATTGTTAGTCTAGTACTCTCAGCAGGGGCGAATATTTACTTGAGAATTTTTGACCATCAAATTACTGAAAATCATTAGGAATATCTTCATTTTTAGTGTAGTTGGTTTCTAGAACCAGCGCTGTGACAAATTCACGTGATGCAGATCCTAGACCTGTATCATATAAACAGTATCTCCATTGTCATACAACTGTAATTATACAGTGGCATGTAGAAAATAAGACAGTGACTTTTTTCTATTGTTACACACAACTTCTTAGCTATATACCGGTGTTCCAGCTGAATTAAGTTCAGAAAATAAGATCTCTCATCTGCAAATTGAAATTAAAGAGAGATTTAAAGTTGAATTGGGTGCTTAGTATTTTGAGATTGATAAGGTGAAGCACAGGTGCATTTTTCTCCTTAGAATAAAACTGTTATCTACTTTCCTAATTTTTTTTTTTAAGTGTGGAGGAGGAAGGCTGATCCTCTAACTTTTGTGGATTTGGGGCTTTTTATTTCATTTTGTTTTGTAGTTCATAAGAACACTGAAACAAAGTCTTCTCTTAGTGTCTGAAGTTCAGATACTGTTTGGGCCTCTTTGTCTCCTCCTGCCCCCTGTGCATACTTGCATGAAGTGATCAACCGAGGAGCTTGAAGCTGCTAATGTAATTAGACCAGTGTTTCTTCATTCTTCTCTTGATCTCTCTTTTGTCTTGGTCTACCCCACTTTCCTGCTTTCTGAATTTGTTTTCTTCTGGTGTTCTGTTGCTTTGTGGTGTTCTTCTCAAAATCAAGCGGTATTGCTGTGGCTAGCATGTGATTATTATTATTAATAATAAAATTTCCACCCACTCTTGCCCTTATGTGTCCCACATACCCTGTAGCAACTAGAGGATAGCAACAAATTGCTATTGATGGTGGTAAATCACTTTCCCTGTTGCACTTAGGTGCCTGTCTAGAACTTAAGAACTTAACTGTGTTCAAAAGTATACAACCTAAGGAAATCTCACCAGTTTGAGGATATAGGGAGGGCGGGGAATATTTAATTTATTATTTTTCTTAAAAGCCTCTTCTTCTAAGTCCTTGCCTTACATTTCTGTGTTTGTCTTGCTTTTTCGGATCTTTCATTGCTTTTTGGTTGTATAATCTTTCTGGAAGAATGAACAGGACTTCCATGTCAAAAGAATCATCTTGAAAATTCCTGATGACCTATTTATGTTATAAAATATCACTTTGTATTCTTAAAGGAAAAATGAATTAGAGGCTAGTCTTGGTATTTTGCACTGGTAAATAGAGTAAGCAAGCTTATTTTAGAGCCACTGTACAGTGGTTCACCGATAATATTTGAAAAAATGTTTTTAGGCTTACAGATCACTTTATCCGTATTAAAAGCGAAATCATTATGCGGTTCATAGAATCATAGAATACCAGGTTGGAGGGGACCTCAAGGATCATCTGTTTCAATGTTTCTTGGCAAGAGCACCGTCTAGACAAGATGGCTCAGCCCCTGGCCAACTGAATCTTAAAAGTGCCCAATATTGGGGAATCCACCACTTCCCTGGGGAGATTATTCCAATGGCTGATTGTTCTCATTGTGAAAAAATTTTCTTCTTGTATCCAATGGGAATCTCCCGGGGAGTAACTTGTACCCATTACCTCTCAGCTTTTCCATGTGACCCCTTGTATAAAGGGAGTCTCCGTCTTTTTTGTAGCTACCCTTTAAATACTGGAACATGGTGATAAGGTCTCTCCTAAGCCTTCTTTTCTCAAGGCTGAACAAATCTAATTCTCTCAGCCTTTCCTCATATGACAGGCTTCCCAGTCCTTTGATCATCTTTGTGGCCCTTCTCTGGACCCTCTCCAGCCTGTCCACATCTTTTTTTGGATAGCAGCAACCAAAACTGAACACAGTATTCCAGGTGTGGCGTGACAAGCACTAAGTAGAGTGGGATAATGACTTCTTTATCTCTGATGATGATGCCCTTGTTGATGCAACCCAGCATCCTGTTGCCTGCCTTTGCCACTGAAGCACACTGTTCACTCATATTGAGCTTGTTGACCACCAGGACCCTCAGGTTGCTTTCCACAGAGCTGCTCCCCCGCTGGGTAGATCACAGCCTGTGCTGCACTCCTGGATAATGTTTTCCCAGGTGTAACACTTGTCCTTGTTGAACTTCATAAGGTTCTTGTTAGCCCACTCTTTTAGCCTATCCAGGTCTTCCTGCAGGGTGGCTCTCCCTTCTGAAGCGTCTACTTCCCCACTCAGTTCACTAACTACAAATGTGTTCTGCAAAATAAAACTTTTCAGATGCCAGTGAATAGTCAAGTAGTAGAACAGGTTGCACAGGGAGGTTGTACAGTTTCTGTCCATGGAGGTTTTAAAGACGAGACTGGATAAAGCTGCAAACAGCCTGATCTGACCTCAGAGATGACCCTTCTTTCAGCATTAGTCTGGAAGCTCCTGAGATTCCTTCCTCCCTGAATTATCCTGTGATCCTAGATGGATCAATGGTGTGTGTGCCTGTTCCAGTTCATTTCTACCTGGCATGGATTGCATTGCATTAGTTGGAGAAATTACTCTTGATGTATATAGTAGAACCACTTACATATGTTTTAGTGTCTCTAATCTCTACCAGTTGGACTCATGCCTGAAGAGAAATTTGCAAATGTTATGCTGCTACTTAAACTACTTTATTTAGCTTTTTTCATCCCTTTTTTTTGTCATGGCCCTTCTCGTGACACAAATATTGGAACACCTCAGTATCGGAGCTCTCCTGTTGGTCTCATCCTCTATTATTCTGTGCTTGGAGGTCAACTTGTGTAAACTAAAGATATCTGCCTGCCTGGCTGGTGTAATAATTAGTGTTTTCTGTAGGAGAATAGTCTTGGAAAATCAATTAGCCTGTCCTTCATAGATGTTTAAATAAGATCATAGGATACTTTGGTGTGGAAGAGACCTCAGGAGGTTTGTAGTCCAACCTCCTGCTCAAAGCAAGGTCAGCCCTGAGGCCCCTCAGGGCTTTACTCAGTAAGGTCTTAAACCCTGAAGCACCAAGTTTTATACAACCTTTCTGGTCCTTCTTCACTGCTTGACTGTTCTAACGGTGAAAAAGCCTTTGCTTATATCCAGTTTAAAGGCCTCTGTTGTTTCAGCTTATGTCCATTGTCTCTTATCCTCCCACCATGCACTACTGTGAAGATCCTTGCTGTATCTTCTTGATGGCCTCCTTGTAGATATAGTGGGCTGCTTTGTAGGTCTCCCCAAAGCCATCTCTCCTCCAGGAGGAGCAAACCCGGTTCCTTCTGTCTGTCCTCCTAAGACAGTTCTCTAGCCTCCTGACAGTCTTGTGGCCCTCTGCTGGACTTCAGTTTATCTCTTTCTTCCTGTGTTGGTGGCCCAAAACTGGACTGATAGGTAGAGGAGGATGTTCATTTTACTTGATCTAAAGCCTATATTCCTCCTATTAATACATCTTAGGATGATGTTGACCTTTGCTGCTGTGGCATGCTTCTGAATCATCTTCAGCTTGCTGTCCACCAAGATCCCCAGGTCATTTTTAGCACAGCTGCTCCCCAGCCAGTCATTCTTGAGCCTGTGTTGTAGCAAGACATTCCTTTCAGGGGCAGGACTTTGTATTTGTCCTCCTCATTGAATTCCATGGGATTAAAAAAGCTGCTCAAAAGCCCAAACAAAACCAAAAGCAATGAAAAAAAAAAAAAGACCAAAAAACCAAACAAAAACAAAACCCAAACCCCCACCTTGTAGAACTTCCTCTGGCAAAACATTTAGGCGTGTGCTTGAGTGCTTGAATATTGAAATGCTTAGATCCTTTTTGAAGTTGAGCACAGCATTCTTCTACGCCTGTCCTACCCAACTGTTACGACTGGAAGTACCTTGAAGTTTCAGAATCACTTTATGTATCCTTTGACTTAAGCATATATTGAAGGAACATACTTTGCTTATGTGATAGATTGCGGGGGGAGATTGGATGAGGTCCCAATACTGCAGGACAAGAAGTGATTGTAAGTTGTCTACATTCCACTCTGTTTTGTTCCTGTTTTCTGCTCCTGTGTTTCTTCTTTTCTGGATCACATGCCTGTATCAATCAAGAATCAATAGATTCTTGTAGCGAACGAGTTACACTGGATTATTCTTGTTGATGTGTTTATTATGAATAATATTTGCTTTCACTTCTGATTATTATTAGCTTTATAATACTGTATTTTGTGCAGTATGGTGTGTTGACTAGTTAAATTCTTCGTACTGAACCTCACATTCTTTGTGTTTTGAATTCTGCTGTTGTGATGTGGGTCGCTATGTGATGCCTAAAAAAATGTCTTAAAAACCAGCACGCATTGCTTGCGGCAAGTGGTAGCTGCTGAATGTATCCTGCATTTGTGATGTTTAGAAACAAAAGTTTTATCTATGAAACATTTATTTTAACCACAGAAGGGTCTTTTTTCATGGTATCAGAACTTCAAAACATCTGGTAGAGTTGGTTAGATACGGAGATTATGTCAATTGCATGGGAATATAGCTATGCTGATAGTGTAACATTTTTGGTGGAAGAAATGCTGAAGTACTAGTTTGAAAGTAGACTATAATCTTGTCTGGCCACAGATGTTTAGTAGTACTATTTGTTGCTTCAATGGAGCATTTTTACCATTAAAATTTAAATTACTACTTTGAAACTTGGGTAGTATTAGTCTGTTACTTCTGTAAATGTTCTAAGGCTGGTATTAACATAGCAGGAATTTAAAACCAAAATAAGCCAAGCAAGCAAAACCCCAAAACCTAAACATTAAATTTTATATGTTGATAATAAATTTAAACAAATTTTAAATCGCCTTTCCTGCATGTTATGTTTGAATCTATTTTGATGCAAACTTGATACTGTGTCTTAAGTATCTAAGTTACCACATCAGGTGATAACCGCCGGGTCCAGATGCTTGTGCTTGGATTTCCACCTAAAATACATGATTAAAAAGGTTTATTGCACACTCTAGGAAGTCAGTAGGTCAGGTCTGGTTTGCTCCAGAAGTTCAGAGATTGCAATCTGGAGTTCCTCAAGAAAAATATACTTCCAGAAATCTCCTTTCATAAACGGAAGATGTTCAGCTGAAGACAGCTGCAGCAGTGTGTGGTGGAGGGGAGACTGCCTACGTTATGACAATATGAAGCCTTAATGTTGAATGAACAAATTCTTGAAGGAGCTACTGAGTTGTATTCTGTAAGATCTGTGACCATCTGCTATCTCAATTCTAGGAGTGAAGCTGATGTCTAGTCTAAGCAATGTACAAGTGCAGAAATGTATTGTTTATTTTTAAGTGCATTATTCCAGACCAGGGGTGGATAGGAAGGGTGAGGAAGAAGGCAGTATATGTGAAGGATGCTTATGTGATGATTAAGCATTCAGCTTTTCAGTCGTGTTTATGTTGTTCCTATCTCCTTCCAATTCCATACACCCAGTCTTATAACTGGTGATCTGACCAGCCTGCCCTCTGAAACTTCCATGCTCTTCTGTAAGAAGCTGGTGGCAACCCTTTGTGAAAAAAGGGGCAATCCGCTATGAAATGATGGGGCAATATTGGGTTAGTTGCTGATCTGTTGGAGTAGATCTGTTCTGATGCTTAAATGAGAAGTGAGCAAGTGACTGGCTACTTTAAATTTGGAGCACTTAATCAACTGAATCAATCCCATGCTCGTCATGATGAGGGGCTGAAAGATGAAGAGTGAAGCCAGATTTTTATCTTATCTGGTATTGCAACAAAATGATAATTCTAGATGCTTTATGTAATTTTAAAGAAGTAATGAAGTATTAGTGTTTATGAGGGGGAAAAGAGCTGCCTTGCTGCTGTTTGGAAGTAGAAATTTTTCATAAAACCTGAATAGCCTTGCACAGAACACTTAATCTAATTAGAGACTCACCCTCAAAATATTCCAGAGGGTAAGATCAGCAATTACAAAATAGTAACTCAAACTTTTTTTTTAACTTGGGTATATATCTCAGCTCCATTGTTTGAAGAATTAATGGTGATTTCTGACCAAATTCCTTTTGACAAAAAGTTGCTAAAATTGGTCTTTATGTTTGTACCACATGATACCACTTTGTAGATTATTTATGCTATTATGAAGAGAACTGCAAAGGAAATGAGGAGCTTCCTATGTAATCAAGTGGTCAACTGCTGTTTCCTCTATCGGGAATAGCATTGACGATTACTCACGGTCGCCGTGTTTGCATTGTTGTCCTGAGTATGGAGTAAGAGACTCTGAAGCAGTAGGAGGGAAAGAGAAAATACAGTGGCCATGGCTGAAATACTGCAGTTACAGAAAGAGAGTAGCTTTTTACTCCCATAGTTATGAGGTGCTTTTGAGTGCTTCTTTGTTTTAATGACTATTTGGTGGCACAATTAAATGTTTCTTTTAGCAGGTTTAATTGAGCTCCTTTAAACACGTTTAACGCACCCTGCCTCTGGACTGACTTTCTTAATTATGACCGCTTCCTCAAATCTCATGTTCCTTTAATAATTTTGTTTACTTTCCTCTTCTGGCCTGTTTTGTTGGAATGATGCTACTGTGATCTCTGCAGGACATTGGAGACTCTCAGGACTGTAAAACCCTGTCAGTGTTTGCTTGTGGACAACATCTGATGTAGTGTTTTGCAGAAGGTCTCTTGGCACCGCTGAGCAATTCCTCTACCATTTGTGTCATTCCTGCTTTAACTGAACCCTTCTCAGTATTGTCTTTTTATGCCCAGGACATGAAAGTTATTTCAGAGGCTGGTGTTCATAGCTAGTGGTTGTAGCTCTCATGTACTCTGTACTCAGTGGCTCCTGACATTTTGGGGAAAACATTCTTTCCAATAGGAAATAACATCACCTTGGTATTTGGTAACTTTAGTTATTATTCAGTTACTTCTGCTTGAAATAATAGGAAGCTGTATTTATTGTTACGCAGTGCTGCTCTTAGACATCAGATGCTATGTCCTGTAGTATTGTAAACAAAAATATGACTTCTCCTCAGTTAAATGATTTACTAATTGAAATATAGCCTGATTTTATTTTAATAGCCTTCCTTAGGCCTTTTATACTGAGTTTCAAATACTGTATTACTCATAATGTTTTGTTGGTTGAGCCTTAGACAAGTGATATAGATGTTTAGACAGGGATGACAAAATACCTGAATTCCCATGGATAACCAATTTATCACCTCTAGATGCTGTTAAAGCCAGCCTCTAACATACTCCCAGTTGGTTGGGGTTCTGGATCTGCAGAGGCGTTCCTTGCTCCTGTAAGCTGCTATTCTTCGTTTTGAGTGCCAAGCTACACAAGGGAAAAGTCTGAGGATGAGATTCCGTATTTATAACTTAAGCTAGTAAAATGGCCTCCTAGCAGCAAAAGAGTGCTCCCCTCACCCCTTCTTCAATTGAGCGTTTTTATTAATCCCTCCTTTATGCTGGCATTGTGACTCCATGGTGAAGTTCTTAAGAAAGCTGGGGTACTAGGATTAACTCTCCTTGGGTTTTTGTCTCTGAACTAGCTCATTAGAGTTCACCTAAATGCTTGTGTTGAAGCAATTGAAATGACATGTAGCTGGAGGGGGGGTAGGCAGGGAGAGGGAAAGCCCCTTCAAATGTAGCGGCTAGTTGCCATTGGATTAGCTTAATGTCATACTCTCCCTCACTGCCACAGACAAACAGGACACATGGAGTAATCTTTCTCCTGACGTAACCTTCCCATAATTGGCAGTTAGGGACTTTTAGGGAATTTATTAATAGGTCTATGTGAATAGTAGATTCCATGTGCAGTTCTAAGAATAATAATAATGATGTGGAGGATCCATAAAAGAAGAAAGCATTCAGGTATAGGGAGCTTCTTGCTAAATGAACCTGTTCACAGAGCAAGACCTGTCAGCCGATGAACTTGGTTCCAGTCTGGCAAAACAGACACCGTTGTACATGGGAACAAGGGTGGAACCCCCAAGGAGGAAAGGAAACTGGTAGGTAATTGGAAGGTAAAATGCTTCTTCATGAGAAGAAGGGTGCCAGCTCAAGTGCAAAGCATTAAAGTGTATTGTTATGTTGATAGCTACACGGTATCTTCTGTTTCAAATCTAAAAGTAAATAGAGTAGTGAGGGAGTAAAATCGGAACCAAAGCAGTATTTTGGTTATGCAAGTACCTTAGTAAGAAATATATTTATTTATTTATATGTTTAGGACTACTTTGAACTAGGTTTTGTGTTAGAATGGAGGGATTTGTTTATAGTATGAGAATAGTCAAAAGAAAGCTTCAGAAAACAGTAAGTGCAAAATCACTACGAGTCTGAAGGTACTGTAGATGGTGTTACTGCAGAAAAAGCCCTTTTTTAACTTATCAGCAGTTGTTTTTAAATGCAACTGAAGCTGAATGTCATTAACCAAGCACGTTGATTGATGAAATTGTTGCCAAAGATTATACAACAGGATTAAGTAGGATTTGCAGAGAGAAGGCTATCAACAGATAAATTTTACCAAGTATTACAACTACTGTAAAGATTTTTTTCCAAGCTTTTTGCCCTTGGTAGCCCTGTCAACCAACATTAAAATAACTAATGGCGTTAATAAGCTGCTGCTTAGGTTTTAAGAAATGACCTGATTCCTTTAAATAAACAAATAAGCAAGTCATTCAAAATAATAACTCCTGGAGGAGCTTTTGAGTGACAGAATTTTAAAAAAAACACTTTTTGGGACTCTCTCCCCTGTTTGGAAGTTGCACCATGGACCTGGTATTTCTTTTAAATGTTAAAAAAAAGTTAGCTAATGTTTCTAATCATGTCTAAAAGCGTGTGGTGTTTTCATGTGTAAATTTGGCTACCTATTTGGTTGTATCTGTAGTGAATGAATCCTTTTTCTGGATGTATGGTAGGAGTAACTAGAAGGCTGCCTTAGCTTTGTGTGTGCGTGCTCAAGATGAAGCTGCATATAAGCTCTGTGGTTGTGCATCTTTGGCTATGACAGCTGGTCTCACTAAATTCCATTCAACACCGCAAATTTTGGGTTAGAGTTTTCTTGCAGAACTAATATTGTAGATGTTGATGATGATACAGGCTGAAGTATGCCTGTTTTGTCCTTAAAAAAGAAAGCGAAAGGTAACTATTTCAGGTAGAGAGGAAAAATAATAATAGTTCAAGAAGAGGTCCTTCCCCCTATTTCCAGAGTATTTGTCACAACAAAATTGTATTTTAGGCTACACTTTGAAATGGTATTATTCCTTCAAACTTGCTTGACTTAACCTAGTTTACATGGAAAGCAACTTCTTGAAATCCAGTCAAATGTTGGATTTGAATCAATGTGATGTGGAATGTATGGATTTAATGACCGTAGACTGAATTCCAAGACAGTGTGACAATAATTGTGCAACTGGAGCAAATGGAAATGTTGCATATTAGTGTCTCTTGAGGTAGTAAAACGAGTAATAAGGTTAATGAAGCTGGCAATTCCTGTGCAATTCCTGTGCTATCACATTGCTTTTTGGCAAGGTCTTGACCTGCTATAAAACCTTTAGCAATGTCAGTTTGGCAGTGGGCTCTCAACAGTTCTGTAAACAAGAGAACACAGATTGAGAGGGTTTTCTTGCGTTTGGGACCCCTTCCTTCCCAAATTTACATGCACAATAATCCCTTGTTGACCTGCCTATTTTGCATTTTGCCAGCTAGCATCCTCTTATGGCTTTTTTTCGTTGTATATTTCTTCATATCCACAGCTACCTAAGGTCTTCCAGAAAGGAATTAAATGCTTTGCTCCTTTTAAAATGTTTTTAAAGTGGGTCTGCCCCATTTCAGAGGATAGAGCCAGGACTGGGAATTGGGTCTAGTCAAGAATAGATTTTGTGTTAAGGTAAGGGTATAAGTGCATTTTGGTGTTGTACGGGGTTTTGATTTTTGTTTTTTTGTTGTTTGGTTTTGAGGTGTGTCTTGTGGTATGTGGTTTTGGTGGGGTTTTTTTGTTTGTTTATGTTTTGGTTTTTTGGTAAGGTCTTCAGTTTTTTTCAAGTAGATTCCCTGGTGCACTTGGTCTACTCCAGGAGAATCAGGTGCTTGTTTCCTATTAGGCTTGTTAGCATTCCTCCTTTAAACTCCTGACTAATTAGCCTGGTTGCCAGAGCACTTGCATGCAGAGTATCAGATAGCATCCGCGTTTTTCTAGTTCAGTCAGTGTAGCTGGGTGTCTTAACCCTGTATGGTGCAGATTCCAGCTCATCCCACAGGAGTGAGAAACGAATGTAACACAATCAAGTTTAACATCACAGAGGAGAAGTTGGGCCAGTTTTTCCTGGCCGTGTCAGCATAAAAATGAATGTGATATGACCCCTTGTTGTATTATGTAAAAATGACCCTATTTTGATGGTTTCTTTTGATATTGTGTTGCATCGTACTAAAGCCTGATAGTAAAATAGTAAAAATGCAGTGCTGGTTGCAAGAAATCAATTCAGTTAGCTGTTTATTTAAAGGATTGTTGCTATCACACTTTTTGTCATGCAATGAGAGTTTATTTCCTGTATTTCCAGTATACAGGGTATATTGAGAGCAAATAAAAGTGAATACTGTGTCAGGTGGATGCCAGGTGGTTGAAGGGAGGGTGGTTTCTGAGCTGCTCTGTGTTACTGGTTAGTGTCAGCCTGTTGGTGGGGACCACCTTGTCAAAGTTGATTTTTAATTAACCAAATTGATTGTTAGATTGAACCTTCAGTCTATGTCAGGAATGTGGAGTTGCTGCAGTAAGTGATCAGAAAGATACAAGATATCAGATCTCATTTCTACTATGAAGAGACACTGTAGTGTGTGTTTCTTGAGGTTAAAATTCTCTTTCCAGTTTTTACCAGTCTCATTAATTTAAAAAGTACTTGCACTATCATTTTTTATGGATTTAATTATTTATTCTTAAGGATAAGTTTCTCTACCAAAGTTTAATTGTACAGAAAACAGTTTGATCTTTTTAAATTGTAGAGAATTTATCGCATAACTCCAGTATCCGACAACTCCTGCAGTATGCCTGTTCTGGAAATGCCCTTAAGACTATGTTTATTTTTCTAAATGCCATGCATTTGTGGAATCACCCTTCAAAATATTTGAGAGATTTGCCATTTCTGTAGCAGGCCACAATTTCTACTTAGCTCATCAGGATGGTCAGTCTCTGCTAGGACACAGTTCTGCCCTATCAGGGTCAGCATCCTCAAGAGAACTTTTTTTTTGGTGATGATGCCACTGTGGAGATGAGCTAGAATTACTTTTTCCTTGAAAAATGTCCATTCAGATTTTCACTTTTTACATGCAACATTCAAATATTCCTTTGAAAGCCCTTTTGCCTCTAGCTTTAAAATTCCCCTTTGAAAGCAGGATTGTCACTGTATGTGGAAACGCCTTGTTGTGCTGTTATAATCTTAACTGTTCCTTCAGAAATGTATAAACACTGCATGAGAAAACAGAAATACAATTAAGTGTTGCCTGGATGCTGTCAAGTGAACCAGACACTCTGATGCTGATGATACCGCACTAGTGAGCAGGTTGAAAGTGAGAGCAGTCAGAGATGAGGTTGCATAGATGAGCTGCTGGCTGCTACATTTCTGCTCCCTTCTTTGGTCTGGTGCTCATCTGACCTGTGCAAATCCTTCACACAATGCCACACCAGCATAGCCTGAAACAAAAAAAAAAGTACCTGCTGGCTTATAATGCTGTGAAGTCTCTGTGCAGGGTCCGGTATGTGCTGATGCTAGTGCAAAAGCGGGAATAAAGTGCCTAGCTTGGCGGAGGTCACTGGTTCCTGGTTCCATCAAGTTAATACAAGGTGCCAGCAGAAGGACAGTTTAATGCAACTGCTAGCACTGACAGTTTCCTGCAGATTGAGTGAAGGTGGGGGGAACCAAACTTCTGAGTTGGTTAACCTGATTCATGTCGCTGTACAGCTGCAGGGTGTTGGTGCCTGGCATAAGGGAGGAGGTGGGAATAAGTGTCTTGGTATGGGGAAGGCTTTTCTGCAGCAGGTGGAGTTTCTGTTGCTTTAAAGTGGCGGTGTGCCTGCACTGTTAATGTTAAAGTGAGTAAGAGCGTTCTTTTTTGTGGCCTGACTGATGCCTAAAGATGCTTTGCAGCTCTGCAGGTTGTTGGCAAGTAGCAATGCCAATGAAAAATCAGCCTGCCAGTGCTTGAACTCTCATTCCTCCCCTTACAATTTTCCTGTAGTGTTTTGGTTTGAGGTGGATGTACTAGTGTGTTCCTCTTCCTCTGAATCAGACTATTTAAAAGGAACAATCTTTAACACAATAAGTAATACGAAGAATTCAGATTAAATAGATCATTTTTAAAGACATATCTGAAAAGCTGTGATGGGTTGTCTGTACTTCTAATTTTTCTTCTCTGAGTTTTCTGGAGTTGTTTATAAGCATTTGGTTCTTAGTTCTGCAACAGTGACAGGTAAATAGTAGAAAAGTAAGAGATGTATTCTTGAGGGCTGTCACTATTTGTTACTTTTGCCCATGCTTTTGAAAATGTTGTGACTAATTCAAAGTAAGCTTTGTTTTGGTTTGGACTGGCTTTTTACCTGGTTTCAAATATGATTGTACTTTGCTTGTGTCTCTGATTTGTTACTAGAGACTTTCAGGGTACTTTGATAGACAAAATGTGTGTTGATTACTTTTTCCTATTTTTTTTTTTTTTACTGTCATGTCACCTCCTTCAAACAATTTTCCAAATTATACATATATATATATATTTTTTTTTTTCCCTTTTTTAGGGTATGTTTTCAAAGTATCTATTGACAGTGACTGGCAGGTCCTCAGTGTTGTGGTATTGAGAGAGTCACTGAATCAGCATCAATACGGTTTATAAAGTGGGGTTGATTTAACCACAGGGTATGATTTAATCTTCTGTAGCTTTATTGCATTTTTAGTTTAAGCAGTCTAGTTTAATGCATGCTTAAATAGTTACAGAACTGTTGGTAGTGCTCATTGTTGAAAATGTTTTTGTTGTAGATTTTATTGTGTAAGAGCAATCTATATTTTCTCTAGTTAATTGAGAGAGATTAAATGATGCTGTCCACTGCAGCTTAACAAAAAGTATCCTGCAGGTGGCAGACAGTTGCTGTGTTGCAAGTGCTGTTAAGATTTTGCCAATCATTTACTGCAGGTTTGAAAATTAGAGTTAGAAGGTTAAACCTGTAATGCTTTTGGGGAGCACCTTTGGCAGATTTTTGTTTATTTTTAATGGTAGCTGCTTCTGGAGTCATAAATCTTGCTTGAAGACAGTTCATGTTGCCTGTATAACAATGCCTTTTGTAGAAGATTATGAAAACTTAAGTGTTTTCAGAATGAAGCGTGGTTGATGGCTGCATACTGAGTCTGGTAGGCTTTGGCAAAATAAAATTCTGAAAACAACTTTTTAGGTAGGAAATATTCTGGTTCATTTACCTTGTGTAGGTGGGTGTTGTGGTTTAGGCCAAACTGGCCACTGGGGACGTGGGGCACCCCAGAAGGGACCTATTTTACCTCAAACCCGGACATTGGGTCTGTTCTGAAGTTTAATTTTTTTAAGTGTAAGGTGTAACTCACCAGGAAAATATTCAAGATTGCAGTAATGTTTGTTTCATCCCAAGAGTTATTATATTAATCAGTCTTGCTATGTGGGCAGATACGTAATGGGAAGGAGGGAGAATGCATATAAAGTATACGGTAGAATATTTACATCGGTGATAATTCAAGGTTCACATGGGCATTCAAGCTCCATTTATGACAGTAAATAGTTTTTTAGGGTATGTGTTAGTTATATTTATAGACATGAATTTTGGCCTTAGTTCAAAATTTTGTTTGTGTATATACTACATATGGGGTTTGCATTGACTTCATTGCATTACATTTGTATTATAAAAATGTTTATAGTACCTCTTGTTTTTTCATCTTGAGGCTTTGTTTCATATTGTAGTGGGGCTGGTTCCTAAGATGTGGTTTTCTTCAGGAAAATAAAGAGGGGATTTAATTTAGTTATGCTCCTTGTGTTGTGGGTTATTGATAATTCTCTCTGATAGAAAGCTCAGCTGCTGGTCCTGCTTCTGTGAACATTATGGTGTGCGTAAATTGTTGTGGCAGAATGAGTCATTCTGTAGTGGAAAGTCTTTGTTGATCCAGGTGTCAAAGGTTTGGAAGAGGAAATAAAGCTGAGGAAAATTATTTTTATAGGAGCTGTTTTTTCATCTGTATTGTTCTTCCTCTCTTCTCTTGGAACCATTTAGGGTATTCTTTCATTAATCTTGATCTGCACTTTTTGAAGGTCTGTGAAAGACTGTAGCTTAGCAAGTACGTTGTTTTTCTCCACTACGTGGTAAACAGTTTATAACAGTTAACAGGATTATTTTTTTTCCCCCCAAAGGCTATTTGGAATTCCTTTTTGATAGTTGGCTGTAGAGTCTGTGTTTTAGTTTCAAATTGAGAATTCACTCCTGGGAATGTATGCTAGAAACTTGACCCTCATGTCATTTCAATGCTTACTCCCTTAGTGATTTAATATGCTTGGGTTTTAAAGTCTTGTAGGAATTCTTTTTTTAATATTCATATATTCATTAGAATTGCACGGATTTGTTGCATACTTACAGCTTTTGGAGAGGTCAAGGGAGCAATTCCATTTTACTGTGTAGACTGACAATAGGGCAGGTACAAAGGTGTTACGTGAATGTTTCAGAATATGCTACAGTGATAATACTGTGGTTGTACTGACCTGTTATATCAATATTGTGACCTGAATTAGTTTGAAAGCAACTTGTATTTGCTTTAATTCTAATTGTTGCATTGTGGATTGTTTTGGTTTTTTTCTTTTTGTGATTGATATTCTATTAGCAAAACTCCTGAGCAACAAGTATGTGTACCTGAATAATAATCACAGCTTAGTTAGGAGTTAGTCTTCTGTAGGTTTTTGCCCATAGA
The DNA here is from genome assembly GCA_003993805.1 of Himantopus leucocephalus. NCBI lineage: Eukaryota > Metazoa > Chordata > Aves > Charadriiformes > Recurvirostridae > Himantopus > Himantopus leucocephalus. Next base: position 47,048,608 of record RSEF01000003.1, on the reverse strand, counting down.
ATTTGAATGGGGCAGGAAGAAAGATGTGACATTCTCAATGCTGGTTTTTGGTATTTTCTAGATGCAGTCATGCAGAATGCTGCTTGCAAGGCAAACAGTATTATCAACGTGGCTAAAGGAGATCAAAGATGGGCTCTTGGAGGGGTTACAGATGAGGATTTCTGTAGGGAAACTTGTATATTCTGTAGTGCTCAAGAGATTGAATAGTTTAAAAATGGATAGTGTGTAATATGCGTAATTATTGAAGTACGTATTGCTTTGTGATTGATAGTGGTGGGGTAGTAGTTTAAAAGCCTACAAGTATTCTTTGCTTGGCTTGTGGGAATAGTGATTTTGATCTTCTTTCATTGCTGCGTCCTACATACTGCAATAATACTCCCTCATTACATCCTCTGACACTTCACAGGAGGGGTTTCCTTTCTCATATGTGAGCACAGCTATGGATTACTTACTGCTCCTGGATATAACTGCTTTGTTTGCAGAATCCTCTCTGATTCTTCAGGAAGTTCAGGTTTCCCTGCTACAAATCCCATTGTGTCATGTTGCAGATTTTTTCCATACCTCACTTACAGCACATTCTTTTTATCTCTTTCTACTTGTTTTTCATATTCCTTCTTGACTATGTTCTTCTTGTGCAAAAAGAATGGGATGACTGGAAGAAAAAAGAGCTATTTTTCTGTGGGGATTTTCAAATAACTGAAGTATTAAATACCTTAGTCTTCCATAACTGTTAACACTTCTCGTATGTGTATGTAACCAGCCTCTGTAATCAGAGACGGAAGCTTGAGATGTGCTTTGCTGCCTCTCTTACTTGTTTGCATTTCTTGTATAACATAACTTCGAATGAGTGATTATCTTGATTATTACTGATTACTGCTTTAAAGCAGAAATACCTACTTGATAGTAAGTAACTGGGAGCTAGATTTAAAGATCAAACAACCCATTTTGAGAAACAGGAATCACTTTGAAGCTTCACTGAAAACTTTTGATGATGACTGATTTGAAAACTCACGTGTCACATGTTCAGTTTTAAATGTGACTTAAGTGATCTATGAGACTCTGTTATGTATTAAAGTTTGTTTGCTTCCTGCTTTTGTAGTGCTCTTTTTCAGTTGATGATGGTCTGAGGTCATCGAGGAGGATGTCAGAGAAGGGCGATAGCACTAAGCACGCAGATGTTTTCTAAGAATTTTTCATAAGAGCTTTTAACGAGATTTTGTAGAATTTTGAAGTCTTTTGCTATTGTGAAAGTTGTTGTTTCAAGTGTGCCATTCTGATACTTTAGTGTGTTCATATTTTCTTTTTCTAAAGACATACTTTTGAAACACTTAACCTGTTGATTTTGAAGCAGTTACTGCCTGTTGTTGACTTTATGCAAAATGTCGTAACTGAGTAGTTGAAGCACTTTTATAATTTCTTTTTTGTGTTTAATGAGGTGATACAACTTACTTTTGTTTGTAAAACCAAGAAACAATGGTTAACTGCCAATTTTTTATTGTGTAAGTTGGAACTTGCTTTTGAGTAAGATACACTTTTGGAAACTACTATGAGTTCTTCTGATAGTGATAAAAAGAATAATTAGGCTTTGTATTTAAAGAAAACGTTATTTATGATTTGAAAGGCTTAAAAAGAGCTGACTTTTGCTAGGTGCTTTAAAAAATATATTTGGCAGTCTAGATGATCAAAATTGTAATTTTGTGAAAATTGACTGTAGTTTTGTAGCCAAAGACTGTTCTGTATCCTCACATTTCTTCCTAAGGAGCCATGGACTTGCACAGCAGATACATAAAATATCTAATGTGATTAGATGAGAAAGCTGAAATTGCTTATGATGCATATAAACTCCCGAGAGGAACTCAAAAGAGCTTTCATACACTTATGTAATTAGTCACTTTTGAAATCCAGAAAACATTTTTACTTCTTTTTGGTAATTTATAAATGACAGTTCTGGTCTTTAGAGAAAGATAGTTTTAAGAGACTTGTAAATGTTTTGGGGAGATTTCTCCACTTAGAAGTGTATGCTAGGTAATGTTAACAGATATTTGCATGTGTGTTTGATTTAGGGCCAGTGATTTTTATTCTTTAGCCTCTTTTCTTGATATAAGTCCATGTTATAAACTGCAGTGAGCCTGCCTGGCAGACTTGACAAAGAAATTCAGAAGTGAGCGAGTTTGAGGTTGAAATGTACCTCTCAAAAATAAAGGCTTTAATGCAGAGTTAGAGTGGAGAGTGGAAATTTAAGCGTGAAGCCAACCTTGTTGTGGGTTGTGGCATTGGTCTCTCTGTGTGTTTTGTTATTGATCAGCTAAGCACATGGCCATAAAGTTAAATGTGTCTTGAACTGGATGTAGGTAGATATATATATCTCCACATGTATATGTATATTTACACACACATATATGATATATAATAGTGATGAAGAATGCGGGGAGCGGGGGCATTGTGGTTTTTTGTTGTTGGGTTTTTTTTTCCTTTTTGTCATCTACTTTCCTAAGTTTTTGAAATGTGAAACCAATGACTTTCATGTCACTGAACACTTTTATTTAAGTACTGTAATACTCTAGCAATGCCCAAAGGAGCAATTTGGAACTTACTGCAAAAGAAACATTAAACCAACTAGAGCTTTACACTGGGAAGCAGTAAAGCATTGGGATGCAGTTGTGCACTCTATCTTTTTTTTTAATGGAAAACTTTGGAAAATTGAGGTGGGGTGGCCATGGGCTGTGGGTAAACAGCATGAGAAGCTGCCGTAGAAGAGGATGGGGGGAAATGGACAGTGAGTGGTCAGTGCATTCCGTCGTTTTCACATCCAGATTGTCAAAGTGATGAAATAATACTCAAGTGACAATTCTTCAGAGGAACATACTACCTTCTTTTCTAAAAAGAAAACAAACCTGGCTTTATACTAATGTTGTATCTTGAGTATTCACGATGCAGTTTTGTCACTTGCCTGCTTTGTTAGTGTCTGGAAGTAGAAATAAGTTTTAGCAATAAAACTTTAATAATAACCTCCCCTGGTAGTTTAGAGAGCCTCTTAAACTGTTTTCTAGATCTTCTCTGAATGGATCTATGTTGCACTCCTTTGCTCTTGAATCTCTGTCAGTACTGCTGTGTTGTTGTAGAGAATTAATAAAGTCTATAGGATTAAAAGTATGGCAAATGGACAATGGAATGTGTTCTCAGTAGTGTCCTTAAAAAAAATAAATAAAAATAATCAAATGGAACCTTATCTGTGTGTAGGATCTCATACTATGATAATACTTAACTCCTGAAGAGAGATTTGCGGTGTGCATATTATCTCTCTTAATTCTTGCTTCAGCAGTGCCTTGAAATGGTGGTAGGGAAAACCTTGTGTAATGGGAAATAAATGTTATAAATGGGATATGATTATGCTTCATGATGCTTCTGCAGAAAGCTCATGTGTTGTCGTCTTTTGCAACCACCAAACAAGTGGGTCAAAACCCTAAGTTGGTTATAAAAATAGTCGTGGCTGTTTTGTGAAGCCTCATGGTTAAAGAGTATTTACAGAAGAGGCAACCTTTTAAATGGGTCCTAAAGAGTGTGTGGGATGTGGCTCACAATGTGAAACTGCGAGAAGGCTCTGCGTACTAGGGATCACAACATGCTTAGAGGCATTTTCTTGCAGGAACTGCAAAATTTTCCAACTTGATTGGAAATGCAGCATAGCTACACTAGGGAAGCTTGTTAAAGCTAGAAGAGGCAAGTAGTAGCAAAGCACTTACCACTTGCTGAGAATTAAATATGAGGAAAATTGTAAGGATATAAAATCTGGAAACTAGAATATAAAAGCATGAGATAGAACAAAAGAATTTGAGGAGTAAGTTTTGAGAAGTCTGTAATAATAACTATAATAATAACTTTCAGCACACTAGTAGTAGCAAACCTACCACAAGCCGTAGGGCCATGAGATGATCACTTTATAAAAGAAACTTTCAGAAGATAAGGCGACAGCAGCAAACCTTTGCTTTGCATCTATGTTCATTGTTGAAAATCTTGGAAAGGCTGTTCTGCCAAGAACCTTTTATGGGTAACTCATCAGAGTTTTTTGGGTACCTGTGGGTACCAAGACCCTTTCATGTGTAACTCTTTCAAATCAGCATTTGTTAAGAGTTTAGAGGACAAACGGACAACATAAAAGCAAGTTACTAGAACCAGACAACGTTAATCCAATAACTATAGAAAAGTGAGGAATGAAGTAATTTTACTAACTGGCAGATAATGACTCTTTTAGTTGGACACCTTTAGGTTGTTGGATATAAATGCAGTCTGAGGCCAGTATTAAAAGGGTGTTTACTCAGGATGTTGTCTGTGCTGATTAGAAACTACAGTAACGTACAGAATTCATGGACACGTGGTAATTATAATAGTGGAAAAGTCAACAGAGCTTTGAGAAAAAAAGCTGTGCCTTAAACTTTTTGGAGCACACTGAAGGAGTTACCAAGAATACGTGTAAGGTAGTTTGAATTTGCTATGGTAGGTAGGATTTCCAGAAGTCATTCGGTAGCCTTCTGTATGGAAGAGTCAGTCCTCATGTGGATAATTAGTTAATAATTAGAGACAGATAATTGGAGACAAGAAGTGAAGTGGATAGGATGCTTCTCAGAGGTAATACCTGTTACAAAAATATTCAGGGTAGAAGGGTTGAGATCCACCTTTGAATGACTGCAGTTAAGTCCAGAGTGGATGAGGAGGTGGCAGTTAAGCTGAAGTGGGGCATGTGGAACGTGTAGCTCCTTGCAGGAAGGAACGCTAGTTTGGGATTGCAATAAATAGTTCTGTGGGAGCACCCATTTAGTCTCAGAAAGATTAATTCCATAAATTGTTAGGATAACAACAGAGAATAAAACAAAATTGGCCGTTGTCTAGGTCCATGGTACGTTTGCATTTGACTGCTGTATTGGTGCAGGCTTGGGAGCGCCCTGGGAAGAACAGTGCTTGCTTCTGTGTTTATCTAGGTGGCTGAGATGTTTGTCTTGGTGTAGGTTATAACACTTGTTTTTTTGTTTTGGGTTTTTTTTTTTCCCTGAATGATAGAGTAGCTTCAATAAATATCTCCCATTCTTTGCTGTTTAAAGAAATGTTGTGATCTGTTCCATGTGATGAGATGTAGCAATGGAAACGGCTGTGCTTAGCATGAAATCTGCACTTGACACCCGAGGATATATGTATTTCAAAGCCTCTGAAAAGTGAAGATGGGAGCAATGATTATTGTTAAACTGTAGAGTAAACTTGGCAATGTCAACAAGGGCACTTGAATCTTCTTGATTCCCCATGAGCGCTGGAATTTATGCAAGGGGTGAGAGTCGCCCCGGTGGAGACTGCTGGGGAACTAAAATTTGAATTTGGAGTTGGTGATCAGACCAGTAATGGAGTTGCATGACCAGCCAGTATCCTCCTGCATTTTGGTAGGCTGGAGTGGAGGACAGGACTTGGATGACGAAGGAAAATGTTTGAGGATGTGAACGTACAATAGTTTGAATAGATCAATATTGCAGCTGTGGTGTACCCACCTGGTTAACAGTTGCAGTCCCTTTCTTCCCTCCCTTTCATCTTGTGTTGGTACTGGAGCTTTTCTCCCTCCCAGAGTGTTTAGGGAGTGGTACCAAAGACTAACCTTTCTGAAAATATAAAATGCAACGAACAAATCAAATGATTTAGCTTCCTGAACGGAGTGTTTCTGGGACAAATGGATGCCAGTATACGAGAGAGGAGCGCATGGTGGGGGGGAAGAGGAGAGAAAAGATGATGCTTAGGACCGCTGTGACAGAAAGGTGTTCTCTTTGAGACACCTTGCAGCTCCTCGGGCATATATAACCTGCGCTCTTACAGACATGGGATACGGAGGCCTGCTCAGTGTAACAAAATATATTTGAGACCAGTCTCAAGGCACGTTTCTGGGTTTAAAAAAAAAAGTTACCCGAAGGAGAATTAATAAAAAAACCTAACACTGGCTGTAAATTTGAATACTTAAAGATTCAAATTTTAAATATTTCCAGTAATATTGAGCAGTTAATTTCTTTTTACAGAATATCCTTGTTTTTTTCAAGTTTATGGTGTCCTAGTTAGTACATTATACTGTCCTGAAAATTTTGAAAATCAGTGTGATATTTCAATGTCTTATATTTTCATAATATATTTGTAACTAAGAAATAATAAAAGAACTCACAATGAACCTTATAACTGCTAGCCAGAATTCAGATTTGTATTTTTATTTCTTTACAGGATCTGGAGTTTCATGGAGTAATGAGATTCTACTTTCAAGACAAAGCAGCTGGAAATTTTGCAACAAAATGTATCCGTGTCTCTAGTACTGCCACAACTCAAGATGTGATAGAAACTCTTGCAGAGAAGTTTCGACCAGACATGCGAATGTTGTCATCCCCTAAATACTCACTTTATGAGGTGCATGTCAGTGGAGGTTAGTATTTATTCACAAAGTCTTTTCTGCGTCCACACCGCCTTCCTATCCACCCCCAGCCAAAATATCTTTAGGTGTGTCCGCAGCTTCTGAACCACATAAGACTTGAGGTTTTTGTTCCTAAGTATGTTGCTACTAATTGTTATGTGGGGAAGTGGTATTTCAAAACCAAGTAAGTATGCATATCTGGCCTGCAGTTTATGTAAATTTGGATTATAATCTATTAAATGCTATACTTGACATCCTGTTAATTTGTTGGCATTTGTGAGAGAGTTGCTATTTCTAGGACTAGTAGGTAAAGACTATATTTATAATGGGACAATAGGAGTGCTAAATTGGAGGACTTAAAAGAGTACATCCTCAGTTCTTTGATGTTGTGGGCCTTTGATAGGTAGCCTTATAGTGGATGTTCCTTTACTGCTAAATTGGGGGAAGTTCAAGATAGTATTGTTTGAAGCCGCTGCGTTCTTAAACAGATCCTTTCATGTTACCTGTGAAGAACTTAGATACCTAAATACCCTTTTAATGTGCTAACATTTGTGTCTCCCACCCCAGTAGAAAGCTTCAGGTTGGAAGGTGGTAGTGTGTGGTGGTGTTGGAGACAAGAATAGGGGAAACTAGCTTTTTGTTGTGCCTTTTTTTTTTTTGGTAGTTTGGAAGCTTACACAAGTGGTTTAACTGCCTTAAACTCATCTTTTGAAAGACTTGAAATAATTTAATTTGAGATACAGAATGTAAATTTATTGGGATATGTGTCGCTTTTCATGGTGTACAAATGATGACTTGATGCGAATTATACAGGGTTAGGGAAAAGTGCATTTGTCATCACTAATTAAGCAATGAATAGTATGTGGTTTTTCTGCTTTAGTTTTCTTTAAAAATCTGTTTGCACTGTATCTATAGTCAAAATGAAATGGTTTCCTTTGTGGAGCGAGTTCCTGATGTCTCAAACGTGGTTCGTAAGAGAGACACCTCGTTCAATAGGAGTGTTTCTCATTAAATAAAATGTAACTGCAAACACATCATTGTCTTGCTATGCACATGTACTGTTTCCTACTTCTGGAAGGGAGATGAAATGTTAGAACTTGTTTAATTTTTTTAACCACTCTCAGATTTTTTTTCATATACTTAAAATAGATAGAAAAAATTTCATTTAGTGTATTGTATTATATTATATGTGCATAGTGGATTTTTTTTTTATTATTCCATAATCTGGTTTATTTTTCTGCAGTCTTTCCAGAACAGTAGTTCTTGGGCCACAATCAGACTGGTTACATTTAAAATAAGGAAAATTAGTATTTGGAAGTCTCACGAAGCTATGAAGTTTGAAACAGTATAACTGTAGGTATAACTTCTCCTCCTAAGTGATAATCTTGTGCTTCCAGACTTCAGTTCTGACAAAGGAGGTATGCAAGACTATGTAGACCTTTAGCTTATGTAGACAGGGGGAATACATTTAGGCTGGTTGCTGGAAAGGGGACCTATATTTCTACCTCCCCAAGCTTTCTGTCCCTATACTTACAAGGGAAACATCAACTTACATGTACTGTTCAGCAAACTTTTTGGTTTTTTAAGAGCATAACTTGTTTCTAAGTATCTTTTATTCTTGGGGGGGGCAAGTAACTGCTACTGCTTTTCATTTTTTTGAAGAAGAAAGAAGATTAGATGTAGATGAGAAGCCTCTTGTTGTACAGTTAAACTGGAACAAAGATGATCGAGAGGGAAGATTTGTTCTCAAGAATGAAAATGATACGCTTCCTCCGAAGGTGAGTCTTTAAGAAGGAGTATGCTAGTGGTAACAGCAGTTGAAATGTGTGGGACTTTATATAGCAAAACATAATTTTTACTGTTCTAATTCCTGAAAACAGCTGCTGATAATGACCTTTGGTATCTGGAGCAAGTCTTTTTAAATACTTAAAATGCATCTTCACAACACAGCATTTTTGTGATCTTTCAGATGGCTTGTGATGCTTTGATCTATGAAGCTGTCTAGTACTGCATTGTGTAATGCCCGGAGAACTTAGAGCTTACTTTGTTCTAATATGATGAAATAAAAATTTCCTCTAATAGTATATAAGGCCAAACACCTAGGAGGTGATCCTACCTCTTGCAGAGCCTTTAAAAGGGGATGCCAGAGGGAGTTAAATAACTAAAAATTGTTACCTCCCTAGGTAACATTCTGTTTCTTAACAAAACTGATGGGAGCCCATTTCCTTTTGGGGAGGNTTGGGTTTTTTTTTTTTTTTTCCCCTTCCAAACGCTGACATGTGAACATCAGTTATACAAAAGTTTTTTTTATGTTAGCTATTTAAACATTAAATTAGATCAGACTTTGGCTCCTAAAGTCATATAATTATATATATTATATCTAACTTTGCTTATGGCTACGGAAAACATGCTGTTCAGTGTGGGCTATCTTCAGACAAGGTTTTCATTTTGGGCTGAGCACTACATTTCTTTTGCTCATGAATTAGAGCTTGTTAATTTAAAGGTGCTTTGACTATAGGGACATGAGCTATTCTTACACTTACTATACACTTTTGACTACAGGTTACATTCACGTTAGAGGTGGGGAGGGAAAATTAACAATGTCTTGCACTACGTCTACCAGACTTGCTATACCTATTCATTGAATTAAGCAATCTTCAGTCTTCCTTCTTTGTGTTTTTCACTTCCTAATAGAAGCGAAAAGATCTGCATCTTCCTTCTCTCTTCTTCTATTTTCTCTACAGAAGGCAAATGAGGCTAAGATTGCAGGTTATCTTGTGTATGCAAGGAGCAGAAATCGGAGAACACTGGAAGGACAACTCCGAAAAATATACCATAGAGGAAGTGTCCTCTGTGAAGTTTTTCCTTCTGCAGTTTGTTCTTATCAGATGCTCCAACACAGATTAAGCACAGTGTTGTTTTGTGAAGTGTTTTTACTGGGAGGCAGAAATTTGTTTTGCAGCCTTCAGTTAATCTTGGAGGCCAAGTAGATAGTAGGCATTATTCAGGTAGAATTCTGCAGTTTCTTCGCTTTCTTGAGTACAAGGTGCTCATTCAGTTCATACCTGCTTTAGAAAGCAAACATGATTTCATATTCCATGTTATTCCAGAGAGTATTAGTCCCATTCCTCTCTAATGCAGTATTGTTGGCTGGAGTGTTGTATTTTTGTTAGTGATACTATGTCTTAATCAGATTTATCTGGAAAGTTAAAACCCGTATTAACTTTTCATTGGAATAAAAATGATGGAAGTTGTTTTCAACTCATTTATTTTTAGAAGGCGCAGAGTAATGGCCCTGAAAAACAAGAAAAGGAGGGAGTAATTCAGAATTTCAAACGAACTCTCTCAAAAAAAGAAAAAAAAGAAAAAAAGAGGCGTGAAAAGGAGGCGTTGCGACAAGCATCAGATAAAGATGATAGACTTCTTCATGGGGATGATATGTAAGTGTGTTAAACTTTGATCAGCTCATATAACCTACATCTTACTTTAAAGGATTCCTCCTCTCTACCAAATAAGTTGTTATTTCTTTCAAAAGTAGGTAGTTGTTGGGGTAAATAAGTTGGGTACAATATCATCGTAAACCAAAATATGTGGGGGAAATTTCTGTGGTTTGTATGTACATTTTGCCGCAACATCTGTTTTTTAAACCATGAAATAAGCTTTTTTCCACCTCTTTGTCCTTGTATGGAAATTGACACATGCTTGGTGACATGGACTTTCTGCACTGTGTTTGTTTTTGAACATTTACTCTGGAGTGGGTTTATTCCTCTTCCCTGTGTTTGATTGTTCTGTCTTTTGCCAGAAAAATTAGTATGTGTAAGTGTTTGCATTTGACTTACCACCTGACTATCAGTATGTTTTTCTCAAAGATGTATTTCGGTAGCCAGTCTTCTAGGTTCTTCAGCTCTTGCTCCCAAACCCGCTGTGCCTTATTCATTGAGACAGGGCAGGGCATACAGTAATCCTTGTACAGAAAACTGGAGCACAAGAGTCAGGCGTGAATAACTATATTTAGAACTAGAAAGCTGAGAAAGGTCTAGATTGAATTAAACTTTGTCTCTGTATCAGATTCTGTAGGTTTCATTTGTAATACACCAGAAAAAAAATCATTAATGGTGCATTTTTAACATACTCAGAAAGAAAATTAATGATGAAAACTTATTAATTGATAACAGATTCTCGGAGGTAAAAGAAGTAAGTCAACTGGTTGGCATAGAATAGAGGATTTAGCTGCTCAGCTTGATTTTTTTTTTTTTTTTTTTGAGTTCATGATTGTTTTTTGTATGTGTTCTTCATGGATATGTTTGCAATGTCCTTCAGATGTCAGCATGATCTTCCCAGTACTTAACTTGATTTCAATTTTTTTTTAGTTAAAATAGAATTGTATTTAGGTGCATTAGCAAAAGCATGAACTGCAAGCGCATGCAAACTCTGCTTCCACATGATTTGCAATATTGTAAATCAGAATAAAGTTAGGGGTATAATGTAAAGTTTATTTAATGCCTTTTTTGGGGGTGGGGTGGGGGTTTTCTGTTTTGGGTTTGTTGGTTGGTTTTTTTTCCCCAAANTTCTATTTATTCTTCTTTTTTTTTTTTTTTTTTTTTTTTTCTTTTCTTCCTTTTCCCCTTTTGGAACTAGCAACCATCAATACTTAAATTGGTTGTTGTCTATTTCAGGTGAGCATGGGTATATGAACAGTGTTAATCCTAGCAAAAGTGAAGTTCATGTAGAAACCACCTTAGAATAACTTAATTGATCTATGTCTATGGACTCCAGTTGCCTTTTATCCTTTATGAAGTGATGAGGTATATGTATTTTAAGCTATTAATGACAATTTTTTCTTTTCTTTTTATTTAAACTAACTTGGCAGTGAGAATTCTCGCCTTGCAGCTGAGGTTTACAAAGATATGCCTGAGACCAGCTTTACTCGCACAATATCCAATCCTGAGGTGGTTATGAAACGCCGGCGACAGCAAAAACTAGAGAAGAGAATGCAGGAATTTCGCAGTTCTGATGGCAGACCAGACTCAGGTACTTAAGATTTCTTCTGGTTAAGTTGTAAACAGTAAACTGTTTACTGAGAGAGTATTTGTAAGGCCAGCAACTCCTGTAAATTTGACTGTCTCCAAATCTGCTTTCTCCAACATTTTTTGTACTTTATGGCTAATTTATGATGTAATTGAATGAAGGATTTGTAGAGGTAATATCCCACAGGAGCGTGTTCTGTGATGAGTGCGAGTCAAAGCTTTTAATGATGGGCAAATTGATGGGAGAGAATATGCTCATTGATCTTGCTAACGGTGCTAAACTGAGAAAGAAGGAAGGACAGAATTAGATTTATTAAACTGACAAACTGAGGAAGTCTTCTGAAATAAATGTCATCCATTTTGCTAAGAACAAGCTGAATGACCTGAATGTAAAAATGCAATCAGTAGCACAAATACAAGATGGCAAGGAGCGATTGTTCAGGTCTGCGTGAAGGGTTCTGGTAGATCTTGTGAATATCAACAATCAAGTATTTCATGTTCTTGGGGAAGGGGATAAAAATCATACTGCTTGTATAAACATCAGTGTTAAATGAACGAATGAAGCAATGTTAGTACTAATAAAAAAAACTCAAGTGATATATTCTGTCCAGGGAAGAGCAGTGAAGGAGGAGTTAAGAGGTGTAGAAAACATCATCTGAGGGAAATCCTAAGTGGGCTTTTTAAAGCGAGGGGAGGTTCTTGAAGGTCAGCACAAATTTGCTGTCAACTTGTGAAAGGTCGGTTCTTCATCCAGTCATTGTCGCTGTTTCATTTTATCTTCAGGTAATATTAAGAACAGTGAAGCGCTGGGGAAAAGGCTTGCTTAGAGAAATTAGGAAGCCATCACCGGAGGTTTTTACCAGTGGCGGAGACAAATTTGTTTCAGGGATGTTATGTAACTTTTCTCCTATTAGTGGATTGATTAAACGATTTCTGAAGGTGTTCATTCTTATATTCTGTTAGAAATATGATGAATGGCTGCATGTTTGTCTTTTTAGCATTGTTAATTAAATTTTGTTTCCAAGGTGGGACACTGAGAATTTATGCAGACAGTTTAAAACCAAATATACCATACAAGACAATCCTGCTGTCCACTACGGATACTGCAGACTTTGCAGTTATTGAAGCACTGGAAAAATACGGTCTGGAAAAGGAAAATCCCAAGGATTATTGTATTGCTCGTGTAAGTGAAGTTACGAAGTCACAGTCTTCTCAAGCTGCTTATTTGATTTTGTTCCTTGCAATAGCTTTAAAACTAAGTGGAAAGACTCTGGTAGTTCTGCAACTAATTTTATTTATTTATTTTTTTTTTTTTTTAAATTTAGCAGCCTCAGGAATTCCAAAGTGATTTGTCAGGTTTTTGTTTTTAAAACCTAAATCATCCAATCTTGCTAAATTATTACTTGCTACATAGAAAAACATTAATAATGAAAGTAGCATTTCTGTATTTGGCACTGTGGTTTTATACCACTAAGTGTGCTTATGGTTTCCGGATGTACAAACTAATATTTAATTCTGTGGATACCTAGATATGCTCTTGCCTTATGCCTTTCAGTGGTAGTTTACCCTCATTACACATAAGAAAAGACCAAACATTTAAGTGAAACTTACGTTTACTTTCAGAAGTTAATTATTTTAGGAGTTCTAAATGAATTGTATAGAATTGCTGTTTCTTAGAGCTATGGCTTTATCAAAAAGTCCCATGGGCAGTACTGATTAAAGGTTACAAACTTGTGTCCATATCATTTTCTGAAGGAGAACAGTGAGATTTGAAAACTTTTGATCCTTGTTTGAGTCCAATCTTTGGTTACATTTCCGGATATTATTTGTCTAATAAACTTGGATTTATTGCTCCTTAAAATGAGGAAAGAAAGCGGAAGATGTTTGTGTCTCATCATATTGTAGTCTCTTCCCCTGTCCCTTCTCTAGTGCTTAAAGTGCCACTGGAAAACAGTAAGAAAGTTTATATTATTTGCTATTCCCTGCACTTTCTAGCTGCTCTAAAGGATGTAGATATGTCTTTGGTCTTAAAATTGCTTTATGATTTGTTTTTTAGGATATCTTTGAGTAAACTTAGTGTATACTTTGGCTGTACTTACAGCCTCTAGTGATATAATTATCTGGGAATTGACACATTGCTCTAATGTCATTCTAATTAGTAGTAAGGAAACTGTACGGTGGTAGTGCTCTTGTAGTTACGTAACAGTGAACTAGTCTTAGTTTTATTGTTCCAACAGTTTTGTCTTAGTTCTAGACACATTTTTAATGAAGTTCTGGACGTTTTATCCTTGTTTACATTAACCTGAAATTGGGGTCCCAACTGTGAAAGTTAATTTTACTGAAGTAAAGTAAAATTTAACATAGGTTTTATTATAGAGGGGAATAATTTTGTAAGTAAGAGGGTTTTTTTATGACACAGCGTATTAAAAATTGATTCTCAGTTTTGGCTGCAAAGTATTTTCTATATGTAGTTTTAATTATGACAATTATCTTCATATTGTGGATTCTATAAATGAAATTAATGATTCTCAGTCACTGATCTTATTAGATAGGCTGCTGACTTGACATGCTCATTTTTCTGCTGGTTTGATAGAATTGTGGGCTACAGCAGAGGCATCGTGACTGAATGTGGAAGATAATTTTGCATCAGTCTGTTTAGTTCTGAGTTAGAGGGTATTATGAAATAGTTATATTTTAGGGAATGTATTGAACTGATTGCACACTTACCAGGAAAAACTATTGCAAGTCACTGTTGTGGTGGTGGTTCCCTCTCTGCTCCCCTGGTCTCTGATCTTGTGTGGGGATGTTTAGCATAGAAAATAGTCTGAGGAATATTGCTTTGGTTTTGGGGAAAGATTAACAAAGTCTTTGCTGTGAAGCAAATTGATGTAAATTAGTTTTCTGGAAAGTACTTCTGGAAAATATTTTGTTTTTTCCAAGCAGCACATCTTGATATAGTAAGTTTCTATACTGACATAAGTTGTATGCCTATGTTTACATTTGAAATACCTGAGTAGTCTTCATTGAAAAATAGCAGATCTTTTGTTATACCTCTCAGTGTAGAAGACCGTACTATTTTGCTCACCGTAAGTCCTAGTAGTTGGCTAAAATCTACTTGGCCTTTCTTAGTGCCTCTGCTGATGCAGTGCTTGGGTTTTAAATATAATAATGCTTCCCTTATTAAAAAAGTTGAGTATTTTTAACCTAACTTTAAAATCTAGTTTTTGCCAAATATTTTATAAAGCTACTTATTTGTTTGAAACATTAAAATGTCCTAGCTCTAGCTTGCTGTGTCTTTCATCACTGTTTTCTTTTTTGGAAACTCACAAATACAGTGCTAAAAAAGTCTCATGGCCATTGGTACTCCGTTACACTGAAGTTTTATAGCTGTTCTTTACCCCTGGTGGGGCTTCTGCCCCTGTTCTTCTGACACTTCACAGTGTTCTGTGGAAGACGAATCTATCTTGCATGTGTTCCTATTCATTACTTTTTGTTGGGTTTAAAACGGTTTACAATGGAACGTATAACTTCAGTTTCTTTTGGTGGGGATTTTTAAATGTTTTGTTTCTTTGGGTGGCAGGTGAAGTGTCTTCAAAGAAGGCTTAAGCAGTTGACATTTACTTAGCTATTAAGATGGATTTTAAGTTATATGACAAGACCTTTATAAGGCCGCATAAGTACCTGTAATAAAGTTCACTCACTTTTGAAGTTTCAGTTGAAAGATGAACATTGTAAGAATTTTTCTTAATACTTACCATTGACAACTTTTATTGTAAATGGCAGTTTCCTGTTAGTTTCTTGCTTTCATTCCCTGGTTTGCTGTGTATTGGGCTGTACCTTTATACCTACTTCTAAAGTGCTTTTCTATTTAATCAAGTAAATACAAGTTTGTTCCAATACATGTTTTGTTTGTTTCAGTTTGCTCGATTTGAGTTTCACTGAATAATGCAGGGTTCACTGCACTTCTCTCAAGATGTCAAATTAATTAGACAGTCTTCCAAGCTACCTGTGCATATTCACTTGGGGCATAAGACTTGAGGCATGCAGCAAACCAGTTACCTCTTAAAAGTAGAATCTTGATTAGACTTTTGCTTTAGCATGCTCTTATTTTCCACTCAAGGATAAGCCATAAATAACTTTTTATAATGTCAAGCAAAAACATGCAGTTCATGGTGATTAGTTTCTGGGTTCGTTTTTTTTTAAGTAACAGACTTACAGACATAAGGCTTAAAATATTTTTTAGCAAGTTCCATTGTTTTTGGTTTTTTTTCAGGGGCATGTGCACAGCCTGTGTTCCCAAGTTGTAAAGAAAATTGAGGATTAATTTACTTGAATAAGCAGATGTATTAAAACATACAGTAGATATGAGGGCTTTTTAATTAAAAACCATAAAAATGACAAAAGAGCTTATTGAAGACCTTTTATAGCAAGTTTTTTTGTGCGTGAAACTTTTGCTAAGGATAGATCTGATAACTTTATCTGTAGCTGTTACTTACCACAGTATTTGAGTATTGTCTTCTCTTGTTTATTCCAGCAAATGCCTTGGAAGTTAAGTCCTTAGTTCTTATGGGCTTCATTTAAATTTTTTAGCTTGTATTTTCTGCGTGTTTCACTGAATTTTAAATTAATAAATATAGATTGGAATGACTTTATGATATTTTGTGTATGCTCATGAATGGAATTGTGAGGAAGCAGAGTATATTCTTCCTTATTGTCTGTTACGAGTTTGTTTCAATTCATAGGTTGCCAGCTGACAACCTGCTTCCAAGACTTGTGATCTTAATCTGATTTTACCCATCTCCATCTCCTACTCTGTTGCAGAAATCAGGGAAATGTCTGTGCCTGATCTCAGCAGTCTGTATGGATTCAAATTCATGAAAGGATATTTAACTGCATCTTCTCTTTTTCAAAATGAAAGCAAATCTCTACCCATGAGCCAAAACCTAATCATAATGTGAACTTACTTCCATGTTTTTCTGTTATTCTAAGATGTAGGAATTCCAGCTTTGTGTCTGACACTGAAGCAGCATTCGCCTAAAACATAGACATGTTTTCTAAAACGGCTTCATCACAATTAGAAGTCTTCTGGCCTGCATAGGTTCAGGTGTGGTGCTTTGTGTCTTCCCGCAGGTTAGGTCGCACACTTTAAGTAAGGCATGTCTCAGTTATCAGCTCACACTTCCCGAGGAGGAACAGTAACTGGCTGGGAGGACGAGGGGATTAGTGCTTTTGGGACCCGTCTTCTCTAACTTGTCCAGTTTAACTTTGGTGCCGTTAGACCCAATGCCAAATACAGATGCTTATCCAAGTTCCAAGGCAGAAGTAATATCAGAGTCAAGTAGTAGCACCTATGTATTTATGTCTCACCTGTCCTCTAACTTGACTGCATTTGGGTTTTCTTTGGTTTTCTTCCCAGTCCAGTATTGGTCAGCCCCTGATATGCATGTAGTTCTTGTTTTGTAACTAGTTACCTTCTATCTTGAGGGCTTTGGAATTTAAAAATTGTTGCTTGCTGAATAAGGGTTGAAACACAGTGTTACTTTAATTAGCTAATCAAAATTATGCCATAGGTATAATTGATTTTAAAATCTGAGTAGTGAAATAGGAAAGAGTGGTTTGGCAAGATAAGATTTGAGTGTAGATGTGTTTCTGTTTCCCTTCGGTTTATACATTTTAATGTTTTCCTTGTTTTATAATATCTTGTCTATTTGAAAATCTAATTAAAGATAATTTAATTAGTCCTATGTTTAGCCAGGTTTTGCATAGAAAATGTTTTAGGGGAAGGCCAATGGCTCGATTACATGCTTTTGATCTTAAATGTACTTGTTTCCTGCTTGGAAGAAGATGAAAGGATGTTTGAGGTGGATCTGTGAGAACTTAGTTAACACTGAAATGGGTGTGGAGAGGAGGCGGCAAATAAGAGCAGAAAGCCTCTTGAGGGCTGCAGCGTAGTAGGGTGCAGTAGCCAATAGCTGTATTACTTCAGAAGGTGTTTCCTGGGTCATAGTTCAGACGTGGGAATAATTTTGAGTAGTTTGTTTAAAAAAGAACTGTCTGTGAATTTAAATAACATTGTTAGGATCACAAATGATGGAGTAAAATGTTTTTTTTTTTTTTTTATTCAGCTTTGGAAGATCTATCTTTAACTTAGAAAGTACTCATGTACTGTAATACCGCCTGTCATTGTTTTTTATGCTTGATTGCTGTGGGGAGTAGTAATGCAAATGTGCATGAAATCACAGAGTCAGAACTCATGAACTGAGGTTTTTCCCTTCCTCTACCTTGTAAGGATATAGCTGTAAAAGGTATGAACAATCTGTGGTTCTGTTCCCAAAGTATACTTAGTTTTGGTTCTTCCTTAAAGCAAAACAGCATGAAGCAATCCTGTGAAATGCTCCAGTTGCGCCCTTAGTCTCTGTGTAGACCAGGTAAAGATTGGGTAAGACAAGGATGCAGGAGTCTCATGACATTTTCTTTGCCGGCTTGTCTTGCCATTCCTAAAGATACTCACATGTTGCATTAGCAAAACAAAAGGTTGATTTCAAGTGCGTGCGATAATAAAGGAAATTTCAGTTTTATTTTTTACTGTCACCTCCATGGATAATTTTTTTTTTTCTTCCCCTTGGCTGTTGAGAAATTGGAATAAATTTATTTACTGGAAGATGGTCTTGTCTACCTTAAGTGTAACTTGCTTTCCTTTGCTTTTTAAATATATCTGGTGTTCTGGGAAGCGGGATTTAACTGTAACAAGAGGGAAGAGAAGAGAGTTAGAAAAAGTCTTGGAAACCAAAATGCGTTTCAAGTTACTGAATTCTTTTGCTTTAATAAACAAAAAACCAAACAAAAAATAATTGGAAGATATAGCCCTGAATCCTCTGTTCGAATTGTCCACTAACAGCTCTGAAAACTGATAATGGGTCTTTTCTAGGTCATGTTGCCTCCTGGTGCTCAGCACTCTGATGATAAAGGTGCTAAAGAAACTATTCTTGATGATGATGAGTGTCCACTGCAGATATTCAGGGAGTGGCCTAGTGATAAAGGTATGTCTAAAAAGCTTAAAGAGGTTTTTGTACTTTGGGTGTCGTAAGCCATGGTGTGGACCCCTGTTAAGTAAGAAATTTGAACATATATTTTGAAGTGTTTTGTTTTCAGGCACTTTTAATACTAGGTGCTTTTAAAGTTTTTTACTGTTTCATTCACCACTGTTTATAGTAATACACCTTTAGACAGTAGAAGGGTTTTACGTTCTATCCTGAAGTTTCTAAATTATCCACTGTGGAGAAGTATGCTATTAATCTTTTCATGGTTTTAACTTAAAAATAACTATGTAAACAAGTGTCAGAAACTTAGTAAGCTGAAAGTAATCCTATGGAAAGCTTACACGTTAATAGATATTGGATGTGTGCTTGTTCACTGATAGTGAGACTCAAAGGATGTATAATATTGTGTTCTAGGAATACTAGTCTTTCAGTTGAAAAGGCGGCCTCCTGATTATGTCCCAAAGAAATCCAAGAAAATAACTGATGGGAAGCCATTAAAGGGGAAGGAAAGAGTTGACGGGTCTGGCTATGGCTCTTGCCTTCCTCCTGAGAAACTACCGTACCTGGTAGAATTAAGCCCAGGTAAGAATTCTGGTTATCTAGTAGTCTGAATTACATTATTACATAGTCATTTAGATTTTCTAAAAATGAAACTTTAATTGGAAGCACAAGAAAGTCTCTTGGCAGTGTAAGTGAATGCCACGTCAGTTGTTCTTCTGATGTTGGATTCTGAATTGGAGCTATCGAGGTAGAGCTGCATATTGTTTAGTAGGAAATATTTGGAGTAAAAAAAGGGGAGAAATGATTGACTAAGACTTTATCTCTATTAGCATGGCTTTAAGTATGAAGTTTTAAGTGTTTCAAAAACAAAAAAATCATTCAGTCTTCAACTTCCTTTGGATTTTAGAGTTTTAAACTTGATAATAAGTACAATAGTTTAACATGTTAGACTTGTGATTTGGGGGGGGAGGGATGACCAGAAAAGGACTGCTTAAATCTGGTTTGGTTTATGTCACAAGTATGCTGTAGCATACCTAGTAAGATGTATTTGACAGTGCCATACATGAAAACTACATTTTTAGAGGGACAAGATCATGAATTTTTAAATCAAACTTATTTGCTAAACATTTTTCAGCCTATAGGGAACCTTCAGATCACTAGCAAGGCTGGGTTTTATTTTGGCATCATTATAACTCTCTGGGCTGCGTTGTATTCTATAATTAATTTTATGATCTAGGAACAGCCAGGGAAGCTTGATTGTTTATAGCACAACAACTGATAAAACACATGCAGCTTCTACTCTTAACTTCTATTATCTTCATATTCAAAGATTTAGATTTGGACTTTCATTTTTGGTGATTTAGTTATTTGCAGCTCAAAAAAAAAAAGTGCCATCTAGTATATTGTGTTCTATATGCTGAGATTTGATTTGCATATTAATATTTTGGGTTCTTTTAATACAGTACTTTCGACTTCTTTTCTTGTGCTCTAAATGAGTCTTCGTGGAGCCTAGTCGCTTTAGTATTAAAACGTTGTGCTTGGGCAGTGGAGCAAGACATCCATTAACTGAGAGAGGAAAAACAATCTGAAATGCCACAGGTGGCAACCCTGTGTACTAAGTCTTTGCACATTGCCTGTGGGACTGACCTATTGTTCATGGTTTTTCTTCTAACAGCTTGTTGTCGCTTTTCTAAACAATGAGGATTGTTTCATTCAGTAGCTTTGTAGTTCTGATGTCTTTATATTCTATGCAGTTTCTAAAGTTGAAAGAGTTTAATGCACTTCATCCTTATAAACTGAATAAGCAGTTTCTGGCTACAGTTTCACCCTTTCCTGTCTTTTCTTTTCCTGCCCTCTTCCGCATGTTCTGCATGGTATCTGTCCTGCTGGTGCTGCCTTCACCTGGGTCCTCTGCATGTGTTTCTAACCCCAGGGAGAAGGAATCACTTTGCCTACTACAATTATCACGCTTATGAAGGTAACGCTATATTTAATACTGTTCTCTCATTAGTCACTAAAAACAACATTGACTGTAAATCTTTTGTTTCTTTTTGACAAATGAAAGACTTATCTTGCTTACCTTAACTTTTTCCAAGGGACTGCTTCTGTGAAGTAGTTATCTGTCTTGTCAGCTGCCATTTAATTATTCTGTCTGTAAACAAACATCAAATAGATCATGAATGTGCTGTCATCCAAAGAGTTCAACCTTCCAGCTAAGGGTAACAACTAAATTTCATAGAGTGGTTTACAAGCAGTGTTGTGGTAGAAAGAAAAACGTTCCTTGATCCATCTGCTTGCAGAATTCATAGTTAAAAAGTGAACGGGGTAAATGGCATGGAACTTAATTGTGCTTTTCAGTGTTTGACCCTGTTGATACAGTGGATGAAATCCGTGATGATTTTTATGTGAAATAGTGTTTGGACTGCTGGTAAAGTGACCTCACTTTCTGCTCTGTGGCGTTCCGTAGCATCCTTTAGTATTTCTAATGCCTGGTTTGTGGTGTTGTCTAACATTAACAGTGTACATCAAAGAGACTTAGCCACATTAGACAGTAGAGTCTTGTTCAGTATTATCTGTAGCATTTGAAATTGATAACCTAACCTACAAATCATTATGGATCTTTGATTCACCTTAGAGTGAGCAGATATGTCCTGCCTTGGCCAAACAGACAAGAATACAAAGCCACTTTCTTCTTCATTGTGAAATGTCTACCAAAATACATTTTCCTTTTCTTAGCTTTTTAGCATCTGTTTCCTCATTTTATTTTCTAGACTGGTCTAAAAGTACTATGTCTGTTGGTGTTGCTCACCCTTTCATGGCTGTGGAGAGATATTCCAGAGAACAGAAAAGTTCCGTAGAGTGTGCTTGAACTAATAAGCATAGACAAGCTGTGCAGGAACACCTGACCATTGAGTAGAAAGCTTGAAATTTATTTGTGTCTCACTGGAAAAAAAAATTAAAAGTTCTTAAATCTTTATCTTGGAGTGTGAAAGGGAGGTCTTAGTGCTCTAGAGCCCAGTCTTTGGAACAATGCGTATTTGTTCCAATACTTGCATTTATTATAGAAATAACTCCTGTAGAAGTGTCCTTCTGTCAAAACATTTGCTGTTTATATTCTTGCAGAAGAACCTGGCAGACTTCAGTTTCATGCCCCGTGCAATTGCACAAATTCAGTAAGTTTGCTACTGTCTGAAGATCAGACTCCGCGCAATATGGTAGAGGATGCACTTCAGGAGCTTGTGGCTGTAAATGTGGCAGTCAGCAATTGTCTCCATCTTCCAAGTCATGTAAATGAACCAATAAACTCAGATGAATCTGATAGTAAAAGAAACAGACTGGATAGACTGAAGTGAGATATGGCAGTATGCTGAATAACTGATACAATGTTATCTGTGAATATGGCTGCTGATGAGTTCAGAGATGTTGTTAACTTCAGTTAATATATTTAATATTAGTATCATAATATTTAAAGGCTGAGAAAAATGACAAAAAGCCTTTTTTTAGGATGTGAGCCTCTCAGGTTTATCCTGCAAGCCTGAAATAAAAACTATAAAGCATTAAAAAAAAAAATGAGCAAAACTTTTAGGCTTTTCTCCCTGTCTCATCACAAAAAAACAGCCCAGAGCTGTAGAATTTACAGCAATGGGAGATCCTGGGAACATGCAGATATAACAACTCGGAAAGAAGAATTACAGAAGGTTGGAGAAGCTTGAAAGCCTTGGCCAGTGCTGTTTTCCTGCCCAATTTTCTTTCTGAGAACAGAACTGCAGTATCATATGTGGTAACGCTTTTACACATTAGTCTGAAGGAGTTTTGTTTTTTGTCACATTCCTCAGTGAATCTTCCTTTACTCAAAATGTTTACTATTGGCTCTTTCTGCTGGAAGTGCACATCTTGTCTGAAATCTAATAACAGAATTATCTCCTGAATCCGACGTGATATTTCAAACCTGCCCAACCAGCCTCTTAAACTTCTTACTGTCTAAACTCTTAGCACTTGGGAACTTGTGCAGGAAATGTGCTGCTTTTCAGTTGTGGATTTAACTAATTTTTAAGTGAATAGGTGCAGTCCCTTGTGTGGACATTTTTGTTCAACTTTGGTCTTACTTGTTTTCTGTGATCTGATCTTCATTGTTTGGTTTAGTCTGTTTCTAAGTCGATACTATTTCCCAGCTTTATTTCAAGCACTGGATTAGTGAAATCAATTGAAATTATCATCTCCAAAGTGGTGTAGGGTTCACCTTTTAGTGGTGAAGTAATGCATTTAAAATATATATCCATGAAAGGAGGCCTGTCTTGTCTTTTTCTGTTGATCAAAAATGTACACTTGCATTATGAATCACTGAGTTGATGTGCTTACAGTGACTGTTCACTTCTGTTCACTACACAGTTGTTTTTTGGTTGGTTTTTTTTTTTAGAACACTGCTATTTGAATTGTGAATGTTGACGTGTAACTGCATAAACCCAGTCATGAAATCTATTTGTATTGCATCCTTAGCATGGAAAGTGATAGAAAGCCACAGTTTTCACACATTTTACATAAACAGTTTCACTAGTGACTATAGGTGAATAGTAATTTACTATGCATCTTTTTACTCTGCATTGTGTGTTTTTATAACATTTTTTACTGTATGTTTACATGCTTTAGTGTTTTTTGAAAAACCCTTTTTTCTAAATAACTGTTTCCTGCCTGGTCTCTGGTGGTAGGATTTGCTTTCTGATTGAGCGCAACCTCTTGAAATACAAGTTTTCAGTCTGCAATAGGCAGTATACACAGGTGTATACGTATCTTTGTATAAGTACTTCTGTCATGGGGGAAAATAACTTATGAAACTTATTTCAAATGCAAACCGTACCAAGTTTATTTGAACCCTCATATGATGTCTCTGGAAAAGCTTTGTCAGGTAGATAATTGAGTTTAATTTATGCAATAGTGGCTTACTTGGTCTCTTGAATCATAGTTCTTGCTTCTTCAGCTTGTGTCTTGGAGGCACGTTTGGGAGGCACGTTCCAATTCAATTTTCTAAGCTTAAAAAAAAACCAAACCAAAACAAAAAACCTGGATGTTTTCTGCATCTATTTAGCTCTGCTAATGTTATTCAGTCCTCGGTGCCATAAATAGAATACAGGCCATCTTTCTTCCATGCCATGTGTTTACTTATGCACGCACATAAAGTGAACAATTTTGTACAGAACTCACACATTTTCCTTGTGCCTCTTGCTGCTTCTTCTGTATTGTTTATTAATGCCCACCTTTCTGAGAACTTTGACCTTTAAAATTTCTGAATTAAAAGGAAATTGTGTGTCAGATAAAACCCCCAGATACATTATTCCCTTTTTTCTCCCCACAAATTCTGGACCTTAAGTTATATGGCTTGGATCATATGTATCGCCTTTCTGAACCATCAGAAGTCTTTAAAGTTTCATTCTTAGAGGCTAAGAACAGCCTTCTTGAACTGTCATGGTTTGGGGAGCACGGACTCTGCCACAGGTATGGCAGGATATGTATCCTGCTGCAGTCAGTTGAGGAATGCATTCCAAACAACATTTAGACGAGATTCCAGCTGTTGAAAAACAGGAAATACAAGACTTTACACTGTAGTGTAATGCAATACTGTAGTATAATGCAACCTTCCTTCCCTCCTGTATCCCTCCCCTAGAACAAAAGGGCTTTTCATCCTTTTTAGAATTTGTAGTAATTCTCTTCAAGATTAAGATACCTTTACTATAGAAATTGGCTTTTACTGATGGATGACGACATGTATGCTCCAAATAACTTTCAGTAACTCCTTCAATTTTCCTTGTTTTCCTGGGAAGAAAAAAAAAGTGTTTGTAGCTAGTGCTGTGGTTTTAAAGTAAGTTTGGTTTTTTTTTTTTCTTGTTACATTGGACACTCCAGAGAAACAAAACGGTCTTAATTTGCTTCAGCAGAAACATTGTGATACTAAAATGTATTTCTCGTGTGAAAGCACGTTTTACATGACATGCATCTATATTGAGGATATATGATGGTGTGAGGTAAAAGTTCATTAGCAGGAACTTGGTTATTGATTGATTATTCACAAGTGCTGAACTTGGGAATGAGATCCAGAAGTTAAATAAACACTTGAAAAATATAATATTTTATCATGTATTTTACAGAATATTTCAGAAATATGTAGGAATACATTTCTTTTAATTTTTGAAATCTTAAAATTAAAAAGTTACAGGGCGGGGGGAAGTATATTAAGTATAGGGGTGAAATCACTAGCCTGTAAAGCCTGTTCTCTAATCTATGCATAAAGGTCTTAGGAGAAAGTGCCATAAGAAATAAAGACCAAAAGCCCTCGATAATTAGCCCTGACTTTTACGCGACTCAGTTTTGAAATACCAGTATTTTTGCACGTTGAATAAGGATCCTTGCTTCCAAACTGAATCTTGTATCTTTATCATTTATCTTTATCATTATCTTGTATTTTTATCATTTAAAATTTGAAGATTACTGGTGTCCTACTGAAGATGGTATCACTATATGTGCCATAGCTTTAATAATATTTTTTAATGCTTTTTGGGAATGACTTGAAGTCATTATTCATGTCCGCAGGTGGGACATTCTTTGTCTTGCAGCCTCCCTTTTTTGCATCTTCCCTTTGGAGGAGAAATTGGAGAGGAGTCAGAAGTGACAGTATTAGTTTAGTATCTGATGGTATTTAAAGTTGTATTATTTTCTGGGAAGCGAGGAGGATTTGTTTGTATGCCAAACCCCATCTGTGTTAGCCTGTGAAGGCAGCAGCTAGATCCTGTGCTGCATCCAGTGTACCTTGAGAAATTTTATTCTATTTGGACAATATGTTCTTCTGGGGAGAGGAGGAAGACTAACTTTATCTTTGACCTCGTTTTCTTCGACATGAAAATATAGGTCAATGGGACTATAAAGATAAGGCCAGAAGTGCTGCAGTCCTGTATATCAGGACTAAAGCCGTCATAGGTAAACATTTTGTAAGATTCTCTTTTAATGCCTTATTTCAGTAACTGATGAATAGCAAACGCTTTGGCATGATCGCTACCTGACAGTAGATATTGCTGATAATCTGTAATTTTAGTAAGACCAATAAACAGTATTATTATAGAGATCTGCAGATATCTAATTTTCTGAATCTTTTAAACCCATATTGGTATACCCATATAAAATCTTAGAGATTAACAAAAATTGCATTGCTTAAACTGCTAAGGAAATAGAGAAAGTTTTTCAAAGTATGTTCAGAATAGTAGTTCTTGATTATTTTGCACTTGCAGAAAACAGCTGCCCTGTCGAGTGGGCTCTGTCTGCTTTCAATGTTTTTTACACAACAATGAACAAGTTCCTAACAAATCTTGAAAGGCTGTCACTCAGATATTTTTTTGGTGACTGTTGCTACTCTGAACTAAATTGCAATAATGTGGAAATACTGTGTGAGGACTTGAAATTTAATAGGTTGCAAATTAATATTTGTCACTTTCTATACAGATGGCTCTGACTCCAGAGATAAGCCAAAGCTCTATCGTCTACAGTTAAGTGTCACTGAAGTTGGAACCGAAAAATTTGATGACAATTCCATTCAGGTATGGAGAAAAAGCAGACTCAGATGACAGAACTGATCCCATCTCTGGTCAGTTATGTATAATTGTGTAAACTAGCAGGGTATTCTGTGACTACACTTCAAAGCTAGAAGGGTAAAATATTGCTGCAATTTCATGTTAATGGTCGTAACTCTCTGATTTATTTTATTTCCTTCCTCTTGCTTTAAGAGGAAAGGAAAGTAAGGGTTTCATTATTTAAAATGGGGTATTCTTTTTGTCACTGGATCAAATGGTACATATCAGTGTTATTGTAGCTGCTTAATGGCTTTCAAGTCCTAGTCTCAACCCCCTTTAGTGAGGTAGGATCTCTTAAATGTATAAAACAAGCACAGCTGTATGAAGTTTGTGCCAGGGAGTCTCTTACAGCACCCTGGGTCCACATCAGTGCAGTTAGTTGACTTGTAAATACTTGCATTGTGAGATTTCACATCAAAACAAGTGTAAGAAAACAGTTCTGAACAGCATGTAACCAAAAAAGTGAAAAAACTTTTCATTAAGGGATTTCTGCTGCACATTTCAGTTAAATGTGTGTTTTATTATCTCCATTGCAAGAAAAGCTGAAGTGAAACTCAACTGATTTTAGTACTACTCATCTGTGTTAAATTCATAAGCAAGCAAAGTTACTAGTCTGTAAATAGGGTAAGCTGCAGCTCAATCTTCTTGTTTTAATTTCTGCTGCTGTGTAACTTAGTTTATTCCATGTTAATTAATTCCATTTCCAGTTATTTGGTCCAGGAATTCAGCCTCATCATTGTGACCTCACTAATATGGATGGAGTTGTCACTGTAACCCCGAGAAGCATTGATGCTGAAACCTATGTGGAAGGTCAGCGTATTTCAGAAACCACTATGCTGCAAAGTGGAATGAAGGTTCAGTTTGGGTCATCTCATGTTTTTAAGTTCGTGGATCCCACTCAGGACCATATTATTCCTAAAAGACCTATTGATGCAAGTCTTATGGTCAAAGGTCCAAGACACAAAACTGGGTGAGTGAAATTTATTTTCTACCCACTGAGATGAAGGGGAAGACTTTGGAAAAATAGAGAATGAGAGCATTTTAAATGGCCTGTGACTAAACTATGACTTCAAATGAGTTCTGAATAGCTGCTTTTAAGTGTTAAATATATAATAACTATTTTATACTTGAGCTCCACCTTGTGATTTTTTTTAGGATTAGCAAGCATCTTTTTCATTATGAAGTATTCGCACAAGTTTTCCTGATGCTTGCTTCTGTGTTAAAAACAGCGGAATGCCTTATTTTAATGTATTTCAGAGTTCATCCAACCTCCAGGAAAAGTAAAGAATTTGCTGAATGTTTTCAGAGAGCCTGTCTGTTTTTTATTTTTTTCTCAGATAGTAACTTTTAAAATTCTACTAGAAGGATTTGGAAATTAAGTAGGGTAATCAAGAAATGCGACTGTCATGATAGGGAACTAAATGTCTCGATATAGCAACCACTTTTTACAGCGTGATTACTGATGTTCTCATTTCTGTGTTGCAAGGGCTGACAGTCCAGAAGTCCATCCTGTTGTTTCTCTGTATATTCTGATAAGTGCATAATACGAATACTGGTTATAGATTTAGTGATTTGTAGGGGCTCAGGTATTCTGTTTGGTGCCTACGTTCCGGAGAAACAATCTTAAAATCAGGCTGTATAGCATGGAAAAAAAATAACATCATATCTTCCATCCTGTCTGGGTCCAAATGAGGCTACTATTTTAGTATACTGTGGTTTAGAAAAGAAACAAATTGGCTTGGAGATAAATGAGAGAAAGATACTCAGGAAAAGCAGCTCTTCTGACTATTCTTCTGAGTTAATACAGATGTAGGTTTTAACCATTAGTATGTTTTCTCCACGTAATTTTAATATGGAAGTACACCGTGTGCTTGTTGTAGGACTTGTCTGCAGGAAGACTTCTAGCCATTTGGCTGTCATGTAATATTTCTGCTTAAATCTTGAGTTCATTCTACATCTAACCTGCAGATCAATAAACCAATGCTCTCACAGGTTTACATAATCAACTGCAAAGCACTGTACTACTGCAGAGCTTTATCTGGACAGCAAAATCTCTAGCAAAGAGCTATTGCAGCTTGAACAATCAAATATTTTTTAAATCTTTAGAATGAGCAGATAATAAAATGCATTACTATGATTTATGAATGATTTACATTATCACGGTTGTACATCTAGTACTGAAGAGCTGAGCAAAAAATTATAGCAAGTCTACTACAGTGAATACAATACCTTGAATATATTTTTCTGTGTTTTTATATTTATATTATTGTCCTGGTTTGAGGACGGTTGTTTATGTTTATGTGTATTTATATTTTCTCACTTGACTGGGAAAAAATGTAACTAAGAATCTGTGTTTCCAAAGGAAATTATCTGTATAAATATTTGTAGTGTTTTTATATAAAGAATTGATACAGTGTTTTAAAAAGTGAATATTAATTGGACTTACGGTATACCTCTTGAATTTTAATTTACTAATTTTAGCTACTGTGTTGCTTGTTTGTTAAATATTTAGCAATAAAATTTCTAAAAAGTACTTTAAATGTTGTCTTGCTTTTAGAGCTGTTCAGGAAACCACATTTGATCTGGAGGGAGATGTTCACAGTGGCACAGCGTTACCAGCAAGCAAGGTATTATAGTATGAGTAAATTAGCAATAAATGATAAAAGGTCATGTGTAAGTTAGGTCAAAATTACACCATTAGTAGTATTTGGTAAAGTGTGGCCAGTTCATCAGTCTCCCCAGCCACTTCCTGTTGCGGGTGGGCTTGGGTATCATGCATTTTTTTTATTTTATTTTTTTCCCCACAAAACTGTCCTGTTTAAGTTTGTATTAGCATTTGGCATGCACTCCGTGCCAAGAGTAGTAACTTTTTCAGAAAGGAAAATTCCTCAAGCCAGGAATAGTTTCTCCCCAAACTGACCTATTGAAGGCAGATTGCATGCAGGTAGAGATTCATATTAGAAATGATACATCATTATCTCATGTTGGTAGCATATGACTATTGCTATCTGCGGTAGGGTAAATAAATGTTTTATATAAAATGTAAAAGGGTGTTCAGTTTTAATTTAACTAGGCTTTTAAAATTTAATGCATGTGACTTTTGACTTCAATAGAGCTCCTGTACACACATTGACTAAACAAACTGTCTCTGCAGTCATAGTTATAAACATTTTATGAGGTGATAATCTTTTCTTGCTTTCTTTCTGCACTGTCTTTCTGTTAATAAATTCTCTGCCAGAGTTGCATTTTCCAGGAGCAAACGAATAGAGTAAAATGACACAATGGTTAATGCATTTCTTGGTGCTATGATCACATGCCTCAGATGAAATGAGAGAATGAATTATTTCAGCAGTATGAAATGTAGTAGTCCTAGAAATGCATTTCCTTTTATCTTTTATTACTACTATTATCAAATTGAAATACTTGTAAAGAAATTTAGTGATAATGGTGTGGCATGTTGGTATTAATAATACTCTGATAGCTTTTGAGCTTTTGGATACATTTGTTAGTCTTAATTTTTTTTTTCTTGCCACAGACTTCTGATTCAGTTTTTATCCTGTCTGTGTAGCTTTGATGTGACAATGCTTGCTTTTATCTTGGATACATTCTTTACCTCTGATAGGAATTTATTTAGCGACATTTTGGAAGGGGGGGGGGAGGGAAGAAACTTCGTAGACTATTAAAATGTCGCAGAATTAGAGTTTCTGACATTATTGTATAGCATACCTCATTCTTTTCAGACTCATTAGAAAAATAATTTCAGTAGACCTAGGGAAGCTTGGGAAAGTTTAAGGGTTTTTTTGAGTTGTACTGTTCGAGAATGCACATGACATCTTGTTAAATCACTGGTGAATCACTTGTTTTCTAACTGTTGCTCTTATGAGTTTGCTTTTCTGTTTGGAAAAGGTTAACAATAGCTTTAATGAAAGTTCTGTGAAACCTGGTGATGAAAACTGATTCATGTATTGGCACGTCAGTACTGAAAAAACTATATTGTTCAAACTCTTGTTTTGAGATGAACTTTTTGGTAGGTTTTCGTTTGTCAAAGCAAATTATTTAGTCCTAGAAATTTCTTCAGAAATGTGGAAAGACTTCATATTTTACTGATGTTTTGTTTTCAACTGTAATAGTGAAAAATAATTGCTACATATCTTGTTGCTTAAAGCATCATGTTTCTCCCCTTCCTGATAGGGTTTGATGTAATTGGAAATCATAAATTAAAATCTTCACATTAAGGAGCCTGTGACACTGAAAGAAAACAAATTAAATTGTACATAAAAAAATTGCATAGTTTGAATTGCCACTTCCTGTCTTGGAAAATGATGTACTGTCTAGCAGATCAGACTTTCCTTAAGAACAGGGTAAATTATGGCATGGATCAATAATGTAAGCACTCGGAGCTATTGCAGAAGCAGGGTAGGGGAGCGTAGCCAGTTTGAAATTTGTTAATAAGTTTAACATTGACTCTTAGCTAAAGTTTTAATTAACAATTAATTCTTACTTTGTATTGGTAACTATGGAACTTTTAAATAAAGATGTTTGAAATTTTCATTATATATTCTTGAAATGCATTAACTAATAGCTGCTCCTGGCTGGCTCTTGTCATCTTTGAATTGCAAGTGTGCTCTTCGATGCTTCGTTGTGGTGAAAACACCTGCTGAGCTGCTGGATTCTGTGCTGTACTTTTCCATTTTCCCATCTCTTTTCAAGCCTCAAATTGACACTTCATTTTAATAGTGCCAAGCACAAATACTGGCTAACCCAATGTTTGCATGCTAAGCACCTGTCCTGCTGTTTTGAATTAGAGCACCAGCAGGCTTGATGGTGACAGGACATCATCAGCATCCAGCATAGCCGAACGAGGAATGGTGAAGCCAATGATTAGAATAGAACAGCAGCAAGATTACCGCAGACAGGAAAGCAGGTAGGAAATGTGTAATCCATTACTTCTCATAATGGAAAAAACTGGTTACATTTTTCTGATAGATCAAGCAGTGTGTTAAAATATTTTAAACTACCTGATTTTCCCTATAGAAAATGAGATTTCCTTTGAGAACTGATTCCACATAAAACCCAGGGTTACCAACCAAAGCAAAAAACTTGGAAATATTTAAAAGAATTTTCTTTGCTTCAATATTCTGTTATTTGTAGTTCCCGTTTTGTAAAGCCAAGCTAATAGTCATGTCACACCGTTGTTGCTTTGTGGTTAGGTATGTCATATGACATACCTTTAATAACAAAAGTACAATTATTTGAAATTTTCATTTTTCAGTGGCAAGATGATGTTGATTTACTCTGGAGAGGGAGATAACCAGGTCACTGCTATTTCTGCAGTGGTGGTGGTGGCAACTCTTGTGAGCAAGAATTTTAACTACCTCTGAATGCTCGTCTTGTAAAGTTATGTAACTTATAAATACACATAACATCTCCTTCTTGATTTTTGCTTTTATGATATAGTGGCTGTTTCTAGGTAGATAAATGCCATCCGATTTTTCTCATAGACCCTTTTTCAGGTACAGAGTGACGCTTTTCGTGCCCTGCATATTTAGTTTGTTTCCAAAGGCATAGTGGAAAACACTGACTTCAAATCATATGCCATTTTCTAGCTGTTCAGTCTCCATGTATTTGTAATAACCTTCTTCAAATTCAGTTTGTGCCCATCTGAAAGGACTCAACTCCCTGTTAGGCGATGTCTTTTACTATTAGCATGGCTTCAAAAATTGTCTTTATTTTCCATCATAAATAGAGAAGATCTCACGGGATGCATCCAAAGATGCTGGGAGTTGGCTGACATCATTGCAAAGCCACTGTCTCATCTTTGAAAGGTCATGGAGATCAGAGGTACTGAATGACTGTAAAAAGGCAAATACTACAGCCATCTACAGAAAAGGCAAAGAGGATGATCGAGAAAATGCGGACCAGTCAGCATTAATTCAGGCCCTGGGAAAATTATAAAATGAGTCCTCGTATAGGCTATTTCAAGGCATGCAAAGGACAAAAAGTGGTTAAGAAAAGATAATGTGGATTTACTAAGGATAAATCGTGCTTGACCAACTTGACTTGTTTCCATGATGAAACAGCTTACATAGTTAATGAGGGGAGAGCTCTGGGCCTCATATCATCTATCTGATTCTAGCAAGGCATTGTCACACTCTCCCAGAACATCCTTGTTGATAAGATACGGCCTGGATCAGAGGACCATAAGATGGGTGGAAAACTGGCTAAACTGCCAGGCTGAGAGAGAGATAGTTAATGGCTCAAAGTTGAACTTGGCAGCTGGTCGTGGGTTTCTCAAGGTCAGTATTGGATCTGAAACTACTCAGTAACTGTGTAAACAGTCTGGGTAACAGCATTGAATACATTGCCAGCAAATTTGTGGGTAATGCTAAACTTGTAGGACAGCAAATAAGCCACAAAGAAGAGCCACTGTTCAGAGAGATCTATGCAACGAGAATTGTATGAAGTTTAACAAAAGTAAATGTGAAGCCCTGGACATGAGACAAAACACCAAGAGCAATGTAGGCTGAAGTCTGACCGTTTGGAGTGTAGCTCTGCTGCAAAGAACATGGGGTCCTGGTGTATAGCAAGCTAAAGTCAGCAGTGTATACTTGCAGCAGTGAAGGTGAACTATGTCCTGGGCTGTGTCAGCAAGAACACAGGAAGCAGATCAAGGGATGTAATTATCCCACTTTACTTGGCTCTTGTTAGGCCACATCTGGAATACTGTGTCCGGTTTTGGTGCCTCCAGTTCAAGAGAGATTGAAAAACTGGCAACAGTCCTGTGAAGGCACATTTCCACCAAGATGACTAGAGGATTAAAGAACTTGATGTATGAAGAAAGGTTGAAGGGATTTGTTTTTTCCAGTCTAGAGAGGAGGTGGCTCAGGGTGGATCTAATCACAGTGTTCCAATACCTAAAGGGGTATTATAGAGAAGACGGAGGTGCTGTCATCACAAGGATGCTGGTTGACAGGCAATGAGCAGAAGTTGTTTCTGGGGAAAATTGTCTGGCTGTAGGGAGCAGAGGAGAGGAGTCTTCACTGTGAGACCAAGTGAGCATTAGGATATGTTGCCCAGAGAACTGGTGGTATCTTCCTCAGTGGAAATTCCCAAGATTCTGCTTGACGAGCTCTGGATAACCCTAGATAAAGCCCTGTTTTCAACAGAAAGTTGGAGCACATGATCTCTAGAGGTCCCTTTCAATTTAGGCTTCAGTGCAATTGTTTTTTCTCCAGAGTCCAATGTCTTGGTCAGTTCTGATAAAAAGAACATATTTATGAAAAGCATGACTGGGTACCCAAAGTTACATAGCCTTGATAAGAGAAGACTCAGGGTGGATCTGATCAATGTGTGTAAATACCCAATTAGAGGAACCTCTTTACTGTGAGAGTGATTGAACACCAGAATGGATTGCCCAGGGAGGGTGTGGAGTCTCCATCCTTGAAGACACTGAAAACATGACTGGACAAGGCTGTGAGCAACTTGCTGTAGTTGACCCTGTTTTGAGCAGGGAAGTTATACCAGATGATCTCCAGAGGTCCCTTCACACCTTAGAGTTTCTGTGATTCTGTGAAAAGTATTTTTCTTTCCAAATATTAAAAAAAATAAAAAATGTATTGCTGTCTATGTAAATCAGCTTTAAATTTAGATGAACTGTTATGGTAAATGGATGAATGGTAAGGTAAATGTGCTGCAGGGTTAAAAAGTACAGTGACTCACGTTGGGTAGCTTTTAGTACCTTTAGGTGGATTTATTATTCACTAGACAGAAAACAGAGTTAAAGAAAAAAAAGGGCAGAAAATTATGCTTCCACCTGAACTGAATTTCTGATGTTCTAGTGTTTTGTAGCAGGGACATCTTTTAAATGCTTTTGGTAAAATTACAGTAGAATGCAACTCTGTTCTACTCTACGCTTTCTTGTTAGAGTGCCTGGGCATCCTGAGTGGTTTTTTCAGAACTCTTTTTATTAAGGTTGCTGAAGATTTAACTCACTGTTGAATTCCTAGTGTGTTAACTGTAATTTTCCTCTCTCATAAAACATCAAGAAAACTACTTTGTGAACTTTTTATAGCCTGTCAGAAGTTCTTGGCTTCTACTGTTAATATTTCTTGAGTTCTAACTCTGCATTTATATATGTGTGAAGATTATTAAATTTCTGTATTTCTGCCTTTCAGCAAAAGCACTTGTTATAAAGCGGATTATCTTGTGCTGTAGTTGTATATTTCAAAAATACAGAGCCATATGCGAGCTGCATCTTGGCTTTATTACTTTTTAAAAAAAAAAAAAAACACTTTAAAATTTCTTCTGAAGAGAATATGCGTACTAGTCTTATTTTTATTATACATAGGGTTTTTTTCACCTTGGTACCTGTATGCAGGAAATGTTTTTAGAGAGGCATCCAGATTACTGAGCAGTTCCAGGTTCTTGTTACTGTACAACTAGTGCACATCTGTACTAAGTGTCCTTGTCTGTTCTTTTTGTGTGTTCATCACTGCTGTTCAAAGGTGAATAATAAAGCACATGAGTCTTTCTTCCAGTCATTCACTGAGGGGGTTGCAGACCAAAAATTAGAACTTGGCTGCCTTATTTTTTCATCTCTAGTCTCTAGAAAAAAAATAATTGAAATCTTGAGATTTCAATTTACTTATTGGGTATAGTTGTTTTGATTGAAATGTGATTATGTGAAATAAAAGATGATGACTATTTAGTTAAGGATTATGATCATACATCCTCATTAGACAACTGACTTCAATTAGCATTAGCAAGCATATAATAAAAAAGAAAAAAGATTACTTTTTGCCTTGGATACTCTTCAGGAGTTCTTAAAAATGTATTTGGTTGGAAATGAGAATAGTGATATGTAAGTGTCTGCATGCCATTAACACCACTTACCTGATTCCTAATTTTAACATGCCTTACAAAATGTATGTGTAGCTAGTATGCTGGCTAAAACAACCACACAAGGACAGAGAATATTTTATTTTTTTAATGCAGTTTATCATAGGCAATTGATCTAGGACAATTCAGAAATATCTTCAAAATGTATTATTGTTTTTAATGCAATTTTAAAATGTAATGTTACCTGACACTATACTTGGAGAGGAGGCAACACCTAATCAATATTTTATGGCCTTGCTAGACATACCCTACCTAGACTTTCAGACTCTTTTAGCTCAGAGAATTTCATCGCCACAGAGATGATTTTTCTATAAAAGCAATAGCACAAAGACAATATAGTCTTAAAATGTATCCAGTAACAAAGCAGGTTGGCTAGCTGCTATCATATCAGAAGCACAGAGAGTTATTTTAACTTAAATTTCCAATTTACAAAGCTTTATTAGACAGTATGTCTTTTGTGTGCACTTAGGGAAGGCAGAAAATGGTACATTAGTTTAAGGAAACTCGTATTATGGTAGTTAAAATAATTGACTTACTGCATCTGTTCCTAGAGAACTAATTTACAGGTAAACCTGAACTGACATTTTTTAAAGAAGTCTTTCCTCTTCCTACTTCATATTCGTTTCTCTCTTAAAGCCAATTTCCAAACTTCTGTAACAATCTTGCACTAATCCACATCGGTTCTCATCTCTCATGCCGCTTTCCCTCCCATTGGAGGGAAGACTGAGAATCCTGTTCTTTCCTTTGTGCTGAAAGGGATCACTATCTTTTTGTTCTAAAGAAAAGGAAATAAATCATCAGCTGAAATCTGTCACTGGTTTACCAGCCAGTTTGTTGAAACATTTCTTTGTCTTATTACCATTCCTGTAAAGACAGATGAAAAATTTCACTGGAGTTGTTACTGTAGTTCTATTTTGATAACGCTGTGTGAGTATTAGTTATTCTTCTGTGGAAGTAATTAAGTTCTCAGTGAAGATGATGCACTTTTGACAGTGTGGAGGTAGTGAGAAATCAGTTCATCTCAAATTTATAGCAATAAAACCAGAGGAAATGCTACAGTTTGCACACCAACTGAGTGCTCTTCATAAAGAGAGCATGCTGTCATGTTTGAAATGTAACTGAACTGGCAGAAATTTCTGTACATATTGCCCTGCTGGGCCTGCTGTTCCTTAACTTTCATCTCCCCAGAACTTCATTTTGCTGAACTCTTTTTATAATAAAGCATTATCTACATGGCCTAACTGAGTTCTCTGGTTTAAGTTTTTGCAAGTTTAAAAAAATCCTCCCAAAAATCCCCCCAAGTCCCAAAGGTACCCTTAGTTTTTTGATTGAACATGATAAAATTTAATTTTAGATCTTTTGACATCAGCCTTCAAAGTTGTCTTGCGGATTTTTACTACAGGAGACAGCTGAATAAAGACTTTCAGTGTCCTATCTCCGCTTTGTGGCATAACTAAAATTTCTCAGGAGAATGAGGTTTATATAATCATATTACATTCCTTTCTTTATCAAAGTTGCTGGGGAAGGTAGAAGGCTACCTATTGTGTTGCATGTGGTTAAAAATGGCTATTGCACGCAGAAGCTATTAAGCTTTTACATACTTCCTAAAAATGGGTGCCTGTCTACAGAGAACAGCTCAGTTAATGCTTTTGCTTGAGGGAGGAATAAAATACATGCTTAACCTTTTGTAGACAACAGAAAAATGAATTTTCTGTTCACTTTTCTCCTCTGTGAATTCTCTGATACGTCCTAGTAAGAGAGAGCACTGCACTCCGTTTAAGTGAGGACATAGTTCTGGTGCTCAGGGAATGACTGCTGTCTCATAACATAGCATAGCAACAGCCAGGTGAGGGTAGGGACTAGATTTTACCTCCTTTTCCTCCTTACCAGACAAAAGGACAAATAAGTTGACCAAGTTCTCATTGATGTTGAGGGTGTTAAAGCTAGCAAAGTACATGCGCTGTAACTGAGCTAATGTTTCAGTTGAAGCTTCCTTGACTTTCTTGCATGTGTCCATGAATAATTTGTTACTTGAATCCTGTCAATGGCAGATGGCAAACTGATCCTATCAGTCTGCCATACAGTGCAGAAGAGGGTGTTCATTAATATCACAGACTCCACAGTTCAAGTCTGTACTTTGATCTGTTGTCTTGTGGGCAAGTACAGCTTGAATGATTCCAGAGGACAGGTAGGAAAAGGATTGTTTTGGGGAAGGATTTTGCGACAGCATTCAGAACTAGTGTATTTGGGGAAATCTGTCATTTTATAGTGGAATTAACATCACTGGTGTGGGTTGCTTGTTTTATTTTTTGTCTTGTTTCTTTAGACCTCAGGATACCCATGGACCAGAACTAATACTACCTGCCAGTATTGAATTCAGGGAAAGCTGTGAGTAAATTATGAAGTTATAATACTAACCTGTTGACACATTTCTGTGGTGTAATATTTCAGTCAGTTTGAAAACTTCAGGGTAATTAAGTAAACATTGAAAAGAATAATGATTAAACAGGTGATAGCTAATCCAGTAATATAACTTACTGTGTTGGAGAGGGTGAACAGACATTTTGGGTATTGAGGCAGGTTCATACATCTCTAATTCTAATTGCGTTTCAACACTTTATCTTCAGATACTCAAATTTAACTGTGGAAAAAATTGTTAATCCCACCTCCTCAATAGTATATTGAATTAATTCTGTTCTATACAGTCCTCCATACCTTGGATAATAGATTGCATCTTGGTCAAAATCCATTTTACATAAAATCTGATTAAATTCTAAATTAAAACTTAAACTTAATTTTTTTTATCTTGGTCCCCAGGTTTTTAAGGTCTCAGATCTGGTAGAAAAATATCATACCAGAGATTGTGCAGAATTCAAATATTTGAAACTAAATAGATTTGTGAGCAAGCACAATTTTTATTAGTATAAAATTCCCTATAAAAGAGCTTTTTAGGAATAGAACAGACAAGAGTAAACTTGCATTTTCCTGTTCCCTTGAAGATGCAGATTTTCGGCAGAGATAGAAAATAATACAAAATGTTTCCTGATGATCAGATTTTCTAGCTTTATATAGAAGTGTGTTGTTACTGTGCCTAAGTAACTGTAGTATATAATAAACAATTTAGAGTTCAAATTCTTGTAAGTTGCTTCCCTCTCCCCTCCGTCTCCTCCAAAAAGAAACCAGTCTTTGGGTTTATGACATGTTTTCTTCCTCTTTCTCTACAGCTGAAGATGCCTTCTTATCTGCCATTATAAATTACACAAATAGCTCAACAGTTCATTTTAAGCTGTCACCTACATATGTTTTATATATGACATGTCGGTATGTATTGTCAAGCCAGTACAGACCTGACATCACCCCTACTGAGCGTACTCACAAAGTCATTGCAATAGTCAACAAGATGGTGAACATGATGGAAGGAGTTATACAGGTGAGTTTATCTGCAAAAACATGTCAAGGGAATTAAATACATCTAGTAGATTATCTAGTAACCTTAGTCTTTTTCTTAGTGTTTAACCAGCTGTTGTTAAGGGTCAAGCTAATACTTGCATTGATTGCCCATATGCAGGTTTGCTTTTGTGTCAGTGAATAATGTGAGTGGGAAGAAATGCTCTCCTGAGCCGTGTGGGAGGTTAGGGTGGGGCTGTTGCTCCGAAGATATGTTCTCTGAGAAGAGCTTACTTTTCTGTTCTCTAGAAAAACAAGTTGGATGTGCCTATTAAAGAATATTGTATAGATAGCACTTGTTTGCACTGATTGATGCTTGAAGTGAACATACTAAAAAGAAACATGACTTTTTAATTTTGACCCTGTTAGTTTTACAACCGCAAAAATGGTAATAAAACTGGACTTTTTCAAACAAGCTGACACATTTGCTTTATAAAGAGAAATATAAGTTCTCAAATATTCCAACATCTTATATGTAGCCTGATGCTATTGCTATTACCTGTGCAAAACTTCTACAGAAGTACAGGGGGAGTTCTGTTTTGTGTAGGAGTGCAGGATAAGATTGACTGTGCATCTGTGAAATTAGACAATACCTTGCTTTGTGTAACTGTTGATAAAATGTAATGGTCATTTCCTGAAAAAGGAGTGCTAGTTCAGGTATCCTCACTAACTAACTAATTATTGTAACATTTATTTGCAGGTTTTTCTCAGAGGAAAACTTGAAATGTATTTCTGTATTTATTAAAACATGTATGTTTGTTGCAAAAAGTACTGCCGTAGTAGCCTGTATAGAGCAAGGACCCTGCTGCGCTAGGCAC
The DNA here is from genome assembly GCA_003993805.1 of Himantopus leucocephalus. NCBI lineage: Eukaryota > Metazoa > Chordata > Aves > Charadriiformes > Recurvirostridae > Himantopus > Himantopus leucocephalus. The sequence continues at coordinate 47,009,338 of RSEF01000003.1, read as the reverse complement.
TGTACAAGCATAATGAACCCATCAGTCCTGCTTTAGAGAATTTATGATGCAAGTGTTACACAACAGGTTGATGAAGGGAGAAGAGGAGAGTAAACAACAAGGGGGGCATGAAAGTCACAGCAAACCAAAATTGTTCAGCTTTTGTTCAGGTTTTGTAAAGATTTAGTGGAGTTTTCAGTAGGGAGAATGTTATAATTAGACAGCTCTGTAAACAGTAACAACAGGCAGTAACACCTTTCACAAGAAAGAATGGGAGAAAATGCCATTGTTGAAGACACTTTACAGTACAAAAACAAAGGCTAGCCTTTCGTGTCCATTCAGAAGCTGACGAGAGGTTGAAAGGTGGTTTGAGTCTGAATTGATGAACCCCGTACATTGGTTTGAGTCTTGATGCTGTGGTAAATGGATATTTGCTAAAATTGAAATGGTATCAAAAGTTAAATATTCAGGTTCTGCTATTAAAAAATAAAAGATCTGGCTGTGGATGAGTGGATCTGTTAAAGTCAGAGGGGAGACTTTGGCAGTAGTGGAGAACAGGAAATGCAAAGAGCCTGAACGTAAGCAATTTAATTGAGAGAATGGAAAGTAAGCAGTGAAAGGGTAGGCCTCAAACATAATGTGGAAGTTCCAGGGCCGAATCAAAGGAGGCCGCTCAGTTTATGTAACTAATATAAACTAGTAACAATGACCCCAAAACTACTTGGGTGACAGGGATCGGTCCAGTGGGAAAGCAAACATAAAGTTTTGCATTCTTTGTGTTGAACTAAAATGGATAACCATGTAGCTGCTAGAAGATAAGAGAGGTGGGCTCAAACATGAGTTTGATTTGAAAACAAATCAAAGCTGGAAAATAGATTATCCTGTGAAAACAGTCATTTACAGCACTGAGAAGGGCTTCCCAAATCAAGTCCAGCCTTGCAGTTGTTGCAAGCAACTGTATATAATCCTGCTGATTATAATTTTGTAATACTGTTAACAGTATTGCAAAAATGTTAACAAAAGTGTTTGTCTGGACTGTCCTTTGTGAAAAGGCCTTTTCTGCAGCCTTGCAACTTTATAGTCACAATCTAATCTCCAACCTAAAATTTAAGGAAGACATCAACAAGGAAGCGGTGGTTGCATTTGCGGTTTGTGAAAGATGTTAGCGAGTTGCAAGAAACAAACTGAAGAGAGTTGGAGGTTGAAGACAGTTGGAAGTTTTTCCAAATGCAATGCTGAAGAAGCTGGAGGAAAGGGGGAAAATTACAAATGTGATGAAAGAGTAGAACACCAGTGAATTTCAAGGTTAATGGGCTGGAGACAAAGATGCATTGATTCTAAAGCTTGACCAGGAAAATGTCATTAGCTTGGACCTGTCTTAGTGGATTATAAACAGTACTAGCTAAGCTAAGTCAAATTACTTCATCTAAGCTGTAGAACGAGTGGTTATATTGATGGCTGTCACAGTTAAACCACCGCGTAGTAAGTCGCTGTATCACAGCAGCTTTTTCGTATGTCTTGACTGTAAGGCATGCCTGTACTGAAAGGGATCTGAGGGTGTGAAGGATGGAGAAGACAGGTGGGAGGCAAAGGGAGAGAGGCACCCAAACCAGACCATAGAGGGAAGGTGCACAAACTCTTGTGCTGTATTGTGGGAGTAAAAGAAATCGTTTCAATCCTAATTTTGCCTGTGTAGATCGTAAGGAGACTTGATAGCTTTCTGAAATTACTCAAGAAGTACTTGCTAGCAAATTAAGTCTGTAAGTTTCTGTAGTATTTGTATTAGTGTATGCAAATATTATAGAAGACCATATAAGATAGGGATAAAATTGGAAAGAACTATGAGAAGGCTCAGTGCTTTTAATAAAAATCTAGGAATAGGAACTTAACTCCTACAAAAAAGCCAATTTTTTGTATCCTGATTTTTATTTTTCTTTCCAAATCATTCTTTAGCATTTGTGATCCTCTGCAAATTTTAACATTTGTTTGTAGAAGGAGCATCTCCTTTCGTTCTGTGCCAACACATCTTCAGTCAGTTCAGAGTGCCTTGGCTGAAACGGGAAAGAAACAAGAAAGGAGTGGCAATTTGTTTTTTTGAGCTCTAACTCAAGTTATAATAGTAACAGCAAAGGACACCTCCGATTTTTGTATCTAAGCTCGCTGCATTGCAAGTGGGGGAGAGTGGTCTGAATAGAAAACCATAAAGAAATAAGTAGCAGTTCAGTTTTACATAATCAGACGAACATATCTGGTGGGGGATTTTGTTTGCTTAACTCAGTGTAGCTTTTATGACCAGCATTTAAGCAGCTTAGTGTGGTATTTAATTTGACTCTCTTTTGTTGTTTAAAACAGTCTTTTTGTTCTTTAATTGAAAAGCCATGTATTAAATCTGTCCTAGGTGTTTTTATGTTTTTTGTTTGGTTTTAGTTTGTTTTGTTTTGGTTTTTTTTTTTCTTGTGTGGATTTTCTGTCCCCCTTTGTGTTTGTTTGTACATTGTCTTCATTGCAGCAGTGTGGGCTGGATCTGTAACTTGGATGGCTAGTTACGCCGTTGCCTGCAAAAGGTTCTGCAGGGTTTCTGTGGTGCACTGAGCGTGGAATAACCAACTAGTCTGGGATGTCAATAGTATAGGGCACTCCTTGAATTGATTATGACGTGGGCACTTCAGTTCTTAGCTGTTGTGCTACTAGTCTTTTTAAAACAATTCACTTTTTAAAAGGGGCTCAGTTGCATCATAGCTACTGATTAATGCATCTGTGTATAACTGTGAACATAAGTGTTGTACCTTCATATTAGTGTTTGATTTCTAAAGCTATCATGATTGTTCACAAGTTTCTTTCTTCTATTCTGTTTGATTTCCTTCGTCCGTTTTTCTCCAGGAGGTAGACCAGGTTGATCAGGTAGGATATATTGCTGGGAACTGATCCTAGCTATGTTGGCTTAGCTCAGTTTCTCATGCTGCTTCCATATCAAAATAAAATACTCAAACAGCTGGACTTGAACGGTTCATAACACTCATTCAGCAACTGGAACATGCAGTACTAAAATCCTTTTTTGACTTTGCAACTTTTACGGCATTCCATAATTTCTGCTTAACGCACTTCAATGTGGATATGAAATGACCAAAGTTCTTTTTCTTCCCTTTATTTTCTTTTTTCGTTGTTTGTGGTTCCTATTCTTTGGATTTCATCTGAGGTTGCCTGGCCTGGCATTTGTGGTCGGGAGATGGTGAGATAGATCAGTACTTGATACTGAATCACCTGGTATCAAAAGCCAGTGAGCGCAGTATCAGGGTGGCAGTGGGCAGTAGTGAATATGCGCTTAAAAGTGCACAGATTACCAGATACTGCATTCCGCTAAGCTCTTAGCACTATGTAACTAGATGCTTATGCCGTGGCTTTATTGATATTGCTATTGGCAATTTAACAGATTTTCCTATGTTCAGTGAATGTGTTAAAATTGAACTTACCAGTTACAGCAATTGCAATATTACATATAAACATTTTGCAAATATCTGGTATCTGAGATATGTTTGGTGAAATGGGAAAAGGTACTGGTCTATCTTTTGGAGCCTTTTTAAGCTGCCGTGCTTTATCAGAAAACTGTTTCCCTGTATTATTTCTTGCTTCTTTCTACTTGCAGAAACAGAAGAATATTGCTGGGGCACTTGCCTTTTGGATGGCAAATGCATCTGAATTACTGAATTTCATAAAGCAAGACCGTGATCTTAGCCGAATTACTGTGGATGCACAAGATGTTTTGGCACACCTGGTTCAAATGGCATTCAAGTAAGGCTATTGAATTTCTGTTTCACTTAATATATTCTGTGTTTCTGTGGTTTTTAGCATAACCACATTTTTGCCTAATTTTAGGTACAGCGATAATGTCTTGTGTATTCTTAAAAATCTGAGAGGAGGACTTACTTACCTCTTTATACAGATATTTTGTTTTATGAGTATGGATCACTGGGCTATGCAAGGAGTTTCATCTGTTAGCTGTTCTTGTGATAGTTGAGGCTGCCAATAAAAATTTTCAGGAAATTTTATTTAAACTTAGTTTCTGTTGCTTGTTTTCTTTTAATTTAATGTTTTTATGGAGATGTGAGGAAAGGTTATTTCTGCTGTTAATATATAAATACATAGGTTTAAATATTTATGGGTCTCTACAGTAATGAACCTTGCGCTCTTTAAGGGCTTCTAATGATATTAATAATCTAGTCCTTTCATAATTCACATAAACAGCAATTTGCACAGTGGGGTCTTTTGCAGTTCTTTCTTATAAATGTAAAGACAGGTTCTGGCTTGAGGTAAAATCAACCTGTGCTAGTCAGCTCAGGCAACTACAATACTGATTAAAAGAAAAATGGAATGAAGTATCCAATGGGAAGGGAAGTCCTTCTGAGGAAAGGATCCTCAAACAAAGATAACAACAAGATAATCAACAGGAAAGGCTTAATTCTTGTACATATTTTGATTTATTTTTTTTCCCCCAAGCCAGTATTAAACAAGATGGGGTTTTTTTCAGCAAACTTGTGTCTCTGAAACTAATGTTTAGAGAAGTCCTAGTGTACCTTGGGTGACTTATACCCAGCCTTCCCCCACTTGTAGGATGTCTATTTAAAATACAGTTTCTGTGGGTTTCATACTTCTGTAATAGTACAGAATATAATCTATCTTCTTTTTATACTGTGACAAGATTGGGAGACCTAACTGTGGCTTACCTGTTTAGCTTAAAGGGGGTTTGTATTGCTCTAAAGAGCAATATGTAGTATGTGAATGTGGTATGTGAAACCGTATCACTGCTTTCTGAACTTCTGAAAGGTATCAGAGAAGCACCAAAACACTTTGTATGTACTCCCACCGATTTTATTTTTATTTGTTTTGTTGGTGAACTATGGGAAAATAGGTTATATCAAGTAGCTATTTTGACAAAGTCTTTCAAATTTTTATAGCACTTCTAAATTATTAACTGTTAATAAAGCTCTATGCCTTTTTGCCACAGGTCAGTGTTCTGGATTGGTGTCTTGAAACAACTCTTTGCTACTTCAATTTGCTAGACAGTCATTGAAGACAATATTTTGGTGGCTAGGAAGGGATGGCATTGTATTTTTCCCTGTACATGATGAGCAGGCTGGATGCAAAGGGATATTTTTGAATTTTAGCTGTGTGTGAATTCTTCCCTATGTACACTGTAACATGGAAGATTTCAAATGGATATATTAAACTTTTGGAGAAAGAACTGTGGAATATATATTTAGAAGGCAAATAAAAAAGCACAACAGAAACATGAAAAGAAAGAAATCTGCTGTGAAAATGTTATTTGATGGTAACAATTGGCATACACCAGAATTGGTTGAAATTGCCATGGCTTTTGTTTTCTAGCAATTGAGGGTATTTCATTACAAATGTTACCATTGAAACAGAAAGGGGAGTTGTAGAAAGCCATGAAATGTTTTCCTTTATAAATATGATTACAATTTGATTCCCTTTTAGTTTCAGTTCTTAACAGAAAATGTATAAATGTATAAATTAGAAGAGAAAGAATACTAAAACAGAGGAGAAATACAACAATCAAAAAATTATTTACTCAGAGCACTAGGGCCATTGCAGGATCTTGTGCATTGGATCAGAATAGGAAAATTATTTTTCTTTTAATACTACTCTTGGTAGATTTTTAAAACAGAGAAAAGTTTATTTGTGTTTGGAAAAATAGTTTTTGCAGTCTTACAGAACCAAAGTTTGGCCTCACAGCATCTCTTTATGTAGTGTATGAATTTCACTTACAAGCGTGGTAGCGATATTGCATTTAAGTGACTGTGTGTGTTCCCTGACAACCTAATTCTTTTTCCAGCATTTCTAGGAAAGGTATGGGAGAACTGGTGTCTCTGACCTTTTAAAAAGTATTATTTCATTCTCTATAGTCACATACATAACACTGCAATTTCAGGAATCTTGCAATTTGATAGATCTCTCTTCTTTAGAAGCATTCATAAGGAACATGTACAGGATTTTAAAATTTCTTTGTTTTCCCCCTCCCTTCCAGGTACCTGGTTCATTGTCTGCAATCAGAGCTTAATAACTACATGCCAGCGTTCCTTGATGATCCAGAGGAAAATAATCCTCAGAGGCCTAAAATAGGTAGACTACTTGATCTTTTCTTGTGTCTTCTAAACCATACAATTAGTTAGCAATAAATAGATTTTTTTCTTAACGGTGATATGGCATTTACAAGTTGCCCTAACATCTGAGAATTGTTTGGATCAATTTTGTATAGATAATAAGAAAGGACAGTAGTGACATTCAAATGATCTATAATGGGTTTAAAAATCATGGAACAATTTAGTTTGGAGGGGAACTTCTGGGTGTCATCTAATCCAGTGTCTTGCTCGAGGCAGGTGCAACTGGATGAGATTGTTCAGAGTATTGCCCAGTTGAGTATTGAATCTCCACTGAGTGGCGAAGACGCCACAACATCTCTGAGTAACCTGTTTCAACATTTGACTGCCCTCATGGTGAAAATACTTTTCCTATATCTAATTGGAATTTCCCATGTTGCAATTTTTATGTTGATTTGTTATTCTCTGCTATTACTGTGCATCTTTGGGACGGATCTTGTTCTGAACCTTCCCATTAGGTAGATTAAAAGACAGCAATAAGCTGTGCTCTTAGCCTTCTCTTTCCCCAGGATGAACCAAATCCACTTCTCTGTCCCTCTCTTACATTCTTTTCTCCAGGCCGCTAATCGTCTTGGTGGCTTTCTGCAGAACTTGCTCCATTAAATCGGTATCTTTCTTGTGCTGGGGAGCCTAAAACTGGATGTTGTGATCCAGATGCAGTCTCACAGATGCTGAATGCATAGGAGGGATTGCTTCCCTCCCTTCTGGTAGCTGCCCTGCTGCTAACTTAACAGCTTAGTGTGCAACTGGCTACCTTTCAAGCAAGGACACGCTGCTTAATCGCATTCAACTTGATGTTTACCAGGATCTCTACATCATTTTCAGCAGGACTGCTTTCTATCCAAATGGCACCCAGCTTACACTGTTGCATAGATTTATTCCTTCCCAGATGCAGGACTTGGCAGTTGCCTTTGAACTTCATGTTACGGCTGTCTGTCCATTTCTCCAGCCTACTGAGGCCCTTCTGAAAAATACTGCTGCCCTTCAGTCTATCAATATTTCCCCCCAGCTTAGTATCATCTCTGAACTTGCTGAGAATGCACTCCATCCAATCACACAGGTCATTAATAAAATCATTAAACTGTATCAGTCCCGGCCTCAATCCATGAGGGAAGCCACTAATAGCTGAGTGCCAGCTGGACTTCTTATCCACAAATCCACCGAGTCCAGTGGTCCAGCCAATTCTCTACCTACATTATCATCTGCTTATCCATTCCTTATCTTAACAATTTCACTATAAGGATGCTACAAGAGAGTCTGAGAAAGTACCTCCCAGGTACTAGGGTTAGGCTGACCAGCCTTGTAGATTCCTGCCAAGGATCCCTGCCACAATACTTTAAATAATGATAGTGCTTTGCAGCAATGTCAGCCAGGACAGGAATGTGCTGTTCCTGTTGATGAGAGCATTCTGCTCATGTGTGCTATCCCAGTACGTCTGTAATCCCGGCTCAGTGACTGTGCTCAGACTTCTAATGCCTCTTGTTGTTTTCCATACTGAACCCATTCACGCACAGGCCCCTAAAATAGGACCCCCCATTGTACTTCTCATGCGGAAAGCGTGAGAGCTTTCTACATTACATAGCCTGATGACTAAAGAAGAAAATGGAAAATATAAAAAATATTCAAGTTTGAAGGGATTAACCGGGATGAAAGGTTAGGAAGAGTTAAGAACATAGCGACATTCTGAATAATTGAAGTAAAGATGATCTGCAGAGCTATTAAGTACAGTCATTCTGTTCAACTGTGCAGAGTATTTATACAAAATTCATATGTACTTCCTGGTCTTTTGGGTATTAAGCTTGCTGCAATTGCTTTGTTCCTGTGTTGAACACTGAAGGAAGAATATAAAGATGTACTGGTTTGGTTTTAGTGCCCTGTACTGTAAGAGAAAGAACTTTCTGGAACACAAACTCTGAAGAAGTAGCAAACTGACATTGGAATAAAGGCAGATGATGTTCATTATTTCAGTTATTTTTGAGCTGCTTTATAGATTTCTGTCTTAGATCACTTTTTTTCAATCACAATGCTGGATTTCAATGCTAAAGAAATTAACTTGGTGGTTTCTTCAATAGATATTTCAGATAAAAGTATTGCCTTAAAAGAAGGCTTAGACATAAATGTTCTACTTGCATTAATATATTCCACCAGGAAGCATATAAGAGTGTTTGCTCTTGATGAAGCTAACAGGAAGACCCTATTGCTGCTTATATAATATTGCAATGAACTAATGGGCAACAGGAAATTTGAATAATATTTTAAAAAACTAATGTGTAAACAGGAGATGCGTTCTGCAGTTAAAGTATGTCATGCAATGCCAAGTTTTTGCTGAAATTTTTGAGTACAGTTTGATATTTAACTGCAAGGAGCTATGGAATAATTGCAATATGCATTTGAAACAGTAGAATATGAAGTTTTTAACTTATTATTAAAAATAACAGAAAAATGAGTTTACAGAAGTGAGGACATGATTTAAATGTCAGATATAACCAATGATACGCTTGCATACTAAATATTTCCCCAAAAGAATTTATTTTCCTTTCAGGAGTTAAAAAACATATTTCAGCTCTCAGTTCAATGTTGCTCTATCTTGAAAACCATGAAGCACTAAATTTATTTCTGAAAGTCTGCATAACTTAAATACACGTATGTTCCACCAAGCATTCACCAACCTAGGTTAGGTGTCTCTGTATTGTTATTTATGGCCTAAAGCAGTCGTACATTGCAGTATGTGAATGTGATTTACTTTTTGTTGTATCTCTGTAGATGATGTGCTGCATACATTGACTGGAGCTATGTCCCTTTTGCGACGATGTAGAGTGAATGCGGCTCTGACTATACAGCTCTTCTCCCAGCTCTTTCATTTTATCAACATGTGGCTTTTTAACAGATTAGTTACAGCCCCAGATTCAGGGTTATGTTCACATTATTGGGGAGCTATCGTTCGTCAACAGTTGGGTCATATTGAAGCCTGGGCAGAAAAACAGGGTTTAGAATTGGCTGCTGATTGCCACCTGAGCAGGATAGTGCAGGTGAGTGTGTATTTCTTATTAACACTTCTCACATAATTGTATATTGAAAGAGAGTATTTGTATATTCTCTGTTCCTGGAGAACAGGATGTGGACAAGTCTAGTTTGTGTGATTCAGTCCTGAAACATTAAAGTAGCATGCACAGACACAAAATATGTTTGCAACATCATTAATATTTAAGTTACAAGTAAAATTAATAATTAGTGATTTTAGCCAACATGCTGTTCAATTTCTGTTTATAAGACTGAGCTATAACTATGCTGAACAGAGACAAGAAGACTAGCTGAAAAATTGATATGCCTTATTTGTGATAGGTATAGTATTAATTCATCGTGTAGGTACAGGAGATATAGTTAGTGGTTGGTTTGGGGATATTTATGTTGCTTCTGTAACGTGTCTGGCTTTTTGCTTTGTCTCTTCCTATCTGTCATCTAAAGAAAACCCAGAAACAAGGCTTAAGGTTTTGTTCTGGTTTGGATTTGTCTCCTTTGACTTTTTTTTTCCCCCCCTCTCCTAGGCAACCACATTGCTTACCATGGACAAATATTCACATGCAGATGTTCCAAATATTAACAGTACTTGTTTTAAGCTGAATTCTCTGCAGCTACAAGCTTTGTTGCAGAATTATCACTGTGCTCCAGATGAACCACTCATCCCAACAGTAAGTCTCTTCTGTCACTTACTGTGCTGTTTAATGTACCTGAGGAATATGGACTTAAAGTAAAAACACTGGCTGAAAATAGCTGTCTTATTGTTGATTGGTTTGGAATTGTTGCTCGAAGAGTCAGAGCGGTCAATCTGCTCTCCATACAATAAGAAGTATCAGTGGTATCAGCCTGCTTCTGGCCACCGACTTCGGTGGGTGTACTTCACTGCAACTTGAGCAGGATATTACCAAAAATCTCTCTCACACCGAACTGGAATGTAAGGTGACACTGCATGTTGAGCATACTCAGGTGTCACTGCACCTTACACCATTTGTGGATGAAACCCAGTAAGGTGGTAGAGGAGAGGTGAACAGAGAACTCCCAAAAGCTAGTTCTATGTATAACCACAAGGAACAAAATATTAAGTTTTGCCTATAGAAATCAAATGCAAGAAGCAGGAACACTAAGCTTTTTTACATGTGGGCTGTAAAAATCCAGGAATCTTGAATCCTTTCATATAAGCAGCAGACAGATTGTCCTTTGATGGACAAATAGATACATGGAACATATATGTAGAGAGTTGCATATATGTTTTTTTCAAAACTGGTTTTTATCTTGATATTTAAGACGTAACTGACTATTCTAAGTTTTATCCATGGGAAACATCTTTTTGGCAGAAGTGAAAAGAGGTTTTGTGTTCCTTGCAGAATTGTAATCATATGTGGATGAAAACTCTTAAGGTAAACCCTGATTATAGGATAGTTGACTGATCTCAGAAATCTTAAAAGGTGAAGATAATCTAATATTTATATAACTGAGTGCATTGTCTACAAAGTCTATTTTTAATAATTTTGGATACATCTCTTTATTAAATCAAAGGTACTAATACAAAGGGGGGGCTTGTAGCTTGCATATATTTTTATATATTGGCTACCAAACCATGAAGTCTTTTGCTGAAGACCATAGCTTATATTTCCTGTTTACACACAGGTGGAATTCCACAGTTTATTTTTATTGTTCTTTAGGGACCTCTAAAGAAATACAGTGCTAGATTTAACAGGTTGTCTTTGTGTCAGAGGGAGGATTACAATATGGCTAGTTTGTCCTGTTGTGGTGAAGTGGTATTTGGGACTTCTTTGCTCCTTGCTATGAAAAAAGACTTGTACACTCAAACTCTGACTTATTGCTGCCAAACCTGAAAAATTTCAAGGCTTGCAATTTGTTCAAAGGAATATATCCATATCCTGGGCTGCATCAAAAGCAGCGTGGCCAGCAGGT